>JAWHQI010000152.1:600000-1177500 GCA_033032865.1 Dactylorhiza incarnata | reverse complement strand
AGCTCAGTGAGTTGACTTGTAACCTAGACAAGGGAATATCTAGTATCAGATTTCTGATCCAGTCTGCCTCTTCACCAGCCGAAGCTAAGACAAACAACTCGGCTTCCATAGAAGACAATGCTATACAGGTCTGTCTTTTGGATTTCCAAGTGATAGCAGTTCCACCCAGAGTGAATATGTATCCTGTAACATCCCGATTCGAGCTAGACCCCTTGTGCGCGTTTTTGAGTCGAGCGAGGTGACTCGAGCTCGGGGTGTATTGAGGGCCCGGCTTGCACCTGAACCGGAGAAGTGCACTCGACGAACGCGGCGAGTACCATTTCTATTCCTTGTCTCGATGGTTGCTGTATCGGGATCCGAGCCGTCCGGAGAGCATGACTTGAGCGATAAAACTCGAAGGAGGCGTACCGCCTTGAAGGAATTATAGTGCGTACGTTAGCTCAAATGTCATGGTGTTCAAATAGCATATATATGAAGTCGACCAAAACAGTCGGCTTGAGCTGCGCGACGCCTCAAATATGATTATCGAGCAAACAACCTCGCAATTGACCCCAATCAGGTTTGTTAGATTCGTGAAGCCTATACGAGTTCAACAAAACTGTCCGCACTCGATTCTGATGAGAATCGACGAAATTGTAATGTGGTCTGCGAATAGCGTATTTATCCAAAATGGTGAAATATGCTAAACGACCCCGCAATTGACCACAGTCAGTCTTGTTAGGCTCGTCACAATAGTATGAGTTCAACGAATCTATCCGTTCGCGATTCTGACGTCATTTGGACAGTTTTCACGTTTGAGTCAAATTTGGCCGCAAACGATCCGGAGAGCGTAAAATGAGCAAACAGACTCGGAATTGACCTCTGATCATTTCGTTGGATGCGTGTCGGCGAGACGGTCGAAACGAGCCTGTCCGGGACAAATTCCGAGCATTTAAGAGCAATATACGACCTTTTAAATGTTATATTTTAATAATAATAATGATAATAATAATAATAATAATAATAATAATAATAATAATAATAATAATATACTATATATATGTACTTTTAATTAGGTTAAGTTTTATCTTCCCCATTTGCCCGATCCCCCTCCCAGCAGCTGCGCCGTCAACACCTTCCCCCTTGCCGATCCACATCTCCGGCGAGCTCTCCTCCCTCCGGCGATCTTCTCCTTCTCCGGCGAGTGCCCTCTCCTCTCCATTTTCGGCGAGCTCCAAACAGCCTACCTCCATGCTTCCATGGCCGACCACCTCCAGCCCGACCTCCTCCTTCGGTGAGTCCGACTCCGGCGCATCTCCTCCTCCGAGCTCTCTCCTCTACGGCATCTCCTCCGCCGAACTCTCAGATCTGTTTATCTCCCAAATTCATCTCCATTTAGATCTCTCTCTCTCTACATGGCCCCATGTCCGAGCATTCACCTCCAGGAGGCCGAGCTTTTCGTCCTCCCTCCATTTCCCCTGGCCGAAACTTCAGATCCAAGGCCTCCCCCACGTCCATGGCAACTCCATTTCTCTCCGAAGCCGTAGATCCAAGGCCGAAAACAACTGAGCTCCTCCACATGATTGTTCCTCGATGAGCTCATCTCCATTGTTGGCCGAAACATCAGATCTGGCGAACTGTATATCCAAATCCCTTCTCTTAAAGTTCCCAGCGATAACACCACCATCCACCGTCTAGATCTAGTTTTTCCGGCGAGCTTCCAACAGTGATCTCTAACAAGCTCCGCTATCTCCAAGATTCCAGATCTGGCAAACCGGCGAGCTTCACGTCCGAAAGCCAAAACAGGCCGCTCAACAAGGCCTTCAGCAACGTCCGACGAGATTCGGATCGACGAGATCCAACAACGGCCGGGAGCGACGCGCAAACGCCGCATACGCGGCTATTGGGTTGCATGCATGGACACTCAGGTGACTTCCTCCCCTCTCCCTTGGTGCTAGTTTTCTAGATCACGCTAGGTGAGATGAGGGCTCAAAAGAGCTTCTCATGAGAGATTAATGGAGTTTTCTCTTAGGTCACCACATGGAACTTCCGATTTAGGGCACCGCTTGCCGCGAAGTTCCTTGGAATCATTTCTTCTCACCAAAAGGTGGAGATAGGATCTGATTTTGCGTATGGCCGTGGTCCATGAAGTGAGATCGATGAGGAAGGTACTAAGGTTTGCTCCTATGACAAAATACAATTTTGATTTGGTATTTTTGGAAGAAATTGTGTTAGAGCTTGATTCTGGATGAGAAATATTTAGGGCCTTGTGAACCCTGATTTTTTTCTGGAGGAGGGTGGAGTTATGTTACTTCATGAAGGGTCATAATGATTTTGTAAGTGCTAGGTGCACCCTTGTTAAGGTAAAACTGGTTACAGTCGGCTTCAAGCCCATTTATGGGCATGATCCCACCGAAATTGAGTCTCGGGCTCAACATGAAAGTTGTAGCCCTTGAAGAGAGCTTTCCAATGATAGGTTACACGTTTTCTAGGGTGACCTGTAGCTCTCTAGATGTCCAGTCGAGTGGACTGTCCAGAGAATTAAATCAGGATTTTGTGCTCTGTTTTCTGTCCAGATTTGGGCTGTTGACTTCAATGAGGATTTTGGGTATGAAACACTAAGTTCTGGGTTTTGAGGTAAACATAAAAGTTGTAGCTCTTCTTCTTAGCTTTCCAGATTGGGGTTAATCATAATTTTTGGTTGAGTAGAGCTTTCTGAATGTCTGTTTTACTGAACAGTGTCGTATCACACTCGATTACGGTAATTATGAACATCTCCCAAAATATGGCTTCGACGCTCATGAAAATTGGTGGAGTGATTATTATCATGATTATAATCATCCTTGTGAAGTTTTGTAATTTTTGGGTGCGTCATTTTTAAAGTTATTAATCTTCCGTTGAATGTCTTAACTGTGGTGTAAATGCTAAGTCGGAAGCTCGGATAAATTAAAGTCATATACGAATCATGTTATAGATGATGAGGCACGGTGACAGTGATTTTAGAGATATTGATGTTGGGATAAATTCTTAAGGGAATGTGTATGATTGGAAATGCGCACTAGTAGTCCCGTAGAATCATGATAGAGAATTACCATGTATGAACACGCTATCGCCCTACTTTTGTTGGAACGTTGTTGAACGTTATGTGCAGGTCGGTGGTGCCTTGAACTGTTTATGCGCAGGCCGGTGGTGCTTTGAAATGTTTATGCTAAGGCCAGGGATGCCTTGAGATGTTTTGCGAAGCATGATAAGAAGGGACTAAGTTGATGTCCAAGGGTGCTTGATAGCACAAGGTAATTACATGGTATTGCTTGGGTGAGTTGATGTTCATGATTGCGTACGGTGGGATTACTAGTGGCCGGTTTCTCAGTTCTTGGAGCGAACATGAAAGTTGTAGCTATCAGAGAGGCCTTTCCAAAATGGGGCGACACGATATTTTCGGAGGAGTGTAGCTCCCCGAACTCCGATTCTCGAGGGCTGTCCTGTTTGGGTACATCATTCTGAATTTGTGATTTATTAATAAAATGTTAGCGGACACATCATAGATTTAACACTTCGCGGATGATGATCGAATGTGCACCTCGATGATGCGATAACAAATTAAAGTATTGTTATAAATGCTTAATCCTTTAGGATCGCAAGAAATATAGTTGAACCGATGCTGTGATAATCATTGAAGGTATTTGTCACTAATGATGATTGTTTATGATTACAATAAATATAGTGGGTATTCTCGTACGGATTCAAGGTGATTTATCATCCGTAATTGAATAAGAAGACGTCGGTAATGATTGTAGTATATCGAAGGGATCACGTGCAAGATCCTCGGAATCATGTGTGAGATTAGGATGAATGCACAAGCAGTCATGTGCGAAGTTGAGGTTATGAGTTCCCTAAACGAGTAGGCATCGTACTCAAATGTGATATAACAAGTAATATGATTGATAAACATGCAAGGTAAGTAGTGAAATCCCAGGGTTGGTTGAGAAACAACCCTTGAGTAAAAGCCGAGCGTAGTCTTATAATATCATGATAGTCTTCTGGTAATAATCTAGAGTCAATTGGATGAATATTTGTAGTACCTCCTCTTATGTGGTTCATATAACTCATTTGGTCTGCGAATAGTAGAACGGTAGAATGAAGATAACTTGTAGACCATTAGGTGGGAATGGGGAGGTAGTTGGTGTACCTGATTTGGATGAAGAGGTTGAGGTCACCAAAAAAGAGTTTAGATGATGAGAGTGCTTGGTAATCTTATGGGTAGATGCCAATAATACTAAGTGCCTTGAGAAAGGGAACTTTGGGGTGTCATCCCATTGTAGTTCCTAGTACCGTAGCGAGCCCCTTACAGGGTAACCCTCGGGAAGTCCAAGATTAACCCTAAATTGCAATAACATTTAAAGTAGACAAGAGTAGCCATAGTGGGGTAAGATTGGATTTATGTATCTCCTCCTAGTGTGGGAGTGACAGGTGTGTGGTATACTGGGTTGGACGAGCTGGAGGCTCGAGGGGAGGATAGCCCCGTTAGTTCTTGGATAATTGTGGCAGGTCTTCGGTACTAGGCAGGTCGTCACACCGACCGCGGTACGTGGACCTAGCGGGTGTGTTGGGGTCTGAGGGGCCAGCTTGTCTGCGTGTCGGGACGACAATTCCTCGAAGACACCTTCCACTTAGCTCAAAACCTGGTGGACTCCAGCAAAGAGTACGCAGAGCTCCGCGGTTGTTTAGTGTCGAGGCGTACGTGCGGTCTAGGCCTGGTAGTGTGCATACCCGCCTAGGAGTGGACAGCCCGGTCCGCTACCACCGTGTGTCACAGCGGTTGGTACCCGAGAGGTTGGCTTCCTTTCAAACAGAGGGAACTACAAAGGTCTATGCGCATAGAGTCGTGTGTGTGAGTTTCATTGCATAAATCATTCATAACATAAGCATAGCATACGCACTTGCAGATCCTCATCATATAAATTAGTATGAGCTCTTTTGTATGATGAGTTATAATTCCTGGAAATCCTAACTTATAAGTTGTATGGGCATTCATATAAGTTAGGGTACGAGATTGATTACTTGTCGCTACTGTTCTTACTACCTTGCTTTACCTGCTTTACTTACTGTTTATTTACTGCTGTACACCTTTGTTATACTCCTGCTTATACATGATTAGATTAGCCTCTTTTACACTTGTGTAGCTTAGAATTTGTGTATATACTAGTTTACTTTCCCCGTCACCTGCATTGTATATATTACTGTTATATTGCAGCTTTTCTTCCTTTCCTTCCGCCCGGTGCCTTGGAGTCGCCGGGGGAGCGGATGAGAAGCCACTTAGTCTTTATGACTAACGGTTGCTACCTCCCTCTTTTTAGGAGCACATTCAGATGTGTAGCAGCGTTCAGCACCGGAGGCCAGCCGGGTCAGGTGTGCAGGGCTGGGGTTTATGGTACCTTAGCTGCCGTTAGTGACAGAGGCGGGTGAGTGTTTTGAGATGTAGCCCTTGGGGCAATTAGCTGATTACTCTGATGATTTGCAGGAGCTTGTGTAGCTTTCTGTCTTTCTTATACTCTGATTTGGACATTAGTACTTATTGTGAATCTGTGGTTTTTAATACCTTCTTTCATTGATGGGTTGGCGCTGTGTAGTTGGTTTGGCCGGCAGGATAGGCGTCTTGTGGGGGAGGCTAGCTCGTGTGCTGGCGCTTCCGCAAGGCGGCTGTCCTGGGCATAAGATTCCCCTCGGCCGTGTTGTGTGTTCCGGGAGGGGGATCTTACAAATGGTATCAGCTTGCAACGATCCTGAGATAAAGAAGTCCATTAGACCACTAGGCTACCCCTGCTAGCTAGATCAGTTTGAGGACAAACTGATGCAGCGGAAGCAGTGGTGTGCCCATGTGTAATTCACAATAAGTACATCCGCTTTTTCCTATAGAAAGTGCCAACCTAAGCCAAACTCGTACCCTTACGTATAGATGCTGGCTCACTCCGAGACAGTAATTGTTATTCCCATTCCAACCATTAGAGTTGGTTTGGCATATGATTGATGCCAACCTAACTAGGATATCATTTTTGGTCGACTTAGTAGGATAGGACGTCATACCCTAACCTTATACTGATCTTGGGGATGATTGGATCAAGCAATAAGTGACCTTGAGTGACTAAGGGAAGAGTTTAACGTGAGTGTAGATGCTATAGACTCACACCCTGAGAATTCTATCACAGATATGGAGTAATATTATCACCTTACCCAAAAATTTTAGGGCAATCTCAATGAGATTGGTGCTTGTAGTCTATTACCAGCTTAGTGAGAGACCACCAAGCATGTCTTTTATACTGTATGTCGGTACATCTCACTTCTTTTTATGTAGAAGGTTTCATATGGAGAAGATACGATAAGAATTCGGATCCAAAGAAGGCTCATGTTGGGACGAATGTGTTATATTGGTGGCGGAAGAAACTCTGTCGAAGAGATATGGAGGCTAATCTCTTCGTTTATTGGGCTAGTTATGTACCGTCTTGGATCCCTTGAGAAGTTAGAGTCTTTGTAATATTTGACATGGGAAGTTTTGATCCTTGAGAAGTTAATTCACCTTAAGCAAAGCAGACTGCTAAGGCCTTGTTTGGGTTGATTGAAATTTTATTAGCGGAATAAGAGAGGAAATTTTTTTTTGAAGATGATCATTTTCTTTATATTGTTCTAAGATTATGTGGTTAAGTAACGAGGAGAGTAGTAAATCTACACTTTGGGGATACGCAGCTATGTTGCGATAACATTATAACTGGGAAGTTAATGAAATTTTGTGCATGCATTGCGGGTATGATGATCAACTACCCTTGAGTTTGAAAATTCCCGGTGAACGTTTCCTTTAGTGTTGTAACTACTTGACATCGAAAAATTAATAAGTGTTAGGCGGTGGAGTCAACAATATTAATATGACTTGATTGATGATTTAAAATCCTAAGAGTTTGTATAAAATAAACATGCATGCCATGGATGGTCGTTGGCAGGAATGGTAGGGCGCTTGTAGTGGATTTTATTTTGTTTATCATACGTGAAGTATGCCCTACTTTTGGTAGTCTGCATAACTCGTGTCGAAGGGAAAATCATCCCGGTTGGTATATGAGTGCGTCGTTGCGGGGATCTATAGGGTAAGAACTCTAAGTCGAGGAAGGTATACCCCTAAGGTTTGTGCCCATACGTGTGATGAATGTACTATATGGACGGCGGAAGAAATTTAGTCCAAAAACGTACGGGGGCTTGTCCCTTCGTTTATTGGCCTATTTTCGTGCCGACTTCATTTTCCATTAGATCATGCTTATTTAAATAATACGTGAACGATGAGGATTGGATTCGTGATAACCTCTCAATACGGGTGAGAGCGTCAAGGGTGTTGAGATACGCCGTGAATTGAACACGTGAATGGAATATTGACGATAAGTGCATTTACTTATTTAGTAAGATATGAATATGTCTCTTTACGTACAGGTAGGTGTGCGCGTGATTGTATTGCCTCGACAAGGCAGTCCTCTAAAGGCTCTGTACCGAAACCCAACCATTGGATAAGGTTTATGTTCACGGTCTAGGAGCCCTTAAATGAAATGATGTAAATCTCAAGATAAAAGTAACACCTGACTAAGAGGTAGTGTGTTGTATAAAGAATTGCCTGCCTGTTTTAGTATTTGGAGTTTGGCACTCCTTGATGAATGTGTTCATCTTAGGCGAGGGGGATTGATTGAACACCAAGATTCGGTTTGGGGTAAGTTCACTCCCAGAGTGTTGGAGGTGAGTACCTTAAGGATGAGCAGGTCTTCACTGTAACCGAAGGCTATGCGGAGAAGTAAACTGTAATGTAGCGTTGTAGTGTCTCTCAAGGATCAAAGGTCGATCTAACGACCGCATGACAAATTTTGGGGGACACCATAAAAGTTTGTCAAGTGGGAACTGTATCGATTTTTGATCGGAGAGGTGTGTTTGAAAGCGTCCGTTATGAGATAAAGAATACGGAATTGTAGCACCCATGGTGCTAAGGCATTGTTGCGTGATTTGTTAAGTTGACAAATTCATACAATTGCGTTTTAAATGCGTGTAGTAATTTTCGGACCATGTGAAATCACGAGACGTACACTAAACCCTTGTAAAAGCCTTGTTGGCTTATCGACCTCGCCCGACGTGTTGCCTGTGAGAAAAAGTGATTACCCTCAACTTGACCTCTGATTCTCAGGAATTCAGAGGAGTTGTGTCGATGCACTGGACGACATATATGATTTATGGATATAGTAAGCAAAGTAAGAGTACCGAGGAAGTGTGCTGAAGACTCATGGTAGGCAGGAAAGTCGATTGTTAGTAGTTGCTTTGTGTTTTCTTGGTTTCATGAATAGCAACTGTTTGATGATGATGGGAGTTTTGGTGAATTCCCTTGGTCGTGCTAGAAATTCCTTCTAGATTATATGATTTGCATTGCTTACAGGTTTCTTCCAGGTTTTCCTGGTTTCATCTTTATGCTAGAGTTTTTGGGAAATATGTTGGTAGCTGCTTGGTCTATGCTTAGAGATTATGTGTTGGGAGTTTTACGGAATTTCCCTAGTTTTATGCTAAAGTAAATCTCCTGGTTCGTGAAATGTCTGGAATTAAATGTTAGGAGATTTGGGCTGCTGTATGCAGTTAAATCCTAAGAGCTGCTATATATATAAATTATATTTAATGTGTTTCGGTTTGAGGCCGATTTACATCTTCAGTTTCGTTATATTTTAATTTGGGACTGCGATATATCGTTCCAGTTTGAATTATTTTTTGTTTAGGACGGCTATGTGTAGTTTCTATTAGCTATGGTTGAAATAGTGTGAGCCACGATTAATTCGTATGACTGGACAAGACAAGAGCGCTTGCACAATCTAAACCCTATGTATAAAACATAACGCTTGGGAATGTATAAATGACCTTGATATTGTTAAGGGTGAATTATCCGTAACTGCATACGGTGAGTATGTTTCGATCCCAATTGGAAGACCCCCCCTAACCTCAACTTAAATTTCGGGGACAAAATTGTTTCTTCGTTTATTGGATTTGTAACATCCCGATTCGAGCTAGACCCCTTGTGCGCGTTTTTGAGTCGAGCGAGGTGACTCGAGCTCGGGGTGTATTGAGGGCCCGGCTTGCACCTGAGCCGGAGAAGTGCACTCGACGAACGCGGCGAGTACCATTTCTATTCCTTGTCTCGATGGTTGCTGTATCGGGATCCGAGCCGTCCGGAGAGCATGACTTGGGCGATAAAACTCGAAAGAGGCGTACCGCCTTGAAGGAATTATAGTGCGTACGTTAGCTCAAATGTCATGGTGTTCAAATAGCATATATATGAAGTCGACCAAAACAGTCGCCTTGAGCTGCGCGACGCCTCAAATATGATTATCGAGCAAACAACCTCGCAATTGACCCCAATCAGGTTTGTTAGATTCGTGAAGCCTATACGAGTTCAACAAAACTGTCCGCACTCGATTCTGATGAGAATCGACGAAATTGTAATGTGGTCTGCGAATAGCGTTTTTATCCAAAATGGTGAAATATGCGAAACGACCCCGCAATTGACCACAGTCAGTCTTGTTAGACTCGTCACAATAGTATGAGTTCAACGAATCTATCCGTTCGCGATTCTGACGTCATTTGGACAGTTTTCACGTTTGAGTCAAATTTGGCCGCAAACGCTCCGGAGAGCGTAAAATGAGCAAACAGACTCGGAATTGACCCCTGATCATTTCGTTGGATGCGTGTCGGCGAGACGGTCGAAACGAGCCTGTCCGGGACAAATTCCGAGCATTTTAGAGCAATATACGACCTTTTAAATGTTATATTTTAATAATAATAATGATAATAATAATAATAATAATAATAATAATAATAATAATATACTATATATATATACTTTTAATTAGGTTAAGTTTTATCTTCCCCATTTGCCCGATCCCCCTCCCAGCAGCTGCGCCGTCAACACCTTCCCCCTTGCCGATCCACATCTCCGGCGAGCTCTCCTCCCTCCGGCGATCTTCTCCTTCTCCGGCGAGTGCCCTCTCCTCTCCATTTTCGGCGAGCTCCAAACAGCCTACCTCCATGCTTCCATGGCCGACCACCTCCAGCCCGACCTCCTCCTTCGGTGAGTCCGACTCCGGCGCATCTCCTCCTCCGAGCTCTCTCCTCTACGGCATCTCCTCCGCCGAACTCTCAGATCTGTTTATCTCCCAGATTCATCTCCCTTTAGATCTCTCTCTCTCTCTACATGGCTCCATGTCCGAGCAGTCACCTCCAGGAGGCCGAGCTTTTCGTCCTCCCTCCATTTCCCCTGGCCGAAACTTCAGATCCAAGGCCTCCCCCACGTCCATGGCAACTCCATTTCTCTCCGAAGCCGTAGATCCAAGGCCGAAAACAACTGAGCTCCTCCACATGATTGTTCCTCGATGAGCTCATCTCCATTGTTGGCCGAAACATCAGATCTGGCGAACTGTATATCCAAATCCCTTCTCTTAAAGTTCCCAGCGATAACACCACCATCCACCGTCTAGATCTAGTTTCTCCGGCGAGCTTCCAACAGTGATCTCTAACAAGCTCCGCTACCTCCAAGATTCCAGATCTGGCAAACCGGCGAGCTTCACGTCCGAAAGCCAAAACAGGCCGCTCAACAAGGCCTTCAGCAACGTCCGACGAAATCCGGATCGATGAGATCCAACCACGGCCGGGAGCGACGCGCAAACGCCGCATACGCGGCTATTGGGTTGCATGCATGGACACTCAGGTGACTTCCTCCCCTCTCCCTTGGTGCTAGTTTTCTAGATCACGCTAGGTGAGATGAGGGCTCAAAAGAGCTTCTCATGAGAGATTAATGGAGTTTTCTCTTAGGTCACCACATGGAACTTCCGATTTAGGGCACCGCTTGCCGCGAAGTTCCTTGGAATCATTTCTTCTCACCAAAAGGTGGAGATAGGATCTGATTTTGCGTATGGCCGTGGTCCATGAAGTGAGATCGATGAGGAAGGTGCTAAGGTTTGCTCCTATGACAAAATACAATTTTGATTTGGTATTTTTGGAAGAAATTGTGTTAGGGCTTGACTCTGGATGAGAAATATTTAGGGCCTTGTGAACCCTGATTTTTTTCTGGAGGAGGGTGGAGTTATGTTACTTCATGAAGGGTCATAATGATTTTGTAAGTGCTAGGTGCACCCTTGTTAAGGTAAAACTGGTTACAGTCGGCTTCAAGCCCATTTATGGGCATGATCCCACCGAAATTGAGTCTCGGGCTCAACATGAAAGTTGTAGCCCTTGAAGAGAGCTTTCCAACGATAGGTTACACGTTTTCTAGGGTGACCTGTAGCTCTCTAGATGTCCAGTCGAGTGGACTGTCCAGAGAATTAAATCAGGATTTTGTGCTCTGTTTTCTGTCCAGATTTGGGCTGTTGACTTCAATGAGGATTTTGGGTATGAAACACTAAGTTCTGGGTTTTGAGGTAAACATAAAAGTTGTAGCTCTTCTTCTTAGCTTTCCAGATTGGGGTTAATCATAATTTTTGGTTGAGTAGAGCTTTCTGAATGTCTGTTTTACTGAACAGTGTCGTATCACACTCGATTACGGTAATTATGAACATCTCCCAAAACATGGCTTCGACGCTCATGAAAATTGGTGGAGTGATTATTATCATGATTATAATCATCCTTGTGAAGTTTTGTAATTTTTGGGTGCGTCATTTTTAAAGTTATTAATCTTCCGTTGAATGTCTTAAATGTGGTGTAAATGCTAAGTCGGAAGCTCGGATAAATTAAAGTCATATACGAATCATGTTATAGATGATGAGGCACGGTGACAGTGATTTTAGAGATATTGATGTTGGGATAAATTCTTAAGGGAATGTGTATGATTGGAAATGCGCACTAGTAGTCCCGTAGAATCATGATAGAAAATTACCATGTATGAACACGCTATCGCCCTACTTTTGTTGGAACGTTGTTGAACGTTATGTGCAGGTCGGTGGTGCCTTGAATTGTTTATGCGCAGGCCGATGGTGCTTTGAAATGTTTATGCTAAGGCCAGGGATGCCTTGAGATGTTTTGCGAAGCATGATAAGAAGGGACTAAGTTGATGTCCAAGGGTGCTTGATAGCACAAGGTAATTACATGGTAT
Organism: Dactylorhiza incarnata; assembly: GCA_033032865.1. Lineage (NCBI taxonomy): Eukaryota > Viridiplantae > Streptophyta > Magnoliopsida > Asparagales > Orchidaceae > Dactylorhiza > Dactylorhiza incarnata. Next base: position 1,165,376 of record JAWHQI010000152.1, on the reverse strand, counting down.
TGCTTGGGTGAGTTGATGTTCATGATTGCGTACGGTGGGATTACTAGTGGCCGGTTTCTCAGTTCTTGGAGCGAACATGAAAGTTGTAGCTATCAGAGAGGCCTTTCCAAAATGGGGCGACACGATATTTTCGGAGGAGTGTAGCTCCCCGAACTCCGATTCTCGAGGGCTGTCCTGTTTGGGTACATCATTCTGAATTTGTGATTTATTAATAAAATGTTAGCGGACACATCATAGATTTAACACTTCGCGGATGATGATCGAATGTGCACCTCGATGATGCGATAACAAATTAAAGTATTGTTATAAATGCTTAATCCTTTAGGATCGCAAGAAATATAGTTGAACCGATGCTGTGATAATCATTGAAGGTATTTGTCACTAATGATGATTGTTTATGATTACAATAAATATAGTGGGTATTCTCGTACGGATTCAAGGTGATTTATCATCCGTAATTGAATAAGAAGACGTCGGTAATGATTGTAGTATATCGAAGGGATCACGTGCAAGATCCTCGGAATCATGTGTGAGATTAGGATGAATGCACAAGCAGTCATGTGCGAAGTTGAGGTTATGAGTTCCCTAAACGAGTAGGCATCGTACTCAAATGTGATATAACAAGTAATATGATTGATAAACATGCAAGGTAAGTAGTGAAATCCCAGGGTTGGTTGAGAAACAACCCTTGAGTAAAAGCCGAGCGTAGTCTTATAATATCATGATAGTCTTCTGGTAATAATCTAGAGTCAATTGGATGAATATTTGTAGTACCTCCCCTTATGTGGTTCATATAACTCATTTGGTCTGCGAATAGTAGAATGGTAGAATGAAGATAACTTGTAGACCATTAGGTGGGAATGGGGAGGTAGTTGGTGTACCTGATTTGGATGAAGAGGTTGAGGTCACCAAAAAAGAGTTTAGATGATGAGAGTGCTTGGTAATCTTATGGGTAGATACCAATAATACTAAGTGCCTTGAGAAAGGGAACTTTGGGGTGTCATCCCATTGTAGTTCCTAGTACCGTAGCGAGCCCCTTACAGGGTAACCCCCGGGAAGTCCAAGATTAACCCTAAATTGCAATAACATTTAAAGTAGACAAGAGTAGCCATTGTGGGGTAAGATTGGATTTATGTATCTCCTCCCAGTGTGGGAGTGACAGGTGTGTGGTATACTGGGCTGGACGAGCTGGAGGCTCGAGGGGAGGATAGCCCCGTTAGTTCTTGGATAATTATGGCAGGTCTTCGGTACTAGGCAGGTCGTCACACCGACCGCGGTACGTGGACCTAGCGGGTGTGTTGGGGTCTGAGGGGCCAGCTTGTCTACGTGTCGGGACGACAATTCCTCGAAGACACCTTCCACTTAGCTCAAAGCCTGGTGGACTCCAGCAAAGAGTACGCAGAGCTCCGCGGTTGTTTAGCGTCGAGGCGTACGTGCGGTGTAGGCCTGGTAGTGTGCATACCCGCCTAGGAATGGACAGCCCGGTCCGCTACCACCGTGTGTCACAGCGGTTGGTACCCGAGAGGTTGGCTCCCTTTCAAACAGAGGGAACTACAAAGGTCTATGCGCATAGAGTCGTGTGTGTGAGTTTCATTGCATAAATCATTCATAGCATAAGCATAGCATACGCACTTGTAGATCCTCATCATATAAATTAGTATGAGCTCTTTTATATGATGAGTTATAATTCCTGGAAATCTTAACTTATAAGTTGTATGGGCATTCATATAAGTTAGGGTACGAGATTGATTACTTGTCGCTACTGTTCTTACTGCCTTGCTTTACCTGCATTACTTACTGTTTATTTACTGTTGTACACCTTTGTTATACTCCTGCTTATACATGATTAGATTAGCCCCTTTTACACTTGTGTAGCTTAGAATTTGTGTATATACTAGTTTACTTTCCCCTTCACCTGCATTGTATATATTACTGTTATATTGCAGCTTTTCTTCCTTTCCTTCCGCCCGGTGCCTTGGAGTCGCCGGGGGAGCGGATGTGAAGCCACTTAGTCTTTATGACTAACGGTTGCTACCTCCCTCTTTTTAGGAGCACATTCAGATGTGTAGCAGCGTTCAGCACCGGAGGCCAGCCGGGTCAGGTGTGCATGGCTGGGGTTTATGATACCTTAGCTGCCGTTAGTGACAGAGGCGGGTGAGTGTTTTGAGATGTAGCCCTTGGGGCAATTAGCTGATTACTCTGATGATTTGCAGGAGCTTGTGTAGCTTTCTGTCTTTCTTATACTCTGATTTGGACATTAGTACTTATTGTGAATCTTTGGTTTTTAATACCTTCTTTCATTGATGGGTTGGCGCTGTGTAGTTGGTTTGGCCGGCAGGATAGGAGTCTTGTGGGGGAGGCTAGCTCGTGTGTTGGCGCTTCCGCAAGGCGGCTGTCCTGGGCATAAGATTCCCCTCGGCCGTGTTGTGTGTTCCGGGAGGCGGATCTTACATATCCACTGGTAGATTTGCTGTTACTGACTTCTGAACACCACGATACATCAGAATATCCATCCACGGTAGGTGGGTAACTAGTGTAGCACAGGGCATGATTCTTAGTACCTGACAGATATCTCAACAGCCTATCGAGAGAATCCCAATGCTCTTTGCTCGGACTACTGGTAAAACGACTCAGCATGCTAATAGAGAAGGCAATGTCTGGTCGAGTACAGCTTGTGTCGTACATGAGACTACCAATAATTTTTGAATATTTGACATGATCAATGCTTGTTCCAATATTTGGACTCAATTTTACATTATGATCGAAATATGTCTCTACAAGCCTACCGTTTTTGTATCCCCAGGTCGAAAGAAGTTGCTCAATGTAATGAGCCTGACTAAGAGTAACTCTACCCTTATCAACTCTAACCTTCATACCTAACAGGGTATCAACTGGACCGAGGTCCTTCATATCAAATTCTTTTGCGGAGTGGATTTGATATCCTTTACTGCAACAAGATCTGAACCCAGAATCAACAGGTCATCCACATATAGACATATGATGACAATTTGATTTGACATAGAGTGGTGGTAAAGGCATTTGTCTGAAAGACTAGACTGAAAGCCAAAACTTTTTACCACTTGATCAAACTTCATGTGCCACATCTTAGGTGCTTGTTTATGCCCATAGATGGATTTATCTAATTTGCACACTTTGTCTTTTAGATCTGGATGGACATAACCTTCAGGTTGTGCCATGTAGATCTCTTCATCGAGCTCTCCATTCAGGAAGGCTGTCTTGACATCCATCTGATGAACTATGAAGTTCTCGATAGAGGCCAAAGCGAGAAGAATTCTAATAGTGGATAGGTGACACACTGGTGAATAGACGTCAAAGTAGTCAATTCCCCCTGTTGCTTATAGCCTTTAGCGAATAAACGTGTTTTATATCTAGCTATAGGCCCATCACTGTGCAATTTCTTCTTCAGCACCCACTTGCATCCAAGTACTTTGGCTCCTTTAGGGAGGTCCACTAGATGCCAGGTGTTATTTCGTAGCAGCGAGTCCATTTCATCATCTATGGCTTCTGCTTACATTAAAGAATCTCTAGATCGCATTGCTTCCTGGTAGGAAAATTGATCATCCTCTAAGTGGTAGGTGACAAAATTTTCACCAAAATTCTTAGGGACTCTATCTCTTGTAGATACTCTAACTGGGATATGACTATCCTCTACAGGTTGGGAAGCAGTTCCAGGGGCCAGCTTTAGGTGCTACAGGAGATTCAGAAATCATCTCAGTAGACCCAGAGACGGTTAAACCATGATCTTTGATAAATTTATTTCAAAGAAAATAGCATCCCTAGATTCTATCACAGTATTGGTGGACAGATCTAGAAACCTATCTGCTGCACTATCTTCTGCACTACCTAGATATACACAAGTTGTTCTAGGTCCCACCTTAGGTCTCTTAAGGTCTTGTATCCTAACATAAGCAATACATCCCCAAGTCTTTAGAGTGTCAAAACTACAAGGATGGCCATGTTACAGCTCACACGGAGTGGAAGTGAGCTTAGCATGAGGCAATCTATTCAAAATGTGATTTGCAGTTCAGACTGCTTCTCCCCAAAAGGAATTAGGCATGCCAACAGTAAGAAGCATAGAATTCAGCATTTCTGTTAATGTTCTATTCTTTCGCTCAGCAATATCGTTTGACTGGGGCGAGTAAGGAGCAATGATTTCTAGGATTATATCCACTGAGGCACAAAAGTCTTGAAACCCTGTTGCAGTGTACTCTCCTCCTCTATCACTTCTAAAACGCTTAATCTTCAGGTTTAATTGATTTTCAACCCGGGATTTGAAGATCTCAAAAGCTTCATCTTTCGATTTCAATAGATATACATGACAATATCTGGAATAATCTTCGATGAATGTGATGAGATACTTCCTCCCCCCTCTAGTGGCGTGACTTTAAAAGTCACAGAGGTCTGAATGTATCAAATCAAGATGTTGTGTACTCCTAGAAACAGACTTAAACAGTTTTCTAGTGATTTTAGTTTGTGCACACACCTCACACCTATCAAATCGAATAGAAAGATCTAAGGGGATGTTATGACTCTTAGCTAGATCTCGCATTTTCCTGTAGTTCATATGTCCTAGTCTATAATGTAACAATTTAGGATCTATTAAGTTTGAATTCACTTGTTTTATGCTATCATTATTAAGGCTAAGTCTATACATTCCGTTGATCAAAAAAGCACAACCATAGTAATGAGAATTAACAGTTAAAGTTATTCTACCGCTAGAGGTTGTGAAGGACATTCATGCTTTATTTAACAAACTCATAGAAATTAAGTTTTTAGTTAAACTATGAACTACTCTAACATGTAATAAAGTTAATGTTTTACCTGAAGAGAGGACTAGCTGTGCTGTTCCAGCATGCTTGACTTCAGTCTCTCCTCCATTGCAGTTTTCTACATTGTCTCTGACCTCAGTACTATCAGTGAGAAGAGCTCTATCATTCGTCACATGGCAGGTTGCACCACTGTCCAGCCACCACTCTGAAGACGAACTGCGGTGACTGCTTCCAATCATGGCCACGAAAGACGTAGGACCGGAGATGTCAACCAGCATGTTTGTAGCATTCTGTGGGGCTTCCTCCTTCTTCTTCTTCGGTCTTTTGCATTCTGCTGCCAGTGACCCCACTTGCCGCAGTTATGACACTTGCCTCTTTTCTTTTTGAGAGATGGCTTTTTGGCCTGTAGCTATGCAGATGCTTCACTTTTGGGAGCTGCGGGCTTCCGAGGAGGCTTGCTGGGTCGAGAAACAAAGTTGGCAACCTGTGAGGGTTGACCAGCTTGCTCCAGGCTTTTACCAGCAACGTTTTGATCTTCGATGTGGATGAACCTTTTGAGTTCATCCAATACGATCCTCTCCTTCAGTCTGTGCATTTCAGTCTTGAAGGTATTCCATTCAGGAGGCAGTTTGCTCAGGATCAGACTGACGAATAAGTTATCGGACATGTCAGACTGTTCGTCTTCCAGCTTGAGACGCAGATTCTCCAGATCGATCAGTTGGGAGGTGACTGACGAGTTTGCATTAAACTTGAAGTTGAAAACTTCTCGCCAAGGAGAGTCTTCGACAGTCCCTCTTCTTTCTGGAATTGTGCGTTCAGGCGATCCCAGATTTCCTTCGCAGTTTTGTATGCACTGTAGGTCATCGCGAGGCGAGGGTTCAAGGAATTCAGGAGATAGTCCCTGCAGAAATCCTCGTCCTTGCTCCACTGGTACTCATCCACGTCTTCGCACGTCGTGGCAAAATCACTGAGTATGGTGTAGAAAATTTCGCGCTCTTTCATGCCCAATTGGACATGGATTTTCCAAACGTGGAAATCCGTAGCGTCGAAGGACTGCAATTTGACGATGTCGTAGGAGCTACGCTTCGACATGTTTTCACGCAGAAAAATAAAACAGAAAGTTGTCACCTGATCCGGTCGGAGAAGCAGCGAACACTTCGGATCCAATCCAGAAATTTGTTTGCACCTCTCCGGTTGAAAACCAATCTTCGAAGAGTAGATCCAATCGGCACAACTCGGTTTGACAGAGTGCAGATCTAGCTGGATTTCTCCAAGATCGAACAGAAAAGGAGGCTTGGTCTTTCTTCAGAAATCTGATGGTTGGCTAAGAAATGGATCTCACAATAAGAATTGATTCCAGAAATCTCCAGCGATAACGACAGAATTCGTGCGACAACTCTAGCAGCAAAGACAGAGGTCGTGCGACTCTATCCAGGAAGACAGCAGCTCCGATCCACGATACCAACAAAGATCTGCGATCGGTGACAAATATATTTCCTACAACGATCCACGATACCAACAAAGATCGTTCTCTTCAGACGACTTTCCTTGCAGGATCAACAACAGGATCAACAACAGGATCACACAGGAATTTGTTCTTCACAAACCACGCAGAAAATATATTTCCTTCCTCTTTCCGATCGGAAGCAACGACGAGAAACCTTCTCATACACGCAGATCAGCGACAACTTTTCTTCTTCGCGAACGACGATGCACTGGAGGTTTGTCGTCGACTTCCTTCCTGGAACACGACAAGAACTGCGACGGCTTTGTGAAATCGCAACTCGCGATCTGGACAGGGAAAGGGGAGGCTCTGCTTATCACGCTCGATCGGCTTCGTGAAAACGCGAGAGACGGGATCTCGGTCACGATCGACAACCGAAAACTTCAAAGAGCAACGAGCGGCGGCCAAGAAATCGCGATAGAAGACAGCAGAACACGAGAGCGGCGGAAAATAACGAGAGAAAACTGAGCAGAACCCTAAACAAGATATCTTGAGAATGGTAGGGTTAGATGCGCTCAAGATATTCTACTATACAACATCAAGTTTGGAATGCGTATATATAGTATCTCCAGCTTAGGGCTGAGCCCTAGGTCGACATGCAACCCGTTAAGATTTGTCGTGTCAGTTCGGACACGCAGACATATTATTTAAATACGTTAACGAATTAGAGTGCAAAAGAGATACATGAACTTGAAATGACATTTATAAAACCTGAACATCATAGAGAACTATGCCATTATACAAGTAGTGCAATCATATTTGTAATTTGTACATAAATAGCTTTAACTTTTACTCTACAAGTATACCATATCACCACCAACATATGCCATTGATTATCAAATAAGGTGACAAAAAAATCCAAAAGTTACAAACTTTAACTATACATACTTTGCTCTTAGAATATTTGAAGCCTCTTATGACTAGAACACTTTTCCTAACACGTTTTCTATGCTCATCGATCACATCAAAAACTGCACACAATCTTTTTTTTATCTATTGTCAATACCTTTGCCCCCAAATCAGTCTTCTTCTATCCTCAGTCATCCTACTAGTCACTTCATCCTCTTCTGTCCAAAAATATTGGATAATAACTGTTCAGTTACACTAAATGAAATCCTATTTTTTAAGTGCTTACATGCAAAAAAAAGATTCCAATAAACTGTTAATATAAAAGTGATCATAATATCTATGTAAATTGACATTGGAAGTATCATTTTAAACTATGAACATTAGATACTGAAAATGTATTAAAAGGATAGTTAAAAAAAGAGACAATCTTTCTTTACCTAAGTGCACAACTGAAGAACTTATGGAACCCATTAAGTTTATTGAAACTTTCCTTTTCATTTTCTCCTTCATCTTTGTTGCGGACCACTCGAGGCTCCGATAGATCAGACTAAATTAGACCGTCTTAGCTCGTGAGCGCTCGAGCGCGCAAACAGTCACAGAAAAAGAGAAAGCTGACTAGACAATTTTTGTAATGTGCAAAACCCTTCAACTGGGTGAAAAATCACGCGACCGGGTCTATGCCGGCCAAAACCTCCACTATTTGTTGGTTGTTGTACATAGCTATTTTGAAGAACTCGAAGGAGATAGACATCCTCTCGTTACAATTGTTGAGAGAGAGAGAGAGGTGCTCGGAGGGTGACAGACCACCGCTCATAGAGCTAAGACTTTTGTCAGCTGCAGAAGGGAATGATGCGCCCTGAGCGCTCTGGAGATTTTCATTGTTGCTTGAAGGTTGAATCGATGTGCTCTGTGCGTCTTTGTCTCCGCGGTTTGGCTCCTGCAGCGCTAGAGGAGGTTGGAGTGTTGGTCTTGCCGGAGGGTGGTGCGCTTGTTCTTGAGTGCGCGGAATGCTTGTTGTTGAGTACGCGGGGGCGCGCTTGGAACGGTCTTGAGAGCGAAGTGCGCGGAGGCGCGCTTGGAGCAGTCTTGAGAGCGGAGTGCACGGAGGCTCGCTTGGAGCGATCTTGAGAAGGGAGTGCACGGAGGCGCGCTTGAAGCGGTCTTGAGTGCGGAGCGCACAGAGGCATGCTTGGAGCGATCTTGAGAAGGGAGCGCACTGAGACGCGCTTGGAGAGGTCTTGAGAGCGGAGCGCACGGAGGCGCTCTTGGAGCGGTCTTGAGAGTGGAGCGCACAGAGACGCGCTTAGAGCGGTCTTGAGAGCGGAGCGCACGGAGGCGGCTTGGAGCGGTCTTGAGAGCGGAGCGCACAGAGGCTCGCTTGGAGCGGTCTTGAGAGAGGAGCACACAGAGGCGCTTTTGGAGCGGTCTTGAGAGCAGAGCGCACGGAGGCGCGCTTAGAGCGGTCTTGAGAAAGAAGCGCACGGAGGCGCGCTTGGAGCGGTCTTGAGAGCGGAGCGCACAGAGGCTCGCTTGGAGCGGTCTTAAGAGCGGAGCACACAGAGGCGCGCTTGGAGCGCTCGTGAGAGCGGAATGCTCGCTCGAAGGAGGATGAACGCCTTTGTAGGATCTTCAAGGCACTCGAAGATCTTCAAGGATCTTCAAAGGATTCTTCGAAGGCGAAGGAGATCTTCGAAGATTCTTCATGGTCTCCTTCGAAGATGATGAAGATCTTCAATGCGTGCTCTCTCTCTCTTGCACTTAGGAGGAAAGAAGGGAGAAGAGAAAGATGGAAAAAAGAGAAGCCTTGTGGTTCTATTTATAGTTTTTGAGGGTGACACTTTCGTAATTAAATGTGTGGTTAGGGTGGTTATGGTGGTTATGCGGCTACCCGCACACCATAACCAATTTATGTGTTATAAACACACCATAACCAGTTTATGTGCTATACACACACTCATTATGAATATGGCTACGCGCACACCAGTTTGTATAGTTTTGTGGTGATATGTATTCATATGATAGATATAGTTATGCGCACACCATAACCATATTATTTGTTATACAGAGACCGTATTGCAAGATTCTACTATATGCATCCCACGATATGAGATTTTACTACTTGCGCCCCATGCTGGAGGATTTTACTATTTACACCCCCATGTTGGAGGATTTTACTATTTACGCTCCCATGTTGAATGATTTTACTATTTACACCCTCATGTTGGATGATTTTCCTATTTGCACCCCATGATGGGGGATTTTACTATTTGCACCCCATGATGATGGATTTTACTATTATCATCCCACGATATGAGATTTTACTATTTGCACCCCATGATTGGTGGTTTTACTATTTGCACCCCATGATGAAGGATTTTACTATTTGCATTTTGCACCACAGATGGGGGATTTTACTATCAGCATCCCACGATATGAGATTTTACTATTTGCACCCCATGATGAGTGATTTTACTATTTGCACCAACATGTTGGGTGGTTACCGGGCTAGTGATGCTTACTTTGGTCAACCCCATTTCCTCCACCAAATGAGGCGGGTGCTTTGGCTATTCACAGCCCGGATTATGGGGCAAGTTCACGGGGGCAGGGCCCCAAAGTTTCGGCGATGGGACGACGCTTTGTATTGTGTTAGTGAGGTCACTGGTGGAGGAGTCTGTTTTCTCTTTGTCCGGTGGACGTTCGGTCCTTCGAAAAATATCAGAGTCTCTACTTGGGATACCTGATCTTTCTGCTCGAAAGAGTTCTGCGTCTCTGCATTGGATATCCGAGCGCATTGTTCTGTGAGAGGCTAGAGTCCCCTTGTTGCGAGATTCGAACACTCATTTTGGGAGAGGCCGGAGCCCCTTGTTGGGAGATCCGCACAATCTGTTCTGGGAGAGGACAGAGTCTCTTGTTGAGAGATTCAAACACTCTATTCTGGGCGAGGCCGGAGTCCATTGTTGGGAGATCCGAACACTCTATTGTGGGAGAGACTAGAGTCTCTTGTTGGGAGATCAACAGACTCTATTCTGGGAGAGGCTGGAGTCCCTTGTTGAGAGATCCGAACACTCTGTTCTGGGAGAGGCCGGAGTCCCTTGTTGGGAGATCCGAACACTCTGTTCTGGGAAAGGCCGGAGTCCCTTGTTGGGAGATCCGAACACTCTGTTCTGGGAGGGTTCTTTAACTATTCGGCGGTTGGCGATGAACTGATCCAGGAACTGCTGGGTTAGCTCCGTGAAATTCCTAACGACTCCTTCCCGAAGGGAATAGAACCATGCCCTTGCTTGGCCTTTCAGCATGGCTGGGAATACCTGACACATCAGCTGGTCAGGGGCGTTGCAGATCCTCATGACGGTGGCGAAATGATCGACATGCTCTGATGGGTCATTCATTCCGTCGAAGGTCTCGATGTTCTGGAGCTTGAAATCGTGCGGAATTGGATGCGCCAGGACCTCGACTGTTAACAGTGAGGGGTGATGACATGGGCGGCGATCCAAAATGGTGCGCTGCTCTGCTTGTTCTCGTTCTCCGACGATTATGTCGTGAATATCTTCGCGCGTGAGTCTTTCGCTTACAAGTTCAAAGTCTGCTGCTTCTGTGTGGTGGTGTTCGGTCGGAGGGTGACTCAAAGCTGGCTGAGGCGAATTGCCTTGCTCGGGGGCTGGGTAATGGACCCCTAGCGATCCTCCATTCCTTAGGAGTGCAAAGTACTCTTCTACTTGGCGTAAACATTCTTCCATTGTTGCGATGGGTGCGTTCTCGGTCTCTTCTGCGAGAGGCGTGTTGTCGTGAGAGTGGGAGGGAACTGGATTGACGTTCCCCCAAGGGACTAATCTTTCGGTAGCGCAGGTAGCTCTTCTTGCCATTGCTGTCAGTGAAAGTAGTTTAGTTCTTATTATATTTGTTAAAGGTCTTTATTAAGTTTTACTTCAAAATAAATGATATATATAAAATATATGTGATTGCTAATTAGTGCTGTATGAGTAATAAAATCAAACACTAAGAGTGCATAAAAATTACAGCATATAAAACAGAAATAAAACAAACAACAAGGCACACATCCAGAAGACACAAGAAATATAGTAGTTCCCCTCAACTGGGTACATCTACTCTTCTACCCACTGATAGGAATCCACTGGAGGTTGTTGATCAGGTGCCCTCACACCAAGGTGTTTTTGTTCAGGTGTCCACACACCAATGGAGGTTTGATCAGGTGCCCAAATCACCTATAAGCTTTTGATCAGGTGCTTATAAACCAAAATGCAGGTTTTTGCTAAGGTGGCCTGTCATCAGGAGTTAACTTTTGAAGAGAGTTTTAACCCTTTACAAGATGGGAAGGAGAAAGGGAAAAGATATTTTGTTCTTCTCTTTTTGCTGAGAAGACTCTTGATGATCCTGATGAGATGTTGTGTTTGGATCTTGATGAAGATGTTGTTGAAGAGAGCTCCCCCTGTCTGATTAAGTTTGATGACAGCTTGTGGAGGCTCCTTCTCTTGGTTGCAAATCCTCTTTTCTTCTTATTGCAGTTTTAGACCCCTGAGCAAATGATCTTGATTGGTGTCTCAGGGTATATGATCTGCAAAAAAGGAGTTAGGCAAAAAGAAGATAATATAATATTTGAATATGCTTCTTCTTTTTGCTCTGTTCTTCTTTTTCTCTTCTTCTTCTCTTTCTCTTTTCTCTGTACAGAAAGATGTAATATATTCTGTCTGTAATTTGAATCTGTACAGTAATATTAATATATTCTGTATATATATATATTGAGTTGAAAACAGTTGTATATATTCTGATAGCTTTCGGCTGATTTGAATCCTTGCCGACCAAAGGGAAAAGAGTAATATCTCTTTCTTTTTCCAGAACCTCGAGCAGAACAATTTCCTTCTTTAGCTTGCTGCAACGACTACAACATTTATTGCTTCTGCCAACGGCTAGAACATTTAATGCTTGCACGTTATAATGTTAAGTCAACAATATATATAGAGCAATATATATAAAATAGAATAAATAAAATATTGCTTTATAAATAACTCTGTCAGCATATATATAATATTTAATGATATAAAATAATACTGGGAGAAATTCGTCGAGCTGAGGTTCAAGTTCGTCGAGCTCATCATTTGATTCGTCGACCTCAACATTTAATTCACTGTTCTGAACATCTGCTGAATATTCGTCGAACGCAGACTTGAGTTCGTCGAACGGAAGGATTCGTCGACCGCTGAGACGGGATCGTCGAGCGTTGAGATAGGTGATCTTCGTCGACCGCTGAGATGGCTGGATTTCGTCGAGCGCAGAATGCACGCCATTCGTCGAGCGCAGGGCGTCGTTCGTCGAACGCAGATGGACGTTCGTCGAACACAGAGAATATATGTAAATTTAATTTCTCTCTTATTTTCTGCCTATTAAATATATATATTTCAGCCTATTAAATATATGTATATTTCAGCCTATTATATATATATATATATTTCTCAGTATATTATTTATATATATATATTCTTTTCAGCCTATTGAATATATCTCTTTTCAGCCTTCTTTCTTAATAGGATTTGTTCTAAGTTATAAGATATATTATGAAATAAACTTAGACACTAAAAGTGGATCCTAACTCAAATCAAACCTAAGGTTCCAACAATCTCCCCCTAGTTGAGTTGGGATCCTAATCCAAATTAAGACTAGGTTCTAACAATCTCCCCCTATTTGGTTTAGGATACCTAAGCATAAAAAGTCTTTAAAGCTTAAGGGTTAGAAATTATTTCTAATTTTCTTTTTAAAACTAAGCAATTTCAGATTTCCTAGATTTTATTTTTAAATAGGAATTTAATGAATTGAATTGCTAGCTGTTATTAGATTCTAGGAATTTTAAAATCAAAAGGACATAGCCTGATAGCTTCTTTCTATAGAATCACCTTAATCAGGAGAGACTCACACTTAGTGCTTTGATCATTTCTGATCTATGCAATCTGAGTAGAATGCTCAACATGATTTTGGAGAAAATCTGGAAGAATGTGAAGTCTATCTGACTTTGTTTTTGAGACAAAAAATTCAACAGAATCATATAACTGCTTATTTAGTTATAAATTTTTTTAAAGAAAATGTTTTATAATTAGATATTTTTCTCCTTTTTATCTCATTAAAATACAAATTTGAAAGTTTATTTTGATGTTGCTGAATATAAAATTTTCCTTCTTTAAAAGTTTGTTTAAAGTTATCAACTTTAATGAATTTATTTTTTAAACAAATGTTTTGTTCTGCTGATATTTTAAAGTTTTCTTTAGGTTTGTTATATTCAGAAATCAAATTAGTTATTTTAGTTCACTCTTTTATGATTTTATTTTTAGAATTTATTAAACCTGTGCATGGTAAGTTGAAAACAGATTTAACATCAGAGGTAGAAATAAAGTTTGAAGTTACCTCAGTTACCTTTTCTTCATCAGATTCTGCATCAGATTTGTAGTTTGAGCCATATATTGCCATCATGCAGAAAGCTTTGGCTTTTTGTTCTTCTTCTTCTTCAGTTAGAGTAGAAGATGGTTCTGCATCAAAAATGATGTTAGTGGAAGAAGATGGTTCATTTACCATCCTTGAGAGAGAGTTCCAGATGCTCTTTGCTGAAGTGCAATCAGCCACTTTTTGAAGAATGTCTGTTGACATTGATTTAGCCAATATGTTCATGGCCATGACATCAGCACTTTTCAGCATTTCTTGATCATCAGATGAAGAGATTGAAGATGGAATTCCTGTCAAAATGGAATTATAAATATCTTCATCTATTGCATTCATATATAATATGATTCTAACTTGTCATAAATCAAATCTATCCAAATTACATAAAGGTGGATCTGAAAATGAAAAATCTGCAAGTGCCATTTGGAAAAACCTTTTTTTAAAACAAAATAAGAACTAAGTGATCTTTGTGATTTCAGGTGTTAGCCTGTGTGAAAAATCAACCTGCTTTGATACCAATTGAAAGGAGTTTAGTTCTTATTATATTTGTTAAAGGTCTTTATTAAGTTTTACTTCAAAATAAATGATATATATAAAATATATGTGATTGTTGATTAGTGTTGTATGAGTAATAAAATCAAACACTAAGAGTGCATAAAAATCACAGCATATAAAACAGAAATAAAACAAACAACAAGGCGCACATCCAGAAGACACAAGAAATATAGTAGTTCCCCTCAACTGGGTACATCTACTCTTCTATCCACTGGTAGGAATCCACTGGAGGTTGTTGATCAGGTGCCCTCACACCAAGGTGTTTTTGTTCAGGTGTCCACACACCAATAGAGGTTTGATCAGGTGCCCAAATCACCTATAAGCTTTTGATCAGGTGCTTATAAACCAAGATGCAGGTTTTTGCTAAGGTGGTCTGTCACCGGGAGTTAACTTTTGAAGGGAGTTTTAACCCTTTACAAGATGGGAAGGAGAAAGGGAAAAGATATTTTGTTCTTCTCTTTTTGCTGAGAAGACTCTTGATGATCCTGATGAGATGTTGTATTTGGATCTTGATGAAGATGTTGTTGAAGAGAGCTCCCCCTGTCTGATTAAGTTTGATGACAGCTTGTGGAGGCTCCTTCTCTTGGTTGCAAATCCTCTGTTCTTCTTCTTGCAGTTTTAGATCCCTGAGCAAATGATCTTAATTGGTGTCTCAGGGTATATGATCTGCAAAGAAGGAGTTAGGCAAAAAGAAGATAATATAATATTTGAATCTGCTTCTTCTTTTTTGCTCTATTCTTCTTTTTCTCTTCTTCTTCTTTTTCTCTTTTCTCTGTACAGAAAGATGTAATATATTCTGTCTGTAATATGAATCTGTACAGCAATGTTAATATATTCTGTATATATATATTGAGAGAAAACAGCTGTATATATTCTGATAGCTTTCGGCTGATTTGAATCCTTGCCGACCAAAGGGGAAAGAAGTAATATCTCTTTCTTTTTCCAGAACCTCGAGCAGAACAATTTCCTTCTTTAGCTTGCTGCAACGGCTACAACATTTATTGCTTCTGCCAACAGCTAGAGCATTTAATGCTTGCACGCTGTAATGTTAAGTCAACAATATATATTGAGCAATATATATAAAATAGAATAAATAAAATATTGCTTTATAAATAACTCTGTCAGCATATATATAATATTTAATGATATAAAATAATACTGGGAGAAATTCGTCGAGCTGAGGTTCAAGTTCGTCGAGCTCATCATTTGATTCGTCGACCTCAACATTTAATTCACTGTTCTGAACATCTGCTGAATATTCGTCGAACGGAGACTTGAGTTCGTCGAACGGAAGGATTCGTCGACCGCTGAGACGGGATGAAAGCGTCGAGCGCTGAGCTTGAGTAAAGGCGTCGACCACTGAGACGGGATCGTCGAGCGCTGAGATAGGTGATCTTCGTCGACCGCTGAGATGGCTGGATTTCGTCGAGCGCAGAATGCACGTCATTCGTCGAGCGCAGGGCGCCGTTCGTCGAACGCAGATGGCCGTTCGTCGAACGCAGAGAATATATGTTAATTTAATTTCTCTCTTATTTTCTGCCTATTAAATATATATATTTCAGCCTATTAAATATATGTATATTTCAGCCTATTATATATATATATATATTTCTCAGTTTATTATTTATATATATATATTCTTTTCAGCCTATTGAATATATCTATTTTCAGCCTTCTTTCTTAATAGGATTTGTTCTAAGTTATAAGATGTATTATGAAATAAACTTAGACACTAAAGGTGGATCCTAACTCAAATCAAACCTAAGGTTCCAACAGTCAGTGAATATCGCTGTGAAGGGGATACTGTCTTCAGAATCTTCTGAGAATGCTGGGAACACGTTCCCACAGACAGCGTGAAACTGTTGCGGACCACTCGAGGCTCCGGTAGATCAGACTAAATTGGACCGTCTTAGCCCGGGAGCGTTCGAGCGCGCAAACAGTCACAGAAAAAGAGAAAGCTGATAAGACAATTTTTTTTTAACGTGGAAAACCCTTCAACTGGGTGAAAAACTACGCGACCGGGTCTATTCCGGCCAAAACCTCCACTATTTGTTGGTTGTTGTACATAGCTGTTTTGAAGAACTCGAGGGCGTATGCCGCCTCTCGTTACAATTGTTGAGAGAGAGAGAGAGGGAGAGAGAGAGAGGTGCTCGGAGGGTGACAAGACACCGCTCACGGAGCTAATACTTTTGTCTGTTGCAGAGGGGAATGATGCGTCCTGATCGCTCTAGAGATTTTCACTGCTATTTGAAGGTTGGATCAATGTGCTCTGGGCGTCTTTGTCTCTGCGGCTTGTCTCCTGCTGCGCGAGAGGAGGTTGGAGTGTTGGTCTTGTTGGAGGCTGGAGCATTTGTTATTGAGTGCGCAGAGTGCTTGTTGCTGAGTACGCAGGGGTGCGCTTGGAGCGGGCTTGAGAGCGAAGCGCGGGAGGCGCGCTTGGAGCGGTCTTGAGAGCGGAGTGCACGAAGGCGCGCTTGGAGCGGTCTTGAGAGGGGAGCGCACGGAGACGCGCTTGGAGCGGTCTTGAGAGAGGAGCGCACGAATGCGCGCTTGGAGCGGTCTTGAGAGCGGAGCGCACGGAGGCGTGCTTGGAGCGGTCTTGAGAGCGGAGCGCACGGAGATGCGCTTGGAGCGGTCTTGAGAGCGGAGCACACAGAGGCGCGCTTGGAGCGGAGCGCACGGAGGCGCGCTTGGAGCGGAGCGCACGGAGGCGCGCTTGGAGCGGTCTTGAGAGCGGAGCGCACAGTGGCGCTCTTGGAGCGGTCTTGAGAGCGGAGCGCACAGATGCACGCTTAGAGCGGTCTTGAGAGCAGAGAGCACGGAGGCACGCTTGGTGCAGCCTTGAGAGCGGAGCACACGGAGGCGCACTTGGAGTTGTCTTGAGAGCGGAGCGCACGGAGGCGCGCTTGGAGCGGTCTTGAGAGCGGAACGGTCGCTCGAAGGAGGATGAACGCCTTCGTAGGATGTTCAAGGCGCTCGAAGATCTTCGAAGATGCTTGAAAATCTTCGAAGGATTCTTCGAAGGCGAAGGAGATCTTCGAAGATTCTTCAAGGTCTCCTTCGAAGATAATGAAGATCTTCAAGGAGTGCTCTCTCTCTCTCTTGCACTTAGGAGGAAAGGAGGGAGAAGAGAAGATAGAAAAAAGAGAAGCATTGAGGTTCTATTTATAGTTTGAGGGTGACATTTTTGTAATTAAATGAGTGGTTAGGGTGGTTTTGGTGGTTATGCGGCTACCCGCACACCATAACTAATTTATGTGTTATACACACACCATAAGCACTTTATGTGCTATATACACACCCATTATAAATATGGCTACGCGCACACCAGTTTCTATAGTTTTGTGGTGATATGTATTCATATAACGGATATGATTATGCGTACACCATAACCATATTATTTGTTATACACAGATCGTATTGAAGGATTTTACTATCTGCATCCCACGATATGAGATTTTACTACTTGTGCCCCATGTTGGAGGATTTTACTATTTACACCATCATGTTGGAGGATTTACTATTTACACCCGCATGTTGGAGTATTTTATTATTTGCACCCCATGCTGAGGGATTTTACTATTTGCACCTCATGATGAGGGATTTTACTATCAGCATCCCACGATATGAGATTTTACTACTTGCACCCTATGATGGGTGGTTTTACTATTTGCACCTCATGATGGAGGATTTTACTATTTGCACCCCATGATGAGTGATTTTACTATTTGCACCCACATGTTGGGTGGTTACGGTGCTAGTGAGGCTTACTTTGATCAACCCCTTTTCCTCCACCAAATGAGGCGGGTGCTTTGGTTATTCGCAACCCGGATTAGGGGGTACCTATCTATCTTATTTTTCTAGAAAGGTTGATAGTAAATTTGCTTTTCTTTCTTTTCATAGGCACCCGTCATGCAGCAGGTAATTCATGAGCCCTTCCTTGGGATTAATCCTTACTCTTGTTAGAATGCATTGATGGATATTTTCATTTTTTCACCCATTCCACTACTATATAGGTAATAGTATTACATAGTAAACATGAATATGGTCTATATTTATAAATATATGGGAGTGGCAAGAATGAGAAATGAATCCTTTTTAATAATAAAACCTGCTCATGAAACACATTTCATAATACCACTCTTTGCAACTATCATGTTGGAGGAGAAACCTTATCGACCGCAGAGAAGAGGTTATGTAGGAATCAGTGTTTAGATATGACATACTAAAATGAAGGTACTCTTAGGCTCAGTTTGGCGCTGCGGCGACAATCGTGAACGTGGTGGTTATAAACTGTTGTCCGTGAACGCCCAACCTCACCTAAGGAACTTCATCCACTTTTATGTTCAAAACTACTTTTCTTTTCTTGGTGGCGGTCATAACCACTGTCTTGACAAACCAGCATTCTATGACGGTGTTGTTTTTGTCCAAACTCACTGGAGACAAAAAGCCACGCCAAATGGAGCTTTAATCATATCAAAATTTTCGTTTGAACTCATAGTGGAACTAACTAATAAAACAATCTCATGAAACCTTTTCCCCTGTAATTTCTCAAATGTAAATTTTACGGCATCATAATAACACAAGTAAAGGCTCGAGTGTTGTTGTTGTTGTGTAATAACACAAGTGATTTCCCAAATCTATAAAAGGGTATGGAGGCAGTCACTATAATATCCAGCCATACATAACAAAATAATGTGCGATCCTTCTAGAATAGAAAGGAAACAGGGAGTTCCAAAACTTTGTTAATATTAGAATGTTAATAAGACAGTCTTCTTGCAACTCAGTGAAAAGCTGCCGAAATTTGATTAAAACAGTAGATGGGGCTCACTTCAATCCTTGGGACATTTCAAAGATCCCGGCTGAAATGGTGGCCAAACAAACTTCACAAATATATCCCCTGAAAAAAGTCAAAATCTCAGAACCGTGGGGAAACAAAATTCCATTTATTAACAATTAAACTACAAAAATCTACAAAAAAAAAAACTACAAAAATCTCAACCAATCACAAAAAACACAGTTAAGCCTCCTTTTGACATGGTGTCGATCGTGACCGCCCGACCTCACCTAAGGAACATCCATTTTAATGTTCAAAACTAGTTTTTTTTCTTGATGACAGTCATAACTATTGTCATGCCAAACATACATCCTACAATGCCCACCCCAAATGGAGTCTAAGGCTTAGCGGCTTATTTGCTCCGATGAGTTTGGACAAAAACTTCATTATCATAGAATGTATGTTTGGCCGCTACCAATAAAATAAACTAGTTTTAAGCATAAAATGCATGAAGTTCTTTAGGGGAGCCCGGGCGTTCACGAACGTCGGTTCAAGACCACCGTGTTCATGACCGCCACCACCATGACAAACGAAGCCTAAATGCACTTACTGTAAAGTAGGGATTACAAAAGAGATTTGGAAAACAATGCCTTTTTATCTGGAATCATCTGGAAAGCAAAACTCAGGCCAATCTCACTAGACAGTCCGAAAGAACATTCAAGATAACATAGAGTACCAAATTCTAATGCCATCCAAATCTTTGTATACTACTGCAGCAAAACATGTGGAATGGAGAGTATAGCAGGCAATAAATTATGTACTCATCTATACTTGCCTGCATAGAATTTCTAACAAAGATCTATAACTATCATCAGTTCATCACTAATATGTATGCCTTATGCTGATTTCATGCACCAATGCTTCTAAGGATTTTTAAATCAAACATTTTAATAGAAGAAAATACGAAGGATTAGTTAAAATATAGTCTAAAGAAATAAAACTCACTTTCATATTACCTTTGCCCTTGGGGTCATTAGGATTAATAAGAGAAAGACAGAGTCATCACTATCCATATTTTTTTTAACTATTACATCAATATATAGATCTACAAACTTTTTTGTGGGTCCCCCCTTTCCTCATAGGAATAAAGCGAGCAAGTTTAATTAATCGATCGATAACGACCCAAAAACTATCATTTCCAGCTTACTTTTTGGTAATCACATCACAAAGCCCATTGCTATATTGTCTCACCTCCATTCATAAATAAACAAAGACTGTAAATATCCTCCTGATTTTTTGATGTTCTACCTTAACTACCTAAAAACATGACACTTTGCAATGCATTTTATGACATCATCTTCATTATAGCCACAAAAACTTATGTTTTAGGTCCTGATAAAATTTTCTCCTTCCCGTGTAAATTGAATTATTGGTGTTATGGGCTTCTCAAAATATTTCTGTGTTTAGATTATCAATATCAGGTACACATTGTCATTAATAAGAGTATTTTGTCTACTAGTCGGAATGTCTTTGCCTATTCATTCTTCATTTTATCTACGACTCCAAAAAATAATGGGTCTTATTCATGTTGGAGCAAAAAATGCTCGGACCCTACTAAGATATTCTGAAAGGGTAGGGGGGCCGTCTGGTGGAAGAATACATTGATTCATGAGTAGTTCAATGAGAAGGGAAGTTAGGTTCAACGAGGTCAGGATTGGTATAATGTGAACAAAGTCGTACATGATTTTGTTGATTCAAATTCAAGTTACATCAGATTGCATTCACCAGAGATTCTAGCAATATTATAAGACGAGCTCACGAGCACATCTTAGAGGAGGTGCGAGTGTAAGTGCACAGTGCCTCTGAGAATCCTCTATAGGGGGGTGAATAGAGATTTAAATTTATTTCTATCCTAACTGTGAAAACAATAGAATAAACTAAGGATTTATGCACTACAAGATCACAGACAGAATAATAATGGTGCAGGAAATAAAGTGCAAAATAAAAAGAACTTGAGACAGCACAGAAAAGCAATCTAGAAGACACCGAGATTTTTATAGAGGTTCCCCAAAATGTGGGTACTCCCCTCTTCTACCACCTGGTAGGGATGCACCACTGTGCCTGAGTCTTTTGGTAAGAAGACTCTTAGAACCACTGATCTTTTGACAAGGAGATCATGAACCACCAGATCTTTTGATAAGGAGATCTTGAACCACCAGATCTTTTGATAAGGAGATCTTGAACCACTGAATCCTTTGGAAGAGAGATTCTCAAAACTCTGTACAAGGGAATGAGAAGGAGAAAGAAAGAAGAGGAAGAAGAAGAAGAATTCCTATGTAGGTTGTATGAGGAACAACTTCTTGAATCTTTCACTGGATCTGCTCTTGATTAACTCCTGCTTATGATAGTGTTGTATTGCAGGAGCTATTGGTGTCAGATCCTTTCTGTTTCTTCTTTCTGAATGAACACTTGGTTGCTATGAGATTGTGATGATGGGCAACCTTGTTCTGTTCTGTTCTGAGAGAGACAAAGAGAGCAGCGGTTCTTTCTTCTTTGTATATCCTCTATTAGGGTTCCTGAGGAGGAAGAAGAAGAGAACCCTAATGGAACAATGTGGCCGATTGTAATAAGTGCTCTACTCTTCTCTTTCTATTCTCCTCTTTTATTGTCCCTCAGTAGATTTTAATTTCATTCCCTTTTTGGTAAGCTGAAAAGGTATTCTGCAAAAGACAAATTCTCTTTTTTTTCCTTCTTTAATTCCCGACACGTTCACCAATATTAAGCACATTTCCAAGAAAGCTTTTTGTCCTCTTTTAGTTCATTCCATTTGAGGCAATTAAGGAGTCGTTGGGGGAACGGTCTTGAGAGAGGTGGGACATGAGAGAGGGTCCAAAATGACAGCTGAAAAGGTTTCCCTTTTCAGACTGTATTCGATGTAGCGTCGAGTTCTCTTCCTCTCTTATGGATGTAGCTTCGAGTTCTCGTAGGAGCAGCTTCGAATTCATCCTCGCTCTGACTGAACACTGCTAGTCGACGTTGCGTCGATACCCAATCGACGTAAACGTCGAGTTGATGGCTTGCCTCTGAACTTCATTATCTGCGTCGAGAAGAAGTCGACATTGCGTTGACTTTAGATGGCTTCGACATATATTTCCTTCTGCGTTGAATTGAAGTAGAAGTTGTGTCCACTTCACAAAGTACTTCAACAGGTCCATGGCCACTACGTCGATATCTATTCGACGTAACGTCGACTTGATCTACTCCGACAGAAAGAGTATGTTGCTTGAACTTCTTGTCAGAGTAGCGTCGACATCCATTCGATGTTGCGTCGATTCCTATTCGACGCAAATATTAACTTCTCCAAATTTGTGCTTCTCTTGATATGGTCTTGACACCCTAGGTAGAGTGTGACATCCTAAGATATTCAATGACCAGATTACCCTCACTATACAATGGGTAACTCAATCCTAAGAGATAAAATCACTTTTAGGTAATTTGTTAAGTTAAATCAAAGGGTTTTTTTCCCAACAATCTCCCTCTATTTATCTTAACAAAATTTTAAATTTGAATAAAGTGATTTTACACATTTCTTTGCATAAAACAAAAAAAAATACATACAGGACAACATAGATATAGGAAAGTAGCATACTGTTTTTCACAGGCCATTTCATTGTATTGTCAAGAAATATGTTGATATCCACAGCTGTTTTTCAGGAACTATAAAACTTTACAGAGTACCTTACTTCTCCTTCTCAGGAGTTCTTCTCTTCCTTGAAAATACTTTTACGCAATGTTCAGAGGCTCATCATCTTCTGTGGTAGCATCTTTGGGAAGCTCCCCCTGAGAGTTTGCATTTACTACAGCCTGTTGAACATCTTCCTGAGCAATCTGGGCAACCTCATCCAGAGTATCATTCTGGGGCTCCCCCTGAATTATTGGAAGCTCCCCCTGATCTGCTGCATCTATTTTCTCCTCATTCACATCTGCAAGATACTGATTTATATCTTCCATCTCTTTGTCCATCAGCTTCCCCCGAGTATCTGGGAGCTCACCCTGATCTGCTTCTACTCTTTCTTACTCATTCTACTTTTTCTGGTGCAGACTCCCCCTGATCTGCAGGCTCCACCTGGATTTGTGCACCTTGGAAGGTGGTCACTTTGTCAGGAGCATGAGCATCACCTATACCCCGTTCACTCAAATCTAGAACAGGTCTTTCTTCCTCCAATAAGTTCTCCCCCTTCTTAACCTTGTTGGCTAGGGAGGTTAAGAATTCCTTTGTAACCATGGAGGAAGATATAAAATCCTTTAGGCTCTGGAGAGTTCTTTTGAAAGTTAATAGCCCAGCCTCCATTTGGGAATATTTTCTATCAAAGCTTCTTGCCTGAGAGGCCACCTGATCTGCAAATGTAGATGAGGCAAGAGCTACAGCTTTGGAGATGACCTGCTCAAGGTCAACTGAGGGAATATGAGATGTAGACGGGGGATGTGATGGAGAAAGGTCTTCTTGGATAGGGGAGAGAGGATGATATATATCAGGTGAGAAATGAATTGATGGTGGATGAGGTGGAGCAAGTTGATAATCTGGAATGACATTGGATGGTAGTTGATGGGATAATTGAGGAGATGGCTCAGGGGTTGAAGTGGATGGTAGGAAATGAGGGATCTGTTGATGTTGTTGTTGCTGTTGCTGAGGAGAATGGTGAGCTGGAGCATCATCCTGGTGAAGGTTTGGAACAGTGTCCAGAGGAGGTGGAGAGTGAGGAGGAGGGATAACATCCCTTGGAGGGTCTGGTATTCGCCTTTCTGGCTCTTGAGGAGGAGGAGATGGAGGAGGTGAATCTGGGGCTTGACCAAGCTTTAAGATTTGCCTGGTCCATTTAGAGAATATTCCAATGTTTATTCTCTTCCCTGGTGGAATTGGCACACCCTTTGACTTACACACACTAGGATAATGGTGAAGCAGTATCTGACTCATGATTCTCATGAAAGCATTTTCCTTATGGGCATATTTATGCCCAATATCCTTAGGAGGCATTTCCCCCAATTGATCCTTTTCTTCAGAACTAGGGCCCCCATTATTTGATGTTGTTGCTTTGGAACATCATCATTTGCTGATATTTTACATAGCAACACTTTCCTTACAATGTCTGCAAGAAATCTGTACTCTTCCCCAAGGTCAATCTTCTTCAGATTGATGGGCTTGTCCTTCTTGAACTGCATAATCTGTAGGGCCCTCTTGGTCTCATCCCTTGATAATTCTTCTGACTCATTTCCAGGAAGAAGATCATATGTTTGGTTCAATATGTCCTCTGTTATTAGAATATCTGTGTCAGATATTTTTCACTTAAGAGAACCATCCTCTCCTATCTGAACATTATCTTTGAACTCTGTTAGCTCGATATCCAAGATCTTGCATCTTGTGGATATCAGCTTGGTTAAACCAGCATCTTGGAATAGGCCAAGAATGACCTTGAAGCTCTCAGCAGCTGCGCTGAATGAATCAGCATCCACGTCAAACCCTGAGTTAATCTTGGGTGGAGCCTTTTGAATTTAGGTACCTGCAAAGACAAAGAGAACCGAGAGGGAGAGAGGCACGAGAGAGCTGGAAGACAAGAGAGCAAGAAGAGAGAAATTTGAAAGCGTAAATGTTTCGACGCAGTGATTTCTTAAAAGCAGATGAATCGCCGCAACTTAGGGTTTAGGTCGACGCACCGTCGATACAACTTATTATTTGGCACGCAAAGCTGTGTCGAGATTGCCTTCAAGAAGTAATTCTACGCGCGTTGTTATATCTACGTTGCGTCGACTGGTACTCGACGTAACTTCGATACTGATCAGCAGGCCTTAAGTCGACGTAGTCCTGTCGATGTTGCGTCGAATTTTAGTTGACGTAACTTCGAATTTATTCAGCGTTCAATATATCGACGTATGCGCCGATATGAACATGACGCTGCGTCGAAGATTATTCGAATTGTCCACTTTGAGTGCTTCTTGACGCTAGCATCAAGTAGAAGTCGATGGTACATCAACTTCTATTCGACGCACCTCTGATTAAACATATCTATTTCCATTGAAAATTCTTGCTGTTTTTCCCAGCAATTATATTTATTGAAAATAGATTATAATATAATTTAATGAACATTAAGGAAGATTCATGGCAGAAATTACTCCCTTGTATGAATTTTGTTCCTTATTCAAGACCTACATCATTCTCCCCACTCCATTTTCTCCTGAGTGAAACCATACCTGACCCTGCACAAGTAGTTTAAACATTAGAAGGAACCCAGGTTACCTTGAGCCCTTTGCTTTTACCATTGTAAGGTTCAATGAAGGAATAGAATGGTCTTTCATGATACCCTTCTGGATGATAAGGAATGAGTTTCCCAAGCCTATTATTTTGATACTTGTAATGAGTGTAAAATGTATCTAAATAAAGAAGATCAGCATAATGTTTTATTATTCTAGGTTTTGCTTTAGCCTTTTGGTTGTTGTTATTTGACCTCTCTACATTGTTCTTGCTAGGAGTCTTCCTTTCCTATTCAGATTTACTTGATTGGGTTTATCTATCTTATCTGGATGACTATTAACCTTACCCTTGGATGATGCACTCTTCTCACTTGGTTGGTACTCACTAGGTCTCACAAATGACACTGAATTTTTCCAGGCAGGTTTCCTAGGTGCTTTTGTGCTCGTGGAAGGCTCTGCTCCTAACCCTAGGTGATTAAATCTCATAGAGAGATTTTCAGTGATGTCTTTGAGCTTCTGACTCCTCCCATTGAGTGAGTCCTCAAAGGCCTTTGCCTTTGCTAGCTCTTCTTTTAAGTTTATGTTTTCTTCTCTAAGTTTAATCAATTCTAACTCTTTATTATTAATTTCAGTTGTTAGATTTTAATTTATTAGATGTATTTGATCTTTCTTAAGATTTTTCCAATTCAGATCTAGCTATGTCTAATTCCTTTTCTACGCTAAGATGATCAAAACAGAAATCTTTAAAACAGGTTTTAAAATCTTCTAAGCCAAAATCAAATTCATCAAAAACAGATACATGATCATCTTCATCATCTGATGGCATCCCTAGTGCCATCATGGAGGCTGCTTCTGCTGCTGCTTCATCATCACTTTCAGATGATGAGGAGCTTAATTCTGCTTCAGAATCACTCCAGGTTTCAGCAATGAAACCCTTAACTTTCTTCTTGTCCTTTCCTCTAAACGACTTCTTCTTCTTCTTCTTCTTCTTCTTCTTCTTCTTCTTCTCTTTGTTGTTGCTTCTTTCCCTTTTCTCTTGTGGGCACTCAGGAGCAATGTGCCCTGGTTTGTTGCATGTATAGCAGATAACCTCCTTCTTTGGAGTTTTATCATACCTGGGTCTTGAATCTCTTTCTCTTCTCCTTGAGTCTTCAGACTTGACCCATTTCTTGAATCTCCTAGCTAGTAGACTGAACATTTCATCTTCAGGAGTAGAGGGCTCTCCTTTAGTAGCTTTTAGAGCTAGGCTCCTTTGGATAGGAGCTGGAATAGTTTCCTTTTCTTCTGATTCAGCCCTATTCTTTAGTAGCATCTCATAAGACTTAAGCTTTCCTAGCAAAGCTTTAGTTGAGATCTCTCTGTGGAACCTGTACTCTCTGATTGCCCAGATTTTTGAATCCCATGAGCTAGGAAAGCACATGAGGATTTTATCATTAATTTCAGTCAAGGATATCTCCTTTTCTAAGCCTCTGAGCTCATTAATGATAATGCTGAATCTGTCATACATATCAGCAACAGATTCTTCAGCTTTCTTTTGAAAGTTCTCATACTGGGATATGAGAAGGGACTTTCTGTCCTTTCTTTCATCAGCACTTCCTTCCACCATTGTGGTAAGTGAGTCCCAGATTTCGTTTTTTGCTGATTGGCATTTAGCAACCTTCTAGAAAATGTCATCTGACATTGTTGATACCAGAATATTCATGGCCTTGGCGTCACATGCCTTGATCTTCTTCTCAGCCTCTATCCATTCCTTTCTTGGGACAGCCTCAGTTGTTGAGGATTCTCCTTCCTTTTGTCTGACTGGAGCCGGAGGACCTGTGAGAAGAACATTATAGATGTCTTCATCAATGGAGTTCATATAAAGTCTTATTCTGACCTTCCAGAGTGTGAAGTTATTTAAGTTACACACTGGGGGTCTTGTGGAAGCATAATCCTTAGTACTCATTTTCTTTATAAAAACTGTTTGTAAATAAAGAGATAAGAGCAGGAGGTCTTTTTGATCAAGGTGTTAACCTTTTAAAGATCAACGTCCCTCTGATACCAATTGTAAGTGCATAGTGTGCCTCTGAGAATCCTCTAGGGGGGGTGAATAAAGATTTAAATTTATTTCTATTCTAACTGTGAAAATAATAAAATAAACTAAGGATTTATACACTACAAGATCACAGGCAGAATAATAATGGTGCAGGAAATAAAGTGCAGAATAAAAAGAACTTGGGACAGCACAGAAAAGAAATCCAGAAGACACCAAGATTTTTATAGAGATTCCCCAAAATATGGGTACTCCCCTCTTCTACCACCTGGTAGGTATGCACCACTGTGCCCGAGTCTTTTGGTAAGGAGACTCTTAGAACCACTGATCTTTTGACAAGGAGATCATGAACCACCAGATCTTTTGATAAGGAGATTTTGAACCACAAGATCTTTTGATAAAGTGATCTTGAACCACTGAATCCTTTGAAGAGGGATTCTCAAAACTCTGTACAAGGGAATGAGAAGGAGAAAGAAAGAAGGGGAAGAAGAAGAATTCTGTTTTCAGAATTCTTATGTAGGCTGTATGAGGGAAAATTCTTGAATCTTTCACTGGATCTGCTCTTGATTAACTTCTGCTTATGATAGTGTTGTATTGAATGAGCTATTGGTGTCAGATCCTTTCTATTTCTTCTTTCTGATTGAACACTTGGCTGCTATGAGAATGTGATGATGAGCAACCTTGTTCTGTTCTGTTTTGAGAGAGACAAAGAGCAGCGGTTCTTTCTTCTTTGTATATCCTCTATTAGGGTTCCTGAGGAGGAAGAAGAAGAGAACCCTAATGGAACAGTGTAGCTGATTGTAATAAGTGCTCTACTCTTCTCTTTTTATTCTCCTCTTTTATTGTCCCTCGGCAGATTTGAATTTCATTCCCTTTTTGGTAAGCTGAAAAGGTATTCTGCATAAGACAAATTCTCTTTCTTTCCTTCTTTAATTACCGACCCGTTCGCCATTATTAAGCACAATTCCAAGAAAGCTATTTGTCCTCTTTTAGTTCTTTATTCCATTTGAAGCAATTAAGGAGCCGTTGGGGGAACGGTCTTGAGAGAGGTGGGCCATGAGAGAGGGTCCAAAATGACAGCTGAAAAGGTTTCCCTTTTCA
This sequence comes from Dactylorhiza incarnata, assembly GCA_033032865.1. Taxonomy (NCBI): domain Eukaryota; kingdom Viridiplantae; phylum Streptophyta; class Magnoliopsida; order Asparagales; family Orchidaceae; genus Dactylorhiza; species Dactylorhiza incarnata. Next base: position 1,137,078 of record JAWHQI010000152.1, on the reverse strand, counting down.
GACTGTATTCGACGTAGCGTTGAGTTCTCTTCCTCTCTTATCGACGCAGCTTCGAGTTCTTGTAGGAGCAGCTTCGAATTCATCCTCGCTCTGACTGAACTCTGATAGTCGACGTTGCGTCGATACCCAATCGACGTAAACGTCGAGTTGATGGCTTGCCTCTGAACTTCATCATCTGCGTCGAGAAGAAGTCGACGTTGCATTGACTTTAGATGGCTTCGACATATATTTCCTTCTGCGTTGAATTGAAGTAGAAGTTGCGTCGACTTCACAAAGTACTTCGACAGGTCCATGGCCACTACGTCGATATCCATTCTACGTAACGTCAACTTGATCTACTCCGACAGAAAGAGTATGTTGCTTGGACTTCTTGTCAGAGTAGCGTCGACATCAATTCGATGTTGCGTCGATTCCTATTCGACGCAAATATTAACTTCACCAAATTTGTCCTTCTCTTGATATGGTCTTGACACCCTAGGTTGAGTGTGACATCCTAAGACATCTAATGACCAGATTACCCTCACTATACAATGGGTAACTCAAACCTAAGAGAAAAAAATCACTTTTAAGTAATTTGTTAAGTTAAATCAAAGAGGTTTTTCTCAACAGCGAGTGCGAGACGGTTTGTAGGCTTAACTTGTATATCCCATCGCTATACTATTTACCCATATTTATGCTACTTTGGGTCTTTTCCTGTGGGCAGACTAAAAAAAACAATGCTCATCAGCAAAGAAATCGGGCAAGTAACAAAAAGATGCTATAATAGTACAAAAGAGAAGTAGTTGTCAACAATGCATAAACGTGAAGAGGTATGAAACATGCGGGCACCAATGAGTCCTTACGAGTTTTGGCGAGCACCATAATGGGGGGAGGGGGGGTGAGTAGTCGGAGTAAGTTAGATTCCATGCTAGTTAGGCTATTAGGAAAAAACTTTGGTAAGTGTGCGTGAGAACCTGAAGAGTGCACGTGAAAGCTCACTCATGCTCTTGTTTGTCAATTTCTTCTGAGAAGACGGATGTGCGAAACTTTGGGCAGACATAATTCCACATATTTTAAGTCAGCGATATACTCGAAAAACTAACTGCACACGAGTTCTGCGACCTTATAATTGATCTTAAGCCTATATAAAGGACCACAGGGCTAGCTGAACAAATCATATTTATAATGGCTCAATATTTACAATGGTCAAAAGAGGATATGTGGGATCTCAATTGCAAAAGAAATCCCATTGGAGGTAAAATCTGTATATCCCGCTCTTAACAAGTAGTCCTAGGGATAGGTCGTTCCTAGTTTCCTACTAATGAAGAGCTCAACAAGATATTATCAAAAAAAGATGCTTATGAAAAGCAAAAGCTCGAGATAGAGGACCCGAATGCAAAAAAGAAACCAATAAAGCTCACTGAGCCAATGCCCTCATCCTAAAGGGCCATGAGTACTAATAAACCTCTGGAGCGCTCATCCGTACAATTATATGTTAAAAAGTTTGTTGTACCTGCAAGTTCTGTTGGCATGTCTCTGAACAGAAAAACTTTCAAGTTATTTTTAGTAAAACATGATCTCATGACACTTTTGTCACAAATACTTTTAAGTTTGACACAAGCACTTCCATTCAACCCGCGAAGGCTGTGAGCGATGAAATAATACATAAGCTATGAGAAGCTAATGCCCATCTTTGAAAGAGAGTGTAGAGTTTGGAGCAAGATGTTGAACGTCATATGAAAATGATTAATGACCTTGCAACACAGGTGGAGGCATTGCTATACAAATTTAGGGTTTTGCAAAGCGAAGGGTTAAAGATGTTTTCCAAAACTATATCCGATAAAGGCAAGTGTACCTTATCGTCTATAGTATAGGATATTTAGAAATACCAAGGTCGTATTCCACGGGGCGCGTTGATTACTTCTACTTCGAGGAAAATCACTATTATCTTATCTATTAAATTTTTGAGGTTTTGGTTTACTTAGCTAATAAGAGACAAATTGAAAGTTAAAAGAAAGGTTTAAACGATGGTAAAAAGATTAGTGCTCAATCTAAAATCACCTTGGAGTGAGAATAATCAAGTGAAAGAAAAATAAATCTAATTCCATTTTAATTAAACTACTTGATCGTGGAGGTTCCCGAAGCTCGAACATCCCTCTCTCGAGGTTAATGCCCAACTAAGTTTAGGAAAAATCCACCAAACTCTCGTTTTATAATCGATTACCTAAAACTTTCTTTACGATGTGAACCCCACTATTGGATTTGACTCCAATCCGGGAGATTTACGTCATCCTCTCTCGAGGGGTGCGTGCAACTCTCTTTACCCTTGAGTGATCGATTCATACTTTAAGCCTCTCGGCTAGCAAAGTATGAAAACTTAAGCAAAAACCATACATCGAAAATATGGCCTCACTAGTTAAAAATCAAGGGTAATTCAAGTGTTAAAAACCCGGAAAAAGAGAGCTTAGAAAATCATAACTTGATTATCTCATCCTCGGATCATTTTGATTGAGCACTAATGAGAATTAGTTAATCATTGTGGAGGGGAGAGAGAAAGAAAAGTAAAATTGCATGAAGGAATGGTTACTAAGTAGAAAGAGAGAATGAAGAAAAACAAAACAAATGTTTATTAATAACAAAAGTGATTACAAGCTTGAAAGGAAAATTACAACACTAGCAAGACAAGATTACAAGATCACTAAACTATTGCATTAAAAGAAAACTAGCACATTGCATGAAAGGAAGAGAAAGAGAGAACATGTAAGGGAAAAACATGAAAGAAACATGAAAAAGGTCATTAACAGCTCTAGCAGCACCCCCCTTCTCCAAATTTTTGAACCCCAGACTCAAGGAGAACCTCTGAATTTATAGAAAAAAGTTTCAAGTTACACGCCCTCGGTCACGGGCGTGTAACCCTTGTTCAGCTCAACTCCAACAAAGGCGTGGGTCTTGCGTGACAGCGCGGCGAAAAGTGACATGTCACACCCGTGACATTTGGGTCACGGGCGTTGTCACAACCCGTATTTTCCCAACATTTAAAATGCTATCAGAGTAGGGGAAACTACGCATTGTGATGTCACGTCACGTAGGGGACGCCTACTGACGTTAAGGCAACTTATCCTTCATCGCAGTTCAAGCTATTATTAATATCAATCAAAGTGATCAAAAAATGATTTATGCAGAAAATTAACAAGCCGCGTCCCTCGGCTAGGTGGATCAACTAGTCCACGCTTTTAAAAATATAGTTTTACGCAGCGGAAAAATACTTGATTTAATTACTTAGTGGCCTAAGTGAACATGAAGACCTAGGGAGGTGCACCATGCAAGATCAAATGTGTGGATTTACTATATATAAAAGTAGATTTATCACGCGCAAAAAGTAGTGAGATTACCATTTCAAAACATGATATGCAAAGCTACAATTACCTTAACATATCTAAGCAAGGGGCTATAAAGCCAACCCGCATCTAATCATTCCAGAACAAGTGTTCAAATTAAACAACAAGCAACAGCAGTAGTGAAACAATAGTTTAACCAAACGGCACCACGGGCGTCAACACCTGACACGAACCCATGGGCCGACAAGTCCACAGAATACCCTACCTCAAGAGGGTCAGAAGGCGGCAACTAAAGCAACTCCGCACTAACACCTGCTACTGTCCAGAACCTGAGGCATTCAAAGAAAGAACACCTCAGAAACAAGTTACAAGTGGTGCGGAAAACAAGAAAGTAAGCAAACCTCCGCGAGACCGGAGGGAAACAGAAGCTGCAAGGATTAGTGATGTCAAAGCTAGCAGCAAATAATCAACAGGAAAAGAACCAGCATAAGAATCTAATAATCAGCAGAAAAGGATGCAGCAGAAGCAACTAAAAATGAACAGAAAAAGCTCACCAAACAAAGGTGAGAACGCAGACGATGACGAAACTCGTCATAAGCAAAAGAAAAGACCCATCAACTTTCAAATTATTAATCATGTTACTCTTGTTCAGAATTATAGAGACTGATCAGCTCATCAGAAAAAAGAGAAGCCGTGCGGGGATAATAACCCTCTCACATCGTCACGACCCTCAGAGCACCGCACCGGTGGCATCGCCAACATCGTGTACGACCTCCAATAGAATTTATTAAATTAAAAGAGCATCGCACCGGTGGCACCGCCAACAGCGTGTACGACCTCCAACAGAATTTATTAAATTAAAAGAGCATCGTACCAGTGGCACCGCCAACATCGTGTACGACCTCCAACAGATTATTCACATTTTTCATGATTCTTTCAAAGAACAAAGGGCGAGGCCCTACAGATCATATCATACTAAATTGCAAATAGAAATGGAAAATACAAGGGGACATAATGCTAACAAAAATCTTTTTATTAGCTGGCAAAATGTCAAGTTATTAGCAGCAATAATTAGAGGATAAAGGAAAATGTAGCACAGCTAGATCAAGGGGGGTCAACTTGGAGTTATTATATGGCAAAGAGAAAAAGCAAGAGCAAGATCACCACTTGCCTACAAATCGCCGGAATCGACCTCCGAACAACTCCTCGTCGTAGATCGGTCCAAAAGGAGGCACGACGAGGCGAGATCTACAGAAAAATGGCCAAAAAGAAGGTTAGGGCCGAAAACCCTAACGCGAAAAGTCCAAGAAACGGGAAATACTCACCACGAACGCGAAGCTCTCGTCGAGAGTTTTCCAGATCTATGCTCGGTTCACGATTTCGACCACCGGAGCTCCGTCGGCGGCGACCGAAAGATTCAAGAAAACGCCGCCCCCGTCGCTCGTTTTTCTCTCTGGTTCGGACAGAATGAAGAAGAAGAAGCTGAGTTCATTTTCTTTTAGGCAACATATCATATTTTAATAATAATATTATCATTATTATTATTAATAATAGCATGGCTAAAATTGAACGGTAGTTGATTCGTCGAACGGGACAGATTTGACGAACGGCATACTAAAAAGGGATCGATGAATGCTGTATGTGATCGACGAATGATGTATGTGAATTTATATATATATAGGGGTCGACGAATGCTGAATGAATGGGTCGACGAATGCTGAATGAATGGGTAGACGAATGGAAATTTTATCCTATAAACGTCGAACGAGCCTTCTGATTAGTCGAACAATGCTAGTATCTTATATATGTATATATATATATATAAGCTTCTTTGGCAGAATGTACCTATAATATATACGGTAATTATAATAATAATAATAATATTATTATTATTATTATTTTATCACCAAAAATTAAGCGGACGCCGAATCCAACGAAAATTTCGCCTAAGGTGAACGGCGGCGCTGCGAATCCAACGGCGAAGTTGGAATCAAAATCCGACGTGCCGTTTTCGAGATATAAATGGCGGAAGTTACGGCGAACTTTAAATACATACAAAACTTCTAAAATGCGCCAAGCCTCCAAAATGGCTCGGATCGCGACGAAACTTGACAGGCAAGCCTAAAATTAAATAATCTAATTTCATAACGTAAAAATTTCCGATTCCGGGTCGTCTCAAAAATTGGTCGATTTGACCCAAACGAACGCGAAAACGCGCAAACGGCGACGCGCCGCTAACTCGACGTTAAAAGTAACGCCCCGACGTCATAAACACGCCATCACTGAATTAATTAATTACCGGAAAAATCAGGGGCGTTACAACACCTCCCCCTAAAAGAAAGTTTCGTCCCGAAACTTGACAAAAGGGCAGAAAACAACATTAAGGTAGATACATGGTGCAGGAAAGGGGGGTTTACCTGGGCTAATTAAATGAAAAGAATAACAGTGCAGGTAAGAAGATTTAAGATGGATAATTAATTGGTGCAGGAACAACATTTGGGCAAAATAAATGGTACTGGAAAGAAAATCCATCTGAGCTAATTAAATGAAAAGATGAAAGGTGCAGGAAGAAGATTTACCTGAGCTAATTAATTGAAAAGGTGAGGATGAGACTCTCGCATAGCTGATTCCAGCTCCCATGTTGCCCTCTCGACGTCATGATTCCGCCAAAGAACTTTTACCATGGGAATAGGTTTCCTCCGCAACACCCGCTCTTGGGTTTCCAAAATGCGAACATGCTCCTCAACATAAGACAAATTGGGCTGAATCTGAGGCACCGAATCGAGGACTTGACGATTGCTGCGGACACATTTCCTTAACTGACTTACATGAAACACATCATGGACGCCAGGGAAGGTAGCAGGTAACTCCAATCTATAAGCAGACACTCCGATGCGCTCAACGACCTGAAATGGCCCAACATATCTGGGATCCAACTTGTAGTTCTTCCCAAATCTTTTAACGCCCGACATCGGAGAGACCTTCAAAAAAAACACTGTCCCCAACCGCAAACTCCTGATCTGCCCTTATTTGATTGGCATACTTTTCATACCGCTCCTGAGCATAACTTTAAGTATAAAAATTCAGGAAGGGTAACCCAACCACCACCAACAACCAACACATTCCAAAATGATGAGGTTTTTGCGTGTAAATTCTAAACAACCACTATAACCCAGATGGTGATACTTCTAACGAATATAATTCCTGGAGCATAAACCCAAACAGCCTCCATACCCCAAAATGATGAAATTTTCTTATGAATGTAATTTCCTGGAGCTAAAAGATGAAATTTCCTGGAGCTTAACCCAAACAACCAATAATGAAATTGCTAATAACAACACATTCCTGATAACTATTATTGTAGGCAAATTCCATCAATCTAAGACGCTTATCCCGAGCTCCACCATGATCCAGAGTATAACACCTAATCATATCCTCCACGATCTGATTCACTCTCTCCGTCTGACCGTTTGTCTGCGGATGGTAAGCGGTAGAATACCGGAGGTCGGTGCCCAAAGCTCCTTGCAAGCTATGCCAGAAACGCGACAAAAAAAAAACAAATCCTGGGGTTTCGATCTGACTCAAGACTTAAAGGCATAATTTATCCATCCATTTCCGATAGATCACACCAAAAAAATTATGTCTCCGGGAAGACCTCATCAAACCGATAACAAAACTAATACTAGCAAACAATATGATTCAAATCTCTATACATCGTAGTAGGATCCGGGTGGTAACGAATGTCAATGCCAGAATTCGCAATAAATTTTATTCATTTTCTCTGGCTTAGAATCAACTCCTTCTGAGCGAAGATATGCTTCAATTCTTATGGTCCGTAAACCTTACACAATACGTTGTACCAAAATAATCTCCAAGTCTCAATACCTAGATTACTGGGGTAAATTCCAAATCACGCGCATGAAAATTCGCTTCATGAATCTTCGATTGCCTCAAACCATATGCGATCACCTTTTTTTTCGAGACATACCTGGGCTCAACGTACCACTTATCCACATAAACAGTGCACCACTCCTTCGGTAGATATGATCCAAAGCTGGAGCAGTGCTCAATCTTCTCTTCAATTCCTGAAAGGCTTCTTCGCACTAGTCACCCCGAACAAAAAAAATTGGATTCTCCTACATAAACCTAACCAAAGACTCAAATAATTACAGGAATCATTACACAAGCCTTTTATATCATCCTGCCAACCCTACAAAATTCCCTATTCTCTCGGATGTTGTAAATCTCTTCCCAATCAATCACTCAAAGGATCTATACTGGGTCCGTCGAAAACTCATCCTCATTAATAACATGACACAAATAGGTAACTAAAGACATCCAAAACTTGTACTTGCTCATCTTGGCAAACGAACTTGCGCTCTCACAACGTAGACCGCACTAAATCACAAATGCTCAGCAAGATCCTCTGCACTCTTAAAGTGTATTAAACACCACTTCTAAGGACGGACACAAGATGGTTTGGAAAATCTCTTAACACTCTATCCACCAAATTCATGAAGGCAGAGAAGACATTAGCTAAAACAAAGGCCGCCACTAAGATCTCAAAGTAAAGCCCATAACGGGAATGAACAGGCAGTTCATGGAACATCCGACTCATGGATCCTTTACAGACAAAAGTCTGTACGGTGGCCGATCTCTGAGAACACGGATCCATCTCGCAACTGATTAAGCAAATCATCTATTCGAGGTGATGAACATTTATCTCGATAGTCGCCTCTTTCAACTATGCTCAATTTGCTCATAATCTTCTAGAAACATTCTTCTAGCTCACGCAGGGTCATGCGACAAAGTGCCCTCGCAAAAAGACAAGTATCTGGCTCAAGACCTTAAAACAAACTCCGCCTTTTCTCAAGGGGAAGACCGAGAAGACTAGCTGGAGAAACATTTGAAGCTCTCACACAACAGAATGCGCGGCACAACGAGAGCATTTTTTCTAGAACAAAAATAGAGACGAGAAAAGACTCACTGCCAGACTCTAAGGATTGACGAGCGCGAACCGCAGAAATAACCGGAGAATCTTGATACGGGAATCCAAACACTCAAGGGTTGGTCAAAAAAAATAGCGAGAAGTCCAGGCGCTTATCCTCTCACCGGTCTACAACGCCAAACTAGATCTCTAATCCATGCCCAAGAAATCATACTAACATCTTCCAAATCTGGCACTTTCAATCGACATACTATAGAAATCAAACCCAAGGAATGGTTCAACGCTACTGAGTCACCCGAGGGAAAACTTAGCACGAAACAAATCACTAACTCGATCGGGAGTCAAGAAATGACCATTACAAAGATCCTAGCCACGAACAAGTGGATAACACCACAATCAAAGGAATGCGTGCTCATCGGTTAATTGTCTTAACTTCCCTAAACATCTCACGCATAGCCAGCGGAACAGAAATCGAGATAGCGAGGAACTATTAACTGAATCAGAATCTAACCTAAGATCACCAGGGTTAAAGACTGAGCTTTTAGTTTCTCGAAACATTCTCCGAGCGAATGGCCTGACTGGCCACAGAAACTACATGCTTTCTCCCGTTCTTTCTTTGGTGTGGGGCTAGATGCCCATTGGCTTTGGCCATCCCCAACCTTTCTCTTTTCCTGTAACGAGGACATACCGCGATCTTTGGCATTTCCAATAGCCTCAAACTTCAAGGCAGCTTCAACTGCCTTCGCATCCGTCTCGGATTGGTAGGCGTTAGCAAACTGCTGGATGTTACCTTGAGGATCACCCAAGAAATTTCTGACCTTGCACTCCTCAGCAGCTATCAACTCAGGAGCGAATCTATTCGATTTACCGATCTCACTCTGGTATTCAACCAACACAGGAAACTGCACACTAGGATACTGCCTCAAGGTGGCAGTAAGCAATGCCTGCAACTGCGTTTGCATTGCAAACACCTGCCTTGACATTGTTTCAATGCTCTGACACAGTTCATCTAGTATCACTTCGATATGAGAATCCGAAGACTCACCCTCAAACTGGGAAATCGCCCCCATTGCAAAACGCTTCGGGGTCATCTTTTAAAATACAAACGGCGACTCATCAAGACCTAGCTTAAGACACCTAAGCTAGCAAACTCGACCGCGTCGCTCTCCTACGAGACATGTCTACAAGATAGATGGACATCCAATCAGAAATAGGCTTAAGACGCTTAAGCCAAACAAACTCGAAAATATCCCGGATCAATTCGGAACAGGAAAGAAAACAACCTGCTATTGTTGTTACCTTGCTCTGGGATTTCATGAAATGATGCAATGATTAAACTTAGGATGATACACCATCATCCTATTGACTCTTGTGTTATGACACGAGTGCATGAACATTTAAATTTCCTTTTTCAAAATATGTGTGTACATATGTCATCAGGTATGTCTTTAACTTGGCACGCGTGTTTATGCGATGATATGAATGTATGCAGTGCTATGCATTCTAGAAAGAGGCCTTAATGCATGTCATGAGCGGCGTACACATGTAATGTTATGCATCCCATACTACATAACATTACATGTAACGAAAAAAAGAAAACGTGCTAATGGGCATCCATGTAATGGTGGTTATGCATCCCATACTACATAACCGTCACATGTTGCCACCTATGGTGGATCCATATACAAACATATATTATGCATCACATACTACATAATATGCCCCGTATACTTCTTATCATGCTACGAGTGTAGTGACTATGCTTCGGTCAAGACATATTGATGACATATCGGTGTGTGTATACAATGAAATGATCTTATGAGGTTCTGCTTAGGATAGCGGTCGTTTGGCTCACACGCCAAACCACCCAACTACCTTTTTCACAGAACCTCCCAATGATACCAACTGTCACAACCCGCATTTTCCCAATATTTAAAATGCTATCAGAGTAGGGGAAACTACGCATTGTGATGCCACGTCACGTAGGGGACGCCTACTGACGTTAAGGCAACTTATCCTTCATCGCAGTTCAAGCTATTATTAATATCAATCAAAGTGATCAAAAAATGATTTATGCAGAAAATTAACAAGCCGCGTCCCTCGGCTAGGTGGATCAACTAGTCCACGCTTTTAAAAATATAGTTTTACGCAGCGGAAAAATACTTGATTTAATTACTTAGTGTCCTAAGTGAACATGAAGACCTAGTGAGGTGCACCATGCAAGATCAAATGTGTGGATTTACTATATATAAAAGTAGATTTATCACGCGCAAAAAGTAGTGAGATTACCATTTCAAAACATGATATGCAAAGCTACAATTACCTTAGCATATCTAAGCAAGGGGCTATAAAGCCAACCCGCATCTAATCATTCCAGACCAAGTGTTCAAATTAAACAACAAGCAACAGCAGTAGTGAAACAATAGTTTAACCAAACGGCACCACGGGCGTCAACACCTGACACGAACCCATGGGCCGACAAGTCCACAGAATACCCTACCTCAAGAGGGTCAGAAGGCGGCAACTAAAGCAACTCCGCACTAACACCTGCTACTGTCCAGAACCTGAGGCATTCAAAGAAAGAACACCTCAGAAACAAGTTACAAGTGGTGCGGAAAACAAGAAAGTAAGCAAACCTCCCCGAGACCGGAGGGAAACAGAAGCTGCAAGGATTAGTGATGTCAAAGCTAGCAGCAAATAATCAACAGGAAAAGAACCAGCATAAGAATCTAATAATCAGCAGAAAAGGATGCAGCAAAAGCAACTAAAAATGAGCAGAAAAAGCTCACCAAACAAAGGTGAGAACGCAGGCGATGACGAAACTCGCCATAAGCAAAAGAAAAGACCCATCAACTTTCAAATTATTAATCATGTTACTCTTGTTCAGAATTATAGAGACTGATCAGCTCATCAGAAGAAAAGAGAAGCCGTGCGGGGATAATAACTCTCTCACATCGTCACGACCCTCAGAGCACCGCACCGGTGGCATCGCCAACATCGTGTACGACCTCCAATAGAATTTATTAAATTAAAAGAGCATCGCACCGGTGGCACCGCCAACAGCGTGTACGACCTCCAACAGAATTTATTAAATTAAAAGAGCATCGTACCAGTGGCACCGCCAACATCGTGTACGACCTCCAACAGATTATTCACATTTTTCATGATTCTTTCAAAGAACAAAGGGCGAGGCCCTACAGATCATATCATACTAAATTGCAAATAGAAATGGAAAATACAAGGGGACATAATGCTAACAAAAATCTTTTTATTAGCTGGCAAAATGTCAAGTTATTAGCAGCAATAATTAGAGGATAAAGGAAAATGTAGCACAACTAGATCAAGGGGGGTCAACTTGGAGTTATTATATGGCAAAGAGAAAAAGCAAGAGCAAGATCACCACTTGCCTACAAATCACCGGAATCGACCTCCGAACAACTCCTCGCCGTAGATCGGCCCAAAAGGAGGCACGACGAGGCGAGATCTACAGAAAAATGGCCAAAAAGAAGGTTAGGGCCGAAAACCCTAACGCGAAAAGTCCAAGAAACGGGAAATACTCACCACGAACGCGAAGCTCTCGTCGAGAGCTTTTCAGATCTATGCTCGGTTCACGATTTCGACCACCGGAGCACCGTCGGCGGCGACCGGAAGATTCAAGAAAACGCCGCCCCCGTCGCTCGTTTTTCTCTCTGGTTCGGACAGAATGAAGAAGAAGAAGCTGAGTTCATTTTCTTTTAGGCAACATATCATATTTTAATGATAATATTATCATTATTATTATTAATAATAGCATGGCTAAAATTGAACGGTAGTTGATTCGTCGAACGGGACAGATTTGACGAACGGCATGCTAAAAAGGGATCGATGAATGCTGTATGTGATCGACGAATGATGTATGTGAATATATATATATATATATATAATATATATATATATATATAGGGGTCGACGAATGCTGAATGAATGGGTCGACGAATGCTGAATGAATCGGTCGACGATTGGAAATTTTATCCTATAAACGTCGAACGAGCCTTCTGATTAGTCGAACAATGCTAGCATCTTATATATGAAGCTACTTTGGCAGAATGTACATATAATATATACGGTAATTATTATAATAATAATAATATTATTATTATTATTATTTTATCACCAAAAATTAAGCGGACGCCGAATTCAACGAAAATTTCGCCTAAGGTGAACGGTGGCGCTGCGAATCCAACGACGAAGTTAGAATCAAAATCCGACGTGCCGTTTTCGAGATATAAATGACGGAAGTTACGGCGAACTTTAAATACATACAAAACTTCTAAAATGCGCCAAGCCTCCAAAATGGCTCGGATCGCGACGAAACTTGACAGGCAAGCCTAAAATTAAATAATCTAATTTCCTAACGTAAAAATTTCCGATTCCGGGTCGTCTCAAAAATTGGTCGATTTGACCCAAACGAACGCGAAAACGCGCAAACGGCGACGCGCCGCTAACTCGACGTTAAAAGTAACGCCCCGACGTCATAAACATGCCATCACTGAATTAATTAATTACCGGAAAAATCAGGGGCGTTACAGGCGTGACCTTGGACGACTTCATTTAATGCAACGTGGGTTCGATTTCAGCGCGGCGGTGTGCAGGGATCACGCGGGAAAGTCACGGCCGTGACATCTGGGTCACGGGCGTGACTTAAGTTGACTTCTCGACGGCATCTCCACGTCTCGACGGCGGCTCGCGGGAAAGATCCTAAGTTTACACGCCCTTTGGTCATGGGCGTGACTTTGGGTCACGGGCGAGACCAAGGGCGTGACTTGCTGTGGACTAGCTCAATCAGTGCGTCATAAAATTTGATTTGATCTTTAGGTTACACGCCCTTGGTCACGGGCGTGACCGAGGGCGTGACTTGTAAATTTCTCCAATTTCTTCCAAAATTCTGCAAAAATTGAAATTAAGGTAAGTTAGAATCAAAATTACAAAAGAACTACTTATAACCTAAAATTGACATGAAAAAGAAAATTCATATTAAATAATTACAAAAAAATTTGATTAAAAAGTTATATAAATACTACATATCAAATACCCCATACTTGAGGTTTTGCTATTCCAGAGCAAAAGTATGAGACATAATTTATAAGACATCCATAAATTTTTTAATTATAAACTAAAATTTCATTTAAACCAAAAGTTAGGTTAAGAATAAATTCTAGGAGGAGTTAAGTCCTAAATTATGATGATGATTTGAAAAGAGGAGGATTGTTTAGGCATTGACTTCTCAAGATGATTAATTGGCTAACAAAATTGTAGAAATTATAAAACTAGATTCACCCCCCCTCTAGAGGATTCTCAGAGGTACACTGTGCACTTTCAATTGGTATCAAAGCTAGGTTGATCATTAAAAGGTTAACACCTTGATCAAAAAGGCCTCCTACTCTTATTTCCTTATTACAAAAATATTTTATAAAGAAAATAAGTTCTAAGGATTATGCCTCAACAAGACCTCTAGTGTGTAACTTGAATAAGTTCACACTTTAGAAGGCCAGAATAAAACTTTACATGAACTCTGTTGATGCCGAAATTGTCCTCAAGTCCTCGACGCTCGATCTCGGAGGAAAGAGAGGGGGTAATGGTCGAGCAGCTGGTTACTTGAGTCGCAAATGAAGAGCTGAGTGAGAGAGAGAAGAAGGGGCCGCTAGCTTGCGGCGAGACCAGACTTCGCCCGCCGCGGCAAATGCCACTCCTGCGATGGGCTTTCCCTTTATTTATCAACATGTATTACAGCTTGCCGTTTTAGGTACATGAAAACAGAATGACTACAAGAGAATGACAAATGAGAAAAGTAAGCCGCCCGGGCTACTTGGAATGTCAGCCCGCTCAGGGCCACTGCCAGACCGCATGGACTAGTCGCCCAAGTCTAACCGCCCGGGCTGTTCGCTGAGTTCGCCCGGGCTGTTCGCTGAGGCCTCCCGGGCTGTTCGCTGAGGCCGCCAGGGCTGGTCATCTGGAGATCACCGGACAGGCCGCTGCTAGGTACGGTCTGGCTATTTCTAGCCGCCGGTTTGGTCCCCCCACTTGCATGTCCCTTTGTTCATGCTCGAGGGTCCTATTTATAGGCTCTGGGTTGGTGTCGTCACTGCCGGTGAGCCGGTGGCCAGATGTCTACCTGCGCGGTTTGACGAAGGCCGCCCTCCCCTATGGGCGGTTTGAGGCAGACCGCCCCCAAGCTGGGCGGTTTGACGAAGGCCGCTTCTATGGGCAGTTTGAGGCAAACCGCCCCCAAGCTGGGCGGTTTGACGAAGGCCGCCCCTATGGTGGGTTTGAGGTAGACCGCCCCCAAGCTGGGCGGTTTGACGAAGGCCGCCGCTATGGGCGGTTTGAGGCAGACCGCGCCCAAGATGGGCGGTTTGACGAAGGCCGCCCCTATGGGCGGTTTGAGGCAGACCGCCCCAAGTTGGGCGGTTTGTCGAAGGCCGCCCCTATGGGAGGTTTGAGGCAGACCGCCCCCATGCTGGGCGGTTTGACGAAGGCCTATGGGCGGTTTGAGGCAGACCGCCCCCAAGCTGGGCAGTTTGACGAAGGCCGCCCCTAAGGGCGGTTTGAGGCAGACCGCCCCCATGCTTGGCAGTTTGACGAAGGCCTCCCCTATGGGCGGTTTGTGGCAGACCGCCCCCATGCTGGGCGGTTTGGCGAAGGCCGCCCCTATGGGCGGTTTGAGCCAGACCGCCCCAAGCTGGGCGGTTTGATGAAGGCCGCCCCTATGGGCGGTTTGAGGCAGACCGCCCCCATGCTGGGCGGTTTGACGAAGGCCGCCCCTACGGGCAGTTTGAGGTAGACCGCCCCCAAGCTGGGCGGTTTGAATCTTCTTAACCGTGTAACCTGTAAGAGAAAGGCAGGAAAAATCTCCTAGGAAATGATCGCCGATTTCTGGGTCAACATAATCCCCGCACTTTTTCAAGTCTCTAAGAAACTTCGAAAAAGTAGGTCTGACCCACAAAAATCGTGATCCGTCTCTGGTAAACTGTTAAAAAACTGAGAAAGAGAGATGGAACAAGTGCATGATGCCTCTCCACAAAGAAATTGGAGAATGCTCATTCTTTCTCTTAGAGGGAACTTGTGAACACCTGCTGATCTTAGCTTATCTCTGCTAATCTCTGCCAAAGAGAACTGAAAGAAGGTATTAAAGAATTTAATGCGAGCACCTGAAGAGAACTCACGATCACCTGCCAATCTATGCAAAAGAGAACTTGAAGCAGGTATACACTATAACGTGAGTACCTGAAAAGAACTTGCGAGCGCCTGCTTATTTTTGCAAAAGAGAACTCAAAGCAGGTATAAAATATAACGCGAGTACCTGAAGAGAACTCACGAACACCTGCTAATCTCTGCAAAAGAGAACTCAAAGCAGGTATAAAATATAACGCGAGTACCTGAAGAGAACTCGCGAACACCTGCTAATCTTTGCAAAAGAGAACTTAAAGCAGGTATAAAATATAACTCAAGTACCTGAAGAGAACTCGCGAACACCTGCTAATTTCTGTAAAAGAGAACTCAAAGCAGGTATAAAATATAACGCGAGTACCTGAAGAGAACTTGCGAACACCTGCTAATCTCTGCAAAAGAGAACTCAAAGCAGGTATACAATATAACGCGAGTACCTGAAAAAGAACTCGCGAACACCTGCTAATCTCTGCAAAAGAGAACTCAAAGCAGGTATATGACGCGCGATTTCAGCACCGCTAATTTGCAAGCACGAAATGTGGTACGACGCAGTGCACCGGTTGTTGTCAAGTAATAAAAGTAGGGAGGAATTCCCCGAATATCGTTCTCAAAGGAATGCAGGATGTGGTGATAAGAAAATAGAGTGAGTCGATTGTTACACGAGCGAATAAAACAAGGGCGTTGTAGATGATGCCCTAAACTATTGCAGAAATAAGAAATGAGGGTCAAAACTCCGCTTCGCAAGGCGGGATGGATGCAACGGTCGCGATGCCGTGCTTCGGAAGGCGCGTGGACGGAAAGTAACTGTGACGATTGAGGGTCGCACACACCTCTTCGCAAAGTGGGGGTGAGTGCAGCGGCCGCGATGTCGTGCTTCGGTATGTGGGTGAAATGGCCACAATGCAGGGTTTGTGAGTGTCGAAGGCACCTCTTCACTCTCACTTCTAGCTTTTGCTAGAGTGAGCTAGAACGCGTGTGTGGAAGTGGAGTGGAGGCGGAGCGCATCACAACAAAGCATCAAATGAAGAACGAAACAAGAAAAAGCTTCTATTCATAGTAAAATAGAAAGCAATCCAGTTCATTACAACAATCAAAAGTACATTTCCAAAAAGAGAGAGAGGGTAGAGGAAACCACGAGATGAGAAGCCTCGCCGTAGATCTTGGTCGGAATGGGGGGTCATCACGCCTCCTCCGAGCTCAGTCCTTGGTTGCTTCCGGGGTTCAGAGGCTGTCACTACCTCTAAACATCATCCGTCTTCTTCTCAGAGCTGGGTCTCTTCCACTTAGCTCAACGAAGATGTCTCACCTTTAAATGCTTGCTGTAGATGGCGAAGAATGCTTCTAGGACCCTTGATGGAGCTTAGGATCGATGGATGAAGCTTTCCCAAGGAAGAGGATGGATGGATGGAGCTTGGAGAGGGAAAATGGCGGAAGCTTGCGGAAGAATTTGCGCCCAAATTGTGCTGGCTTGCCCTAAATCGCGGAGCCGGTCTTTAAATACGGAGCAAAGAAAATACAGTGCACGATCAGGGGCGCACGACTAGTGGTCGTGCGCGAAGGAATGCTTGTGATCGTGCGCGGCCAACCTGCAGCAGAGGGAAAGATAGGGAAATAACGCACGACGGCAGTGGCGCACGACCAGTGGTCATGCGCCTGATCGTGCGAACCACTCTGTATGGTAAGGGGAATTATCGCACGACCAGTGGTCGTGCGCCTGATCGTGCGCGAAGGAAAACGCACGATCAGTGGCTTTTTAGGCTAAAATTCGCCCCAAACCATTCTGAGCGTTCACATGATTATTACACCTGCAGCAAACTCAAACATACCCGCTGGGGTATAGAAACAAAGCTCCCCAGCGGCATCAAATATGCACTAAAAAGAAGAAAAGGGAACCATCCAAGATAACACACAGAACTAGGCTATGGAAGGTACTATCTACGCAAATGAACAACTAGACCAATATGATCGATAATCATCCTAATATGCAGTACCTATGCATGATAATAAACCCAAATGAGTCCTAAAACATGTATATAATGGAGACTCATCACAGAACTAGGCTATAGTGGTGAGTATTCCCGCCTGTCACGCGGAGGGATAGTTATATTTAAAAACATATCCCCGACAATGACGCCAAAAATTTGACGTGCGATTTCAGCACCACTAATTAGCAAGCGCGAAATGCGGTACGACGGCAGTGCACCGATCGTTGTCAAGTAATAAAAGTAGGGAAGAATTCCCCGAATATCGTTCTCAAAGGAATGCAGGATGTGGTGATAAGAAAATAGAGTGAGTCGATTGTTACACGAGCGAATAAAACAAGGGCATTGTGGATGATGTCCTAAGCTATTGTAGAAATAAGAAATGTGGGTCAAAACTCCGCTTTGCAAGGCGGGATGGATGCAACGGCCGCGATGCCGTGCTTCGGAAGGTGCGTGGACGGAAAGTAACTGTGACGATTGAGGGTCGCACACACCTCTTCGCAAAGTGGGGGTGAGTGCAGCGGCCCCGATGCCGTGCTTCGGTATGTGGGTGAAATGGCCACAGTGCGGGGTTTTGTGAGGGTCGAAGGCACCTCTTCACTCTCACTTCTAGCTTTTGCTAGAGTGAGCTAGCTAGAACGCATGTGTGGAAGTGGAGTGGAGGCGGAGCGCATCACAACAAAGCATCAAATGAAGAACGAAACAAGAAAAAGCTTCTATTCATAGACAAATAGAAAGCAATCCAGTTCATTACAACAATCAAAAGTACATTTCCAAAAAGAGAGAGAGGGTAGAGGAAACCACGAGATGAGAAGCCTCGCCGTAGATCTTGGTCGGAATGGGGGGTCGTCACGCCTCCTCCGAGCTCAGTCCTTGGTTGCTTCCGGGGTTCAGAGGCTGTCACTACCTCTAGACATCATCCGTCTTCTTCTCAGAGCTGGGTCTCTTCCACTTAGCTCAATGGAGATGTATCACCTTTAAATGCTTGCTGTAGATGGCGGAGAATGCTTCTAGGACCCTTGACGGAGCTTAGGATCGATGGATGAAGCTTTCCCAAGGAAGAGGATGGATGGATGGAGCTTGGAGAGGGAAAATGGCGGAAGCTTGCGGAAGAATTCGCGCCCAAACTGTGCTGGCTTGCCCTAAAATCGCGGAGCCGGTCTTTAAATGCGGAGCATAGAAAATACAGCGCACGATCAGGGGCGCACGACCAGTGGTCGTGCGCGAAGGAATGCTTGTGATCGTGCGCGGCTAATCTGAAGCAGAGGGAAAGATAGGGAATTAACGCACGGGCAGTGGCGCACGACCAGTGGTCGTGCGCCTGATCGTGCGAACCGCTCTGTCTGGTAAGGGGAATTATCGCACGACCAGTGGTCGTGCGCCTGATCGTGCGCAAAGGAAAACGCACGATCAGTGGCTTTTTAGGCTAAAATTCGCCCCAAACCATTCCGAGCGTTCACATGATCATTGCACCTGCAGCAAACTCAAACATACCTGCTGGGGTATAGAAACAAAGCTCACCAGCGGCATAAAATATTCACTAAGAAGAATAAAAGGGAACCATCCAAGATAACACACAGAACTAGGCTATGGAAGGTACTATCTACGCAAATGAACAACTAGACCAATATGATCGATAATCATCCTAATATGCAGTACCTATGCATGATAATAAACCCAAATGAGTCCTAAAACATGTATATAATGGAGACTCATCACACCCCCAGACTTAACCATTTGCACGTCCCGGGCAAACTACTCAGCTCTCATATCGGAACAATTGGATGTCAGAGTGTAATTGAGCAGTGGAGACTCATGCGAAGTCGCATGCTCATGTGCGTAGAAATACATTAGAATAGAATTTAACTCAAGATTATATTTAACTATTTCTAAAACAGTAATTTGAAATCTATTTTACTTGGATGGTGAATCCCGGTGAATCTTTCGGTCGTGCATAAGGGAAAATAGCGTGACTAATGAGTAGAGTATTACTTGAATCAAAGCTCGGGACAATCTCCTAAGAAATCCATCAAAGTCAGTGTCCATAGGCTTGCAAGTTCGCACTCTCTCCACTGCATGAGATGACTCATATCTAAAGTCAACAGGACTTATAGGTTAAGATTTGGATTAGGTTGAGTTTAGGCTAGATAAGTAGAAGGACGATGGGAATCGCACTCAACATAACCCGAGCACTCAAGAGAATTACAATCACCAATACAACATTTTCAAGAACTACACAACACCCCCAGACTTCAACTGAACACTAGGTGCGTACTAAGCCAAACATAATTTGCTTTTGTCGAGAGAATGTAATTGAAAGTTCTTTTTGAACAAATTTTTTTCTTTTTTTCTTTTCTTTTCTCTTCTCGATAGAATTTCTTTTGTAGGCACAATAAAAACTTCTCCTTCAGCTATTCCCAGGCTACCATACACCATAGAGATAACACCAAATGTGATCGATAAATAAATTTCTTTCAGCTCATTTGTTGGTGCGAACATAGGTTTGGCCGTATGGCTTTGGTGAAAATTTAGTGGAGCTAAACAAGGAGGAAACTTAGGCTCAAGTGGGCTTGCAAATATGATTACGTTGGTAAGGATTTCAAAAGCACAAACGGATCAAGAAATGGCCTATATCACACTTTATAACGAGTACTTCAACGTAATTGTTTCAAGAGTCGCCTAGTGCAAGTTCTAGCCACCGAGAAAGGTTTTCCTTCCTTCCGACCCTAGTAATAAGCTACTACTAGTCTAGCTACACTCGACCTTATGCTACCGTTGGATTCACCGGATTCACCACTAAAGTAAAATAAATTGCAGCTACTATAATAGAAATAATTAAATTATTACTTTGAATTTTATTCTACTCTAATTGAATTTCTAGGCGTGACAGGAGCACTCAACTAGAGCACTACTCGAGTCGACATTTTTCTCTACTCCTCACTCATACACTAACAATCCAATTCTTACGAGCGGGGAACCTCGCAGCAATATCCAAGAAGTGCGCGTGATCAAGTGCGCGTGAACTAGGTGCAAACGGATGCAATGTGTGCAAAAAATTAAAAATCCTAACTCAGCACATTCTGGCATGCTATGCAAAGTGCGTGCACATGCACAGCTCGAACTCTCCCCCAGACTTGATCAAAATTAAATAAAATAGACAATTCAGGAATACGGAAAACAAGGGTAGATAGGACCTATGCTCATAAATGAGCATGCCAGAAGTGCGGTAATTCCTTCTTTAAATTTTCTCCTTCCTCAACCACCACGCGAGAGCTTCAACCTATGATGTTAGCAAAAAAGAAATAACAGAACACAAAAGAAATTAAAAGGCAAACGGAACCGGGTGGTTCCCATGGGTTGTCTCCCAAGAAGCCCTTTTGTTTAACGTCCTTAAAGGTGGACCAAATATCTGTATTAAAGTTTAAGAGCAACAGTCATAAAGATTGTTCAAAACTGAATAAAAAAAGAGGCACCCAGATGAGTGCGCACGCACAGAAGTAAATCAAACGTCCTGAATTAACAAGACGAGCATGTAACACCCTTCCACTAAGAATAATATAACAGTAGGTTCGGCCGGGACCCCACGTCATACTAACCACACTAGCTAGGCGTTAAAATGAGATCTACAGAAAAGAACTACACCAGAGTATAGTAAACATAAGCAGAAGCATTAAGATTTAACATTTCTTTTAGAATAGTCCACTATCACAGGAATGAAATAATAAAGTAGAGTTACGGCCTTAATGCCTTACATTTACCAAATGTACTAAACTCAAAGCATACATCGACGCGCAAGCCGGCAAAACAAGAAAAGCAGAAAAGAGGCTGGCCTTCGAGGGCCAACTCAGCAAAGGGCCACCGCCCGCTATTTCCCGCTAGGCTCACCTGCTCCTGCATAAGAACATTCCACCAAGAGGTGACAAATAAAGCAACGATCAGCACAGCTGACCAAATTATAACGACCCCACCCCTTTCTCGGGGTGGCGGAGCTTCTTCCCTGCAAACAAGCCGTACTAGAAACATGTAATAATATAAGGAAGGTGCAATCTACAAGGTGAGGTTTGAAGCACAATCAATCTTCTAGGTGTAGCATCAAATAAAGTGGATCCTAGGAATGCACATGATGTTGGTTGGGTCCACCCGAAGGTTCCCCACAACCGCCTGAGCAAACGCATGAGGCTAATCATAACATCAATCCAAAACCATGACCGTGGGTTCTCACGACCACACGTAACCAGCTAAGCTAAAGAGCTTAGTGAACGTTTGAGCATTATACCTATCGGATAAAACTCTCCCAAACAGGTCTATCCCATGATCACACGACGTCCCAAGGTTCCCCCCTCTCGCCGATCTGCATGGTGCGGGTTCGGTACAAGCTTCTGCACGTTGCTCAAATCATCGCGTTAACGACACGATGCGGGTGTAGCTTTACTTTGGCCCGTTCGCAAGGAAACACCTACGGGTGTCCACAATCATAACAAGTTACGCACCTAAACCAACCAAGTGGACTTAGGCTTCACTAGAGCAACCAACGAAGGAGGTATACAATGACTCACTTCAATTTCGTGGTGAAGGTTTGCATTCCACCACTCTCAAAGCATGAGGCTTTCGTTAGGATCTTTACACGACGCCTAATCTTAAGTCCCTCAATACTAGAGATGATCTCACGGAGTCATTCTCCGGCACGCATTCTAGGCTTAACCTAAATGCAACGTCGCAATTCAAGCATCACCGATTCAGGCTCACGACCACGAATAGGCTTCACACAAAATGCCTAAATCCGCACGACTACCGGATTTCTAAATGCAATATGCCGGGGACGGACACAATCGACCCGGAGTTCCGAAGAACTAGAGGAAATCCTGCACTTCACCCACTTGGTGAAAGGGATACCTCATGCAAGCATAGAAAAATAGATGAGAGGACAAAGAACACGTCCTAAGACTGGGATGAAGAATCGTTACCCTTGGAAGCCTTGGCTCCATCAATCCGAGATTCCAATCGAAGGGAAAGAACCGCACCGGGCTGCACTTTCCAGATCTGGGAACGTCTCGCGAATCAGAGCTCTGGAGCTCCGTCAATGGCGGAATCTCCTTCTTCTTCCTCCTTGCCTCTCTTCTTTCTCAAACTTGGGAGAGAGAAAGTTCTCAAAATTATGAGGATAGAACTCCTCTCACAAACCCAAATAGCCTCTCTCAACAACCCTCAGCCGTTGGATCAAACGGTCAAGGATTTGACCGCTCCGATCGGCGATTTCGTATTTCAATACGGAGCAGAATAAACAGGGCGCACGAGCAGCAGCGCAAGACCACTGGTCGTGCGCGAAGAACTTCCCCTGATCGTGCGAGTCATTCTGTAGCAGATCCGACGAGCCAAAGAAACGCACGATCAGCTGCACACGACCAGTGGTCGTGCGCGAAGAAGGTCTGTGGTCGTGCGAACCGCTCTGTTAGGAAATGGATATAACGCACGACCAATGGTCGTGCGCCTGATCGTGCGAGAAGGATTTCACACTACCAGTGGCCTTTCAGGCTCAAAACCAGCCCAACTCTGAGCGCAACACTCCCACATCGCGTTGCATCGCCGAATAGAGATTTTTGGGGTGTTACAACTCCACCTCCCTTAAAAGAATTTGGTCCCGAAATTACAAAAACAGTAGCAGCAGAAATTACAGCTAAAATTACCTGAGAGAAATAGCTCGGGGTACTCCGCATGCATCGACTACTCTCTTTCCCAAGAGAGTTCCTCTCGCCCGCAATTATTCCAAATGACTTTCACCATCTGAATGGACTTGTTCCGCAACTGCTTCACTTCAGTGTCTTCAATGCAAATGAGTTTGACTTTCATCGCTAGCCCACCATCTACCGACATTTCGCTGACCGCAACAACAAGATTTGGCTCCTTTACAGCCTTCCGCAACACAGAGATGTGGAATACATCATGCAGCCTGTACAACCCGTATTCGCCGAGAGGTCCCACCCAGACTCAAGGTCACTAGAAGGAGAGATGTTTGGGACAAGTAAGCATTCACATGAGCCAAAAGGGGCTTTGGCCCGAAGAGCATGTGGAAGCACTCGCTGGCGAGAACGCGCTGGAGCGCGAACGGACGGGCGTATGAGGGTCGAGGCCCCGCTTGCTTGGGGAATCAGGAAGTAAGCGAATGGTGCCTTCACGGACCACTCGCCCAGGGAGGCGAGTGGTGCCTTCAGGGACCACTCTCACAAGGGGATCTGGGGGCAAAATGACCTAGATACCGCCTGTGGGCTGCTAATAGCCCCTCAGAACAACGGAGTTAGGCTGTTAGCAGACCAATATGGGGTGCGGTTAGTAAGACCAAACAACGGACTCATGCTATTTGCAGTCCAAGATTAGAAAATCTATAAATAGACCCTTAAGGGCACCTTGGAGGAGATCAGATCTTTTTTCAAGCTCTCTCCTCCAGGCAATTTTCGGAGTTGGCTGCTAGTGCCCTCCAAGGTGCCCGGCTGAGCATTAGTTTGGGAGGGGAAGCTCTCTAAGATCTTCCGGGTGTGTGGTGGGACCTCCTCGCTGCAGCCTTGGGTCTGTTCCAGTTTTTCCATCCAAAGTCAGGAGAGTTTAGTGCGGGAGAAGTAGGCTCAGGTTACACCCCCGGTGGGTCCAAAATCTGAGACCGGTTGACGGTTTCAACATTTTTGGTGCGGTGAGCGTGGACCGTAGCCAGTGCAAGAAAATCCCAAGTTGAGTTCGATGATAGGAGATGGAGGAAATGGTTCTGACCCAGGCCACTCGCAGCCACCGGCAATAATGGAGTGGCTGGAGATGTTCGAGAAGTTCAAGCGAGAGGTCATGCAGACCATGCAAGTAGCTCTCGCCGGCAGGGGCGAGTGCGAGACACCCGTGGTCCCGGTGGTTCCGCCCCAGCAGATCGGCGAGAACGCTCCGGGCCAGCGGCTGGGAAAGGAGGTTGCGGCGGAAGCAAGGGCGCTGGATCTCCCCGGGCGGCAGCTGTTCAACCGCCCGGCGAGTGCGGAGGTGTGTGAGTTGACTCCGCGCAAGAGGACCACTCGCCGAGCAGGGGATGGGAGTCCTTTCTGTGAGTTGATCCTCTCGGCCCCAGTGCCAGAAGGGTTCAGGGGGTCGGAGATGTCTTACTACACCGGCAGAGACGACCCAGTCCTGCATCTGCAGTGGTTTGAGGACATGGTCTCGATCCTTCCAATGATAGATGCCTTCCAGTGCCGGCTCTTTGCCACCACTCTGAAGGAGAAGGCGAGGGACTGGTTCCACCAGCTTCCCGTGGGTTCCATCTACGCCTTCGAGGACTTGCGGCGGAGCTTCAGGTTATGCTTTTCAACGTCGAAGAAGAGGAAGAAGGATGCAGAGACGCTCTTTAAGATCAAGCAAGGGCTGGGGGAGTCGTTGGCCCATTACGTGGATTGGTTCCAGGAGGAGGTCCTCCTCATGCAGGAGGTGCCGGGGTTCACCCTCTAGATGACATTCATAGTGGGGCTGCGAGATGGGTTCTTTAAAATGGATCTGAAGCGGAAGGCCCCTCTATCCTTCGAGGAACTAATGGAGCGGGCAGCAGAAGAGATTGAAGGAGAGGACGCCAACCCGGAGTTCTATAAGAGATTAGCAAAGATGAGCGAGCCAGAAGTGAGACACCAGGAGGGAAGGAGAAAGGAAGAACCCAGAGGTCAGGGGTTTCGGGGACAGAAGCGGGATTGGGGCCATCAGGAGCCCAATAACCGGCTGGCTTGGAGGCCCCAGGAGGGTCCAGGGAGAGCTCAGGAAAGAGATCACAAACGATGGGGAGAAGGAAGGGTTCCGGGATGGAGGCAAGATCCCAGGCCACCTCACCCCCCTCGAGAGCAAGCCATGGCGGTGGGCCGAGGAAGAGGGGTAAGAGGAGGAAGAAGAGGAGGTGGAAGAGGGGGCAGGGTGGCGTTGCCATACTGTGACTTTCATCAGGAAGAAGGTCACGCGACGGCCACCTGCCCAGAGTTTCTAGAGATGAGGGGAAGAGGCCAGCAGCAGCAGCGGCCTGTGAGGATCGAAGAGGTGCTACCCAGAGATGAAGAGGACAGATGCGAAGACAGGACGGACGTGGGAGCTAGGGGAGGGGTCGGAGTGATCCATGGTGGGGTGGGAATAGAAGCGACTCGTAATAGAAGCTTCCAAGCGATGTTCAGGAGAAGCGTCACGTCGACCTCCCAAACCCCACCCCCCTTGGAGAAGCTCACCTTCTCGGTGGAGGATATGCCAGACTTTGAAGACCTGTTCTGTGACGCCTTGGTGATCCAGGAGGCGATTGAAAACTTCACCGTCACCCGGATTTTGGTGGACAACGGGAGTTCGGTGAATGTTATCTTCAAGAAGGCCTTCGATGCGCTAGAGGTGGAAGCAAAGAGAGTGCAAGCCTCAGATGGACCCTTGTTTGGGTTCTCAGGGGAGTGGAAGGAAGTCGAGGGAGGAGTTGTCCTCCAAGTGACTTTGGGAGGAGTCCCCAGGAACTGTCGGTTCGTCATTGTTGACGCTCCAAGCAGCTACAACGCCATATTCATACGCCCTCTCATCAGCTCCTTCCGGTGAGTTCCCTCGTCCTTCCATCAATGCTTAAAGTTCCGTAGCGGAGGAGTTCAGGTCCGGATACGGGGGGATGCGAAAGTGGCGAGGCAGTGCTATGTCACTGCCGTCAACACTATCTCCTGGATAGCGGTGGCCGAAAAGGTGGATAGGGAGATGAAGGGGCCGAGGGGGCCAGGTGAAGATGGAAGGGAAAAATAAGAAGAGGACAACATCCCTGGAGGGGAGGAGGAAGTGGCTCCGGAGGAGTGAGTCGAACCGATGAAAGAGGAGGATCCGGAGAAAGAGAAGACCCTGCCCGAGGGGAGGGAAGAGAAGAGTAAATGGCAAGAGCCAGCCCGTCTTGAGGCGGCTGAAGAAGTGGTCGAGATGGAGGTCACCACCCAGTGAGGAAGGGTGGAGAAGGTGCGGATCAGCGGGGGCCTCAGCTCAGAAGACAAAAGAAGGATGCTGGAGTGCATCCAAAGGAGCGTGGACATCTTCGCATGGAACGTGGCGGACATGCCAGGCATCGATGCAGACGTGGCTTGCCACCGACTCAACCTTGAGCTGGGGGCCCGCCCCATCCGACAGAAGAGAAGGACCATAGCCGACAAGCTCGAAGGACCGATCCGTGAGGAGGTGGCAAAGCTCCTCGAAGCAGGTTTTGTATCAGAGATCCAGTATCCAGGCTAGGTCTCCAATGTCGTCATGGTAAAGAAAGGCGATGGCCGCTGGCGTATGTGTATTGACTTTTCTTTGTTAAACAAAGCCTGCCCTAAGGATTGTTATCCCCTGCCTCAGATCGACGCGCTGGTTGACTCAGCCGTCAGTTTTTCTGTGATGAGTTTTTTTTATGCTTTTTCAGGTTATCACCAAATCAGGATGCACCCCCCAGACGTTAAAGATGTCTCGTTCATCACCCGGGAGGGGTGCTACTGCTACAAAATGATTCCCTTCGGGCTGAAGAACGCCGAAGCAACCTACCAGAGGATGATGGACCGGGTTTTCCAGGAACAAAGGGGAAGAAACTTGGAGGTTTATGTAGACGACCTCATGGTGAAAAGCAAGAGCGTGGGTTCTTACCTCCAGGACCTCGAGGAGACTTTCGCCACTCTCCGCAAGTACAAGATGAGGCTCAACCCCATAAAATGCGTATTTGGGGCCAGCAAGGGAAAGTTCCTGGGTCACCTTCTCACTCCTTCGGGGGTAGAGCCTAACCCATACAAGGTAAAGGCCATCATGGAGTTGGGATCGCCGCGAAGCGCTAAGGAAGTCCAGCGGCTAACTGGAAAGCTCGCAGGGTTAAGTAGGTTTCTCTCCCGGGCAGGGGAGAAATGCTCCCCATTATTTAAGGTGTTACGAGGCAATCCGAAATTTGAATGGACGGAGGAATGCAAGGAGGCTTTCCAGGCCCTTAAGAGCTAACTCACCAAGGCTCCGCTGCTCCAAGGCCCTAAGGAGGAGGAGGACCTAGCCTTATACCTCGGAGTCGGGGCTGAAGCCGTATGCTCCGTCCTGGTCCGGGAAGAGGGTAAGAAGCAGCTACCTATCTACTACGTGAGCAAGGTTTTGAAGAAGGCGGAGCTCCGATATCCGATTTTGGAGAAGCTAGCCTTCGCCCTGGTCATCTCGGCAAGGAAGCTCAGGCCATACATCCAAGCCCACTCCATCCAAGTAGTGACCGATCACCCCCTTCGCAAAATCTTCGAGGGGGTAGAGCATTCAGGGAGACTCACGAAGTGGTCGATAGAGTTAAGTGAGTTCAACCTCACCTTCCTCCCACGGTTGTCAATGAAGGCCCAAGCAGTTGCAGATTTCATGGCAGACTTCATGGTCGAGACGGAGGAGGAGCAAGTCTTATGCCACATCCCCTGGAAGCTGCTGGTCGATGGATACTCAGGCAAGAATTCTTTAGGAGGAGGGGTGGTGTTGGAAAGTCCTCACGGAGTGAGGATCGAGCAAGCACTGATGATACATTTTCCCATAACCAACAACCAGGCGGAGTACGAAGCGGTGATTGCCGGCTTACGTCTGGCCCAGGAGCTAGGAGTTCATGATGTGGAGGTTCTCACCGACTCAATGGTAATAGCCTCGCAGATAAAGGGATAATTCGAGGAAAGAGAGCCCACACTCGTACGGTATCTCGCAAAAGTGAGGGGTCTCATCGGAGCCTTCAAAACTTTCTCCATCAGGCACGTCCCAAGGGAGGAGAGTGTCTCGGCTGATCGGCTGGCCAAGTCTGGTCCCTAGGTCGGGGGAACCTTGACAGATCTGTTCCGCCCTTCGATTGAGGAAGGGGAGCTCATGAAAATAGAACAGCGACCCTCGTGGAAGGATCCATTCGTGACCTTCCTATCAACAGGAAAATTTCCGAAAGAGGTTCCAGATCAAAGGCGCTTTCGGTACAAGTCTGCCTACTATGTACTCCATGAAGGGGACTTGTATCGGAAGACACTCTCGGGATTCCTAGCACGATGCGTCTCAGAGGAAGAAGCTCCGAGGGTCCTAGAGGAGGTCCATTCCGGCGAATGTGGCAGTCATTCTGGGAGCAGGACGTTGGAAGCAAGGATAATGAGGCAAGGATACTTCTGGCCGACCCTGAGCAGGGATGCGGCGGCATTCGCCAAGCAATGTCGAAAATGCCAGCTGTTCGCCCCACTTCAACTTTTGCCGGCTCAGAGGCTAAGGACCATCACCGCGCCCTGGCCCTTCGCCATATGGGGTATGGATCTGGTAAGACCTTTTCCTCAGGCTAGTGGGAAAAGAAGATTTCTCTTGGTTATGATCGACTACTTTTCGAAGTGGTTGGAGGTCAAGGCTCTAGCAAAGGTCACCTCCCAGGTAGTCCGCAACTTCGTATGGGGAGAGATTATCTGTCGGCATGGGATCCCTCAAGCAATAGTCACAGATAACGGTCCACAGTTCGCCAGTGAGGAGTTCATAAGCTTCTGCAGCCAGCTGGGGATAGACCTCAGGTTCGCATCCGTCCACCACCCCAGGAGCAACGGGCAGGTGGAGGCAGCAAAAAGGGTTATAGTGAACCTGCTCAAGAAAAAGGTGGCAAACTTGAAGGGGAATTGGGTGGAGCAGCTCCCGTCGGTCCTATGGGCTCTAAGGACTACTCCCAACACCGCCACTGGTGAGACCCCCTTCAAGCTCTCTCATGGTTGCGAGGCCGTCATTCCCGTGGAGTTTGAAGTCAAGACGGCGCGGGTAGGGGCAGCCTTGGAAGGTGATGAAGAATGGAGGACAAGAAATGAGGAGGAGCTGCGACTCTCCTTAGATCGGATCGAGGAGGTCCGAGATCTCGCCACCATTCGTCAAGAAGAAGTCAAGCGGAGGATGGCCAAGTACTTCGACAAGCATGTCAGGATCAAACAGTTCGAGAAGGGTGACCTAGTGTTGAAGAAGGTCGATGCGGCCGAAAGATCTGCCGCGGTAGGCAAGCTCAACCCAAATTGGGAGGGCCCCTATGTCGTAGAATAAGCCTTGAAATCAGGGGGGGTACCGCCTCCAAAATGTGGAGGGCGAGTCCCTCAATCACACGCAGAGCGGTGATGATTTAAAACGTTTCTATCCCTAAGTCCATGTAATAAGAATATTTCGCTTTACTACTTGATTTTTATATATGTGTGTGGTAGGAATGACTTGCAAGGGGAAGATGGAAAGTTCCAAAGGTTGGCCCCGAGAAGACCCGCTGTCCAGGCTCTCACCTAGCTGCCAGGGCCGAAGGCTCACTCGGTGGCAGGTTCCCAAAGTTCCAAAGTGAAAGTGCACAGTTTACCTCACTAGAATTCTCTAGAGGGGGGGGGGGGGTGAATAGAGTTTAAAATATTTTGTGCAAAGTTAATATATATATATATGTGTATGATCACAGATTAGAGCTTCCCACACACCAACAAGAATTAAACAAATAAAGAGAATAAAAGCAAGTAATGAAATCACAGCACAACACAAGAAAATATAGTGGTTCCCCAAACTTTGGGTAGTCCACTCTCCTACCCCCTTGGTAGGAATTCACTATCTTGTACTGAGTATTTTGATAAGGAGACTCTTAGAACCACCCTGAGTCTTTTGACAAGGAGACTCTTAGAACCAACTGAGTCTTTTGACAAGGAGACTCTTAGAACCAGTACACTGAAATTTTTGAAGAGAGATTCTAAAAACTCTTTTACAATGTTTTAAGTAAGAAAAAGAAAGAAGAAAGAAATAAGAACAAGAATGAATCTTCTTCCTAGCAAGAAGATTGGAAGCACGAGAAGTAGTGAATGAAATCTCTCTTCTATAGTGAGAAGGAGATTGTAAAAAAGGCTTTTCTCTATTTTGAGAGAGCTTTTAGAGTTTGCAGTAGAATGGCTTCTGAAGAAGAAGGAGAAGATGGAGGCTTTTTCTCTGCAGTACACTATCTCTTTTCTCAGCTTTTTCTCTCTATTCTCTTGGGAGCTTTTCCTCTATTTCAAATGTATGTGGTGGATCACTCAACTGACATTTTCTGCCGACCTCCTCTTTATTTATAGCTCTGTTAATTCAAAATAATACTATAGGAGAATAATCAATTAGCAGTCAGAGAAATAGAAAGATGAAAATTGTTTCCATAATATTTATTTCTGTAGAAGGAAAGGATGAATTCTGATTTCAAATAATATCCAAAATAGAGTTAATCAGATTAGCCAAGAATCAAATAGAAGGAAAGAGTGATTCAGAACGGCTATAAAATATTAACATTATTCCATGCAAATCAGATTTTCTGAAAGAAGGAAAGAGATCTGGCGCATATTTAAATCTGTCATATAAATCGACGTGCGTCGATTCCTATTCGACGTAAGCGTCGAATTCATCCCGTCTGGACGTCGAGAGGAGAATAAGGAAGGTGCGTCGATTAAGGTGCGTCGACTTCTCCATATGCATCGACTAGAAATCAGAGTAGCGTCGACAACACATACGTCGAAATCTTCCTAGAGTTACTTCGACTCAATCTGAAGGAAACGTCGACTATGTTTCGACGTTGCGTCGAATATTATTCGACGCATATTTACTTAACCTTGTTTTTCTTTCTTAGAATTCATATTCAACTTAATTCAAGGGGTTAAGAGAAATCATTTTCCCAACAATCTCCCCCTATTTGTCTTAACCCTACTTAGAGAGAAATTGTATTAGCATAAAATCAATCCAGCACAGCATTTGTATAGAAAAAAATATATCAAATAATCAAAAAGTGAAATTTAGAAGAAGAGATCAAATGTTCCAGAATCATATAAACATGTTCATTCCAATTAGTACTCAAAAATATATCAGCATTGTTTTCAAATATTACTCAGGAGGGGTAGGAGAGGTCTTTCTCTTTCTCTTGAATACTACTGTTTTAGGAGAGGAGAGTTTTTCATTCTCATTTGTAGGAAGTTCTCCTAGCTCCCCCTGGGTCTCAGCCATTTGCTCCCCCTGAGTCTCAGCTTCATTTATAATAGTATCCTTAGCTCCTTCTTCAGCTAACACAGCTTCCAGCTCCCCCTGAAGTTCAATTTCTTTATCTTTCTCACCATCTTCCTTTGCAGCCTCATTTTCTGCTCTGCTTCCCTCCCCTTGTAGTAGTGCCATTTGATTTGCAGCATCCCTTGCTATGTTGAGTACCTCTATTGTTTGTTCATCGTTATGTAGCTCAGGTACTGTCTCATTCCCAAGGACTTTGTCAGGTTTTGGAGGAGGGGACTTGTGAGAGAGAGATTTAGGATTGGAGAGCTGCTCTTCATCTAGATTCTCCCCCTTCTTGACCTTCTTGGCCAGGGAGGTTAAGAAAGACCTTGTCACCCTAGAGGAAGAGAGAGAGGTCTTTAGGCCTTGCATAGAGGCACTGACCCCATCTATTTGGGTGTGCATGTGAAGGATGGAGGAATGAATTTGAGAGCAATGCTCATCCAGCATCACTTGGAATTTTTCAGCTGCTGATTTGAAGCATTGAGTGAGGAGAGCCTCAGTGAATGCAGATGATTCATGGTGTGAAAGGTGAGGAGGTGATGATGGAGGAAGTGATGGAGGAGGAGAGAAGTGAGTTGATACATGAGGTATGGGTGATAATGGAGGTAAAGAAGATGGGAAAATAGGAGGAGGGAGAGAAGGAGATACTGCTGTCTGAGCAGGTGTTTGAGAAGAAGTAGGTAAAGTACGAGTTGTGAGGGTGGTAGAGGCTATTTGAGTGGATGATGGTGGTAGAGAAGAATTGTCTCTTTGAGGAGAAGGAGGAGGAGAAGAGTTAGGAGGAGTGGGAGTCCTTTCAGGAATGGAGCCAGGCTTGGGGATTTGCCTGGTCCATTTGGAGAAGAGGGCAATGGACATCCTCTTTCCAGGAGGGATAGGAATTCCTTTTGACCTACAGAGGTCAGGGAAGGAGTGGAAGAGTACTTGACTCATAATCCTCATGTAGGCATTCTCTTTGTGAGAATATCTAGAGCCTATTATCTTGAGTAGCCATGAGGCCCAGTCTACTTTCTTCTTCAGCACAAGGACCCCCATGATGTTCAGTTGGTGTTTGGGTATTGCATCATGTGCTGAGATTTTGCATAGTAGAACTTTCCCTACTATATCTGCCAGTAATCTGTACTCATCAGAAAAATCTATCTTTTTCAGATGGATTGGCCTATCTTTTGAGAATTTCATGGTGGTGAGTAAATGCTTGATTTCATCAGGTGTGAGTTTAATGGATTCATCACCTAATAGGGGAGTAATTAAGACATGTTTAGTCATTCCTTTTAGAAGTTCATTTTCTTTCCTTATTTCATTTAAACAAAGATGATATTAGGATATACCTGATGGAAGATCAAAGGTGGTCCTTATATGTTCTGCAGATATTGATACAGGTGTCTCATAGATTGTGCCTGAAATTTCCCCTTGTTCAGTTATCTGAACATGAGCTATGAGCTCTGTTAGTTCTGTCTCCAGAAGCTTGCATCTTATTGAAATGAGCTTATCCAGACCAGCTTCAGTGAACAGAGCTATTATGCTCTTAAAGTTGTCGGCGGCGGCTTGGAAGGATTCCAGGTCAATGTCGAAGCCAGAGTTAGTTTTGGGAGCCATTTTAGGTTGGAGAGAGAGAGGAAGAGGTGGCTGGACTGAGGAGCAAGAAGGATGAAAGATGCAGAGGTCGTGAAGGTTTCTAACTGAAGAATCTATTGAAGTCATGTGAAGCGTCGAAACAGGACTCAACTCGAGGTTTATTCGGTACTTCAGTGGATGTGACCGAAAATGATTCAGCCTTGCCGCTCGTTTTTATGACGTCGACGTTACATCGAGTGGGATTCGTCGTGAGCGTCGATATAGTCTGCTTTGGGATGAAGAGATTTCTAGTCGACGTACGCGTCGATAATAGTCGATGTATGCGTCGATTATGCCTATTGATCTGAGTCGTCGACGGTGCGTCGATTATAAGTCGACGTGACTTTTAATTTTTCAGAACAGCTCTATGTGCTTATTTCTTTTTGTCTCTTCCTATTCCTAAAGGTTTCTAAGTCAATTTTGGACTGATTTTCTTTTACATATAATTTGATTGATTATGCCAACATTGTTTGGCAAAGTGGCCGGGTTTGTTACATATATAGCATTTGATTGTCTTAGAGTTGTAAGGATTTGATTTTAGAGAAGGATAGAAGTGTTGATTGGGATAGGAATATTGTTTAGAGTAGAAATTTTGATCAGGATGAATGGGTCCTGAATAGGGGTTTAGATGAGAGATTTTTGAAGGGAAGACATTTACGTTGCTCTGAATATGTGTGCGTCGATATCGATTCGACGCATGTTGATAGTTGCGTCAATTTCTATTCGGCGCTTTCTCCAGGTGGCGTCGATCTGATTTCGACGCGTAAAAAAAGTTGCGTCGATTGGAAGTCAACGTACTTTTGTTTAAGCGTCGAGAAGAGATCGATGCATCTGAGAGGTTGCGTTGAGTAGATGTCGACGCACTATTATGCATGCGTCGATATGAAGTCGACGCAACTGAATCTTCATAGATTTTTACTATTCCTTTTTCTGTTTTTACTTCTTTATGAGTTGTTTCTCTTGGTTTAGTTATCTCTTCAGATACAGTTTGCGAGTCATCAGCTGAATAATATGATGTATCATCAATTTCCTTGGAGAGGTGTTCTTTCTTATGTTGTGATTCTTTTTCTTGGTTGTCTAATTTGACAGGTTTAGTGAATTTTACAGGGCTCATCCAAGCAGGTTTGTTGGATGGAATTAGGCTGATTGAGGGGTCATCCCCTAGCCCAAGATTCTTGTGTCTTATTGTTTGTTTTTCAGTGATCTCTTCAAGAGTTTGGCTTCTCATTTTTATTGATTCTTCAAAGGCTTTTGCCTAGGTTACTTTATCCTTAAGGAACTGATTTTCTATTCTAGCCCTTTCTATTTCCTTTTCTATTCTGCTAGCTATTGATTCATAATCTTTAAAGGATTTAATTTCTGTGTTTCTCTGGTTTTTAGCTACATTGATTTGTTCTTTTAGATCTTTAATTTCTTTTGTTGCTTTTAGTTGATCTAGATACATTCTCATAAAATCATTTCTAAAGTTATCACTTTGAAAATCTATTTCATCAAACATGCTTACCTCATCCTCATCCTCAGATTCCTCTATGAGAATGAGGTTCTTTTCTTTTTCATCATCAGAAGATATGCTTTCTTCTGATCCTGTTTCACTCCATGATTTATCATCATTCTTTGAGTCTTCAAAGGCCATTACGCATAGGTCTTCTTGCCTAGATTCTTCATTGTCACTCTTAGAGGATGAACTATCCTCAGAGTTTGTTTCACTCCAGACTTCTGCAATGAAGCCTCTTTCTTTCTTCTTCCCCTTTTTCTTCAGATCTTTCTTTTTCAGATCCTTTTCTGTTTCAGCATTCTCTGGACATTCTGGGGCAATATGTCCAGGTTTCCTGCAAGAATAGCAAATAATTTCTTTAGTGGGGGTTTTGTCATACCTTGGTTTTGACTCCCTCCTTTTTGATCCATCTGTCTTGACCCATTTCTTAAATCTTCTGGCCAAGAAACTGAATAGTTCTTCTTCAGTGACAGGGGTTCCTCCTTCTGTTGCCTTTAGAGCAATGTTCCTGCCTTTTGAGGAAATTGGAGTGTTTTCTCTTCTTTCCTTCTCTTCTCTAGTTTTCAGCAATTGCTCATAGGATCTGAGTTTTCCTAAGAGAGCATCTGTTGAAATCTCTTTCTGTCCTCTTGTGTCTCTTATTGCCCATATTCTTGAGTCCCATGAACTAGGGAGACTCATTAGCAATTTGTCATTAATCTCAGTGAGAGAGATTTCTCTATCCAAGTCTCTTAGTTGACTGATGATCAGACTGAATCTGTCATACATTTCAGAGATGCTTTCT
Source organism: Dactylorhiza incarnata (assembly GCA_033032865.1). Taxonomy (NCBI): domain Eukaryota; kingdom Viridiplantae; phylum Streptophyta; class Magnoliopsida; order Asparagales; family Orchidaceae; genus Dactylorhiza; species Dactylorhiza incarnata. The sequence goes on along the minus strand of JAWHQI010000152.1, from coordinate 1,101,710 downwards.
TCATCCTTCTTTTGGAAGTTCTCATATTGAGAGATCAATAGGGCCTTCTTATCTTTCTTTTCATCAACACTTCCTTCCACCATCTTTGTGAGAGCATCCCAAATTTCTTTGGATGATTCACAGTCAACAACCCTTTGAAAGATGTCATCTGAGAGAGTTGAGACAAGTATGTTCATGGCCTTTAGATCATGTGTTCTTGCCTTCTTCTCATCTTCTGTCCATTCAGATCTTGGAACAAGTGTTTGTGTGACATTGCCACTTGCATCCTTTCTATAAGGCTTTGGGGGACCTGTCACAGTAATATTGAACAAGTCAGCATCAATGGAATTCATATAAATTCTGATTCTTGTTTTCCAAACTGCAAACTTTTCAAGATTGCACATTGGTGGTCTGGTGGAAGCATAATCCTTGATTTGTGCCATGTGAAAATTGATTGTTAGAAAAGTATATATATATATATATAAACAAGAGGTAGGATCTTTTTGATCAAGGAGTTAACCCTTTTTAGATCAACCTCGCTTTGATACCAATTGAAAGTGCACAGTTTACCTCACTAGAATTCTCTAGAGGGGGGGGGGGGGGGGGTGAATAGAGTTTAAAAATATTTTGTGCAAAGTTAATATATATATATATATGTGTATGATCACAGATTAGAGCTTCCCACACACCAACAAGAATTAAACAAATAACGAGAATAAAAGCAAGTAATGAAATCACAGCACAACACAAGAAAATATAGTGGTTCCCCAAACTTTGGGTAGTCCACTCTTCTACCCCCTTGGTAGGAATTCACTATCTTGTACTGAGTCTTTTGATAAGGAGACTCTTAGAACCACCCTGAGTCTTTTGACAAGGAGACTCTTAGAACCAACTGAGTCTTTTGACAAGGAGACTCTTAGAACCAGTACACTGAATTTTTTGAAGAGAGATTCTAAAAACTCTTTTACAATGTTTAAGTAAGAAAAAGAAAGAAGAAAGAAATAAGAACAAGAATGAATCTTCTTCCTAGCAAGAAGATTGGAAGCACAAGAAGTAGTGAATGAAATCTCTCTTCTATAGTGAGAAGGAGATTGTAAAAAAGGCTTTTCTCTCTTTTGAGAGAGCTTTCAGAGTTTGCAGTAGAATGACTTCTGAAGAAGAAGGAGAAGATGGAGGCTTTTTCTCTGCAGCACACTATCTCTTTTCTCAGCTTTTTCTCTCTATTCTCTTGGGAGCTTTTCCTCTATTTCAAATGTATGTGGTGGATCACTCAACTGACATTTTCTGTCGACCTCCTCTTTATTTATAGCTCTGTTAATTCAAAATAATACTATAGGAGAATAATCAATTAGCAGTCAGAGAAATAGAAAGATGAAAATTGTTTCCATAATATTTATTTCTGTAGAAGGAAAGGATGAATTCTGATTTCAAATAATATCCAAAATAGTGTCAATCAGATTAGCCAAGAATCAAATAGAAGGAAAGAGTGATTCAGAACGGCTATAAAATATTAACATTATTCCATACAAATCAGATTTTCTGAAAGAAGGAAAGAGATCTGGCGCATATTTAAATCTGTTATATAAATCGACGTGCATCGATTCCTATTCGACATAAGCGTCAAATTCATCCTGGCTGGACGTCGAGAGGAGAATAAGGAAGGTGCGTCGATTAAGGTGCGTCGACTTCTCCATATGCGTCGACTAGAAATCATTGTAGCGTCGACAACACATACGTCGAAATCTTCCTAGAGTTACTTCGACTCAATCTGAAGGAAACATCGACTATGTTTCGACGTTGCGTCGAATATTATTCGACGCATATTTAGTTAACCTTGTTTTTCTTTCTTAGAATTCATATTCAACTTAATTCAAGGGGTTAAGAGAAATCATTTTCCCAACACAAAGGTTGGCCCCGAGCAGACCCGCTGTCCAGGCTCTCACCTAGCTGGCAGGGCCGAAGGTTCATTCGGTGGCAGGGTCCCAAAGTTTCAAAGGTTGGCCCCGAGCAGCCCGCTGTCCAGGCTCTCACCTAGCTGGCAGGGCCGAAGACTCACTTGGTGGTAGGTTTCCAAAGTTCCAAAGGTTGGCCCCGAGCAGACCCGCTGTCCAAGCTCTCACCTAGCTGGCAGGGCCGAAGGCTCACTCGGTGGCAGGTTCCCAAAGTTGCAAAGGTTGGCCCCGAGCAGACCCGCTGTCCAGGCTCTCACCTAGCTGGCAGGGCCGAAGGCTCACTCGGTGGCAGGTTCCCAAAGTTCCAAAGGTTAGCCCCGAGCAGACCCGCTGTCCAGGCTCTCACCTAGCTGGCAGGGCCGAAGGCTCACTCAGTGGCAGGTACCTAAAGTTCCAAAGGTTGGCCCCGAGCAGACCCGATGTCCAGGCTCTCATCTAGCTGGCAGGGCCGAAGGCTAACTCGGTGGCAGGTTCCAAAAGTTTCAAAGGTTGGCCCCGAGAAGGCCCACTGTCCAGGCTCTCACCTAGTTGGAAGGGCCGAAGGCTCACTCGGTGGCAGGTTCCCAAAGTTCCAAAGGTTGGCCCCGAGCAGTCCCGCTGTCCAGGCTCTCACCTAGCTGGCAGGGCCGAAGGCTCACTCGGTGGTAGGTTCCCAAAGTTCCAAAGGTTGGCCCCGAGCAGACCCGCTGTCCAGGCTCTCACCTAGCTGGCAGGGCCGAAGGCTCACTCAGTGGCAGGTTCCCAAAGGTCCAAAGGTTGGCCCCGAGCAGACCCGCTATCCAGGCTCTCACCTAGCTGGCAGGGCCGAAGGCTCACTCAGTGGCAGGTTCCAGAAGTTCCAAAGGTTGGCCCGAGCAGACCCGCTGTCCAGGCTCTCACCTAGCTGGAAGGGCCGAAGGCTCACTCGGTGGCAGGTTCCAAAAGTTCCAAAGGTTGGCCCCAAGCAGACCCGCTGTCCAGGCTCTCTTCTAGCTGGCAGGGCCGAATGCTCACCTGATGGCAGGTTCCAAAAGTTCCAAAGGTTGGCCCCGAGCAGACCCGCTGTCCAGGCTCTCACCTAGCTGGCAGGGCCGAAGGCTCACTCGGTGGCAGGTTCCCAAAGTTCCAAAGGTTGGCCCCGAGCAGACCCGCTGTCCAGGCTCTCACCTAGCTGGCAGGGCCGAAGGCTCACTCGGTGGCAGGTTCCCAAAGTTCCAAAGGTTGGCCCCGAGCAGACCCGCTGTCCAGGCTCTCACCTAGCTGGCAGGGCCGAAGGCTCACTCGATGGCAGGCTCCCAAAGTTCCAAAGGTTGGCCCCGAGCAGACCCGCTGTCAAAGCTCTCACCTAGCTGGCAGGGCCGAAGGCTCACTCGGTGGCAAGTTCCCAAAGTTCCAAAGGTTGGACCCGAGCAGACCCGCTGTCCAGGCTCTCACCTAGCTGGCAGGGCCGAAGGCTCACTCGGTGGCAGGTTCCCAAAGTTCCAAAGCTTGCCCCCGAGCAGACCCGCTGTCCAGGCTCTCACCTAGCTGGCAGGGCCGAAGGCTCACTCGGTGGCAGGTTCCCAAAGTTCCAAAGGTTGGCCCCGAGAAGACCCGCTATCCAGGCTCTCACCTAGCTGACAGGGCCGAAGGCTCACTCGGTGGCAGGTTCCAAAAGTTCCAAAGGTTGGCCCCGAGCAGACCCGCTGTCCAGGCTCTCACCTAGCTGGCAGGGCCGAAGGCTCACTCGGTGGCAGGTTCCCAAAGTTCAAAAGTTTCTCCCCGAGCAGACCCTCTGTCCAGGCTCTCACCTAGCTGGCAGGGCCGAAGGCTCACTCGGTGGCAGGTTCCAAAAGTTCAAAAGGTTGGCCCCGAGCAGACCCGCTGTCCAGGCTCTCGCCTAGCTTGCGGGGTCGAAGGCTCACTCGGCGGCAGATTCTAAAGACTCCCAAGATTGACTGGGTAAGAAAGGGAAGTTAAAGGCAAAAAGTAAGCGGGGACAAGTCTGGACATTAGATCGGCTAATGGTGCTCGTACCAATGGCACTCGCTGGCGAGTGGTATAGATATACGTCGCCACTCGGCAAGCAAAGCGCGCGGCGAAACTCCGACCGATCTGACGGTTGCGAGACGCCCCGCGATGAACGGGCAAGAACTCCGCCGAGCCAAGTGATCAGCCTCTCGCGCGACGACTACTCATGCAAAACGACCATCTCCGGTGAGTGACCCGGGTAAAGGAGGGCGAAACGTCCCGCGACTAACCTACAGCGTGGAAATAGGGCGAGTTCCCCCTGTAATTCGTTGAGCGGTGGCAACAATTGTGCTAAGAACGCAACGTCCTAAAGAGCCTAGCGAGACGCGAAAACGTAATAGAAAAGCATTCGCATAAGAGGGCCAGCGTTAATAAAAAGGGGAGGGGGGTTCCGCCCCCGATATATTTCAAAATAGAAGCGTGAGATAAAAGTTCTTCACAAAATACATTCAGGGATTCCTAGGGCTATCGCCAGAAAGGCCGCGACTTTCGTTTGAGTCGACGAGGATGGTCCCATCTTTCCGCAGAGGATCCTCATCCTCGGGGACGGGAAATGGCACGAAGATGTCCGGCACGACCTGACGGGCGGAGAGCGTCTCGGCGCCTTCCTTCAGGTGTCCGACATCGCAAAGTACCTGCAGCGTGTGCTCCGCGGCGTCCTGCGCACTCTCCTGCAACAACTCCTCAAACTCATAATCGGAGTAAAGATGTTTCTTACTCCCTTCCCCGAGGTTTAAGGCCGCAGCATCTCGCAGACGCTGGATCTCGGCTTTTGACTCCCGAACCTCGTCCTCCAGCCCGGCCACCCGCACGCGGAGCATGGCGGCGTTGGTAGTATCCTGCGATGAGGGAGATAGTAAGACGGGGAGTAGAAAAGAGAAAACACAAATGCTTTCGGGAAATTGCGTACCTCCCGAACGGGGCGATGGGCAAGAAGGGTCTCGGCAGCCTCCAACTTGAGCTTCAGCTCCAAGACCTCGGCGGAAGCGAGGGATCGAGTAGCCTCCACATCGCTAAGGTTCCGCACGAGGTTGATGCTGCGGCGCGAAGACATATGGGCGAGCTCGAAGGCTCGGAGGAAAGCTCGCGAGGTCTCGTGAGCGAGTACCTGGGTCTTTTCGGCATCGAAGACATCCGCATCGTCTCTGCCGTAGATAGCATAGCCGATGGTGTGTGCTTCACCGCTGGCTACCTTGGTCTCGATCCAGGAAGAATGGAGGGTGGACAGCGATACCCTGTTCGCATTCCTGTCCCACTGAACGAGCGGGGCCCCTGTGGGATCCACGAACTTTTCGCCGTGCGTGAAATTTTGATGGTCTCTAGGCAGCGGCTTCGAACGAATCTCCTTCTGCAGAGCCGAGGTTCCGACCAGAGCATTCGTGGTAGGAGCCTCAACTAAGGTTTCCTTATCCTTTGCGGGTGGGGGGTGGGGGGGGGGGGGGCATCTCCTTCGCAGGGGAGGGTGCTTTACCTTTCGCGGAAGTGGGGGTTTTAGATTTCTTAAAAGAAAGGGCGGGAGGGGGAGCATCCGGCTTCCGCTTCTGGCCACCAGACTTAGAAGCTGCCAGGTCATCCCGGCAGAGTTCTGCGGCAGCCCGCGCTGCGGATAGAGAAAGTCCCAAGGCTGTCCCAGCCGGAAGAGGGGGATGGAGCGGAAAGTCGCGCACACCTGCATCCGTAACAAGTTCACTCAGCTATAAAGAGAAGGGAAGAGACAAATTTGAGCATACCGAAACCACCAAAACTTACCCTCTCTGGGAGAAATGGGAGGGAGCGAGTTGACGTTTCGCCGGAGATAGACAACATCCATCCCGTGCTCCAAGATGTACTGGTGGAGCTTGGCCTCATGACCGCCCAGGGACGGGGGTTTGAAGGTCAATTCTTCCTCTTGCACCGACGCGAAGAGAACGTTACCGAAGTTCCCGCGGATGAAGACGAAGCTGCGGGTCCAATAATGGTTCTTGTTCGCGAGACCGGCCACTTTTAGTGGACTCTGGCCCGAAAAGAAGGTCGTCCCGCTCTTCGCCCGAAAGGTAAAGAGCTTGCGGAAAACAGGGAGGCTAAACTCTATTCCCTCCTCGCACAAGTAGCAGGCGAACCCCACCAACATGGCAATAGAGTTCGGATTAAGCTGGGCGGGAACGACTCCGAAGTAGCAGAGATTCTGGCGAAGCTCCGACCAGATGGGGAGGCGGAAGCCCAACTCGAAGTGCTCCAGCGGAACCGCGAGGGTGCCCGGGGCAAAGGTATTGATGTGGTCGTCTGGCCCAGGGCGGGTTGCGGAAAAGGCCGGCGGAATGTAGTCCGCAATAGTGGTCATGTATTCCTCTTCGGTGAGATCGCAGGCGTCGAAATCATGCTGAGCAAACGCGCTCGCGCACTTACCCCTGCCATCTGGCTCGCCACCCATCTCGCGAGAGTGAGGAAAATCCGAGGTTGCACGGATGAGAGAAGGGCGAGTGCTTGCGAGAGGAGAGAGATGGACAATCAAAGTGAAACGTAATAAATGAAGTTGGTGACCAACTATTTATAGAAAAGTAAACCTCGGGGGTTTCCTAGGCAGCGGGTGTGCAGATAGTGACCGCGCTTCTCCGACACCTCGGAACCCGCGCCAAGACTTCTCGCTTGTTGGAAGCGAAGACAGAACGAATGGTCGCCCGGCGAGAAGTTAGACGGTAAAAAATATATTTAGATGGCGAACGAGACGCCAACATTCGGCGGAGGCATAAAAAGCTACAAGAAATCAAGACGGAATACGAGGAGAAAAGAGTCATTCACAGGACAATCAGAAAATTATTACAGAACCAAAAGAGTCTAGTAACGTCATTGCGAAACGCCAGCAGCGGAGCCAAGGGAGCGAGTGTCGGTAGGCTAATGCTCGATCCAATGCCATCGACCCCGACCTCGCGTCCCCGCCTCCGGAGGCATTCACGGGTAGTAATAAGCGTTCATAGCGGTGATTTCCCGGTTGGCCAAATGCAGCTGGTCCCTGGCTCGCGCAGCGTGTCTCCCGGGAGAAAGTTCCCCGCCCTCATCACCCAGGCGATCCACCTTAGCAAGGAGGTGAGCACAATCCCGACGAAGAGACTTCAGCTCGCGCCTTGTGTCAATCCGCTGCCCGTCCAGCTGTCCTGCGAGGTCCCGCTGCATAAATATGAATTTGCCGAGCACCTCTTTCATTCGCTCCTTCATGGTGTGGGCGTCGGAAGGGTCACCTAAAAAATCCGAAAGCTCTCCAGGGGAAGGAGGCGGCGAGACCATCCCTTCTCCCCCCTCATAATAGGATCCCATGGGGGAGGCCTCTCGGAAAACTGCGAAGACAGAAATATTAGTCTTGACAAGTAAAAATGAGGAAGACATGTGTCAGGACGGGTGAGCTCACTAACTCGGCACGGACACGCCATGCTTGGGGGGAGGGAGCGTGGAAGGCTGCCCTTCGAATAAGCTAGTGGTAGGATGCAGGGATTTCCCTCTCCCGGGAGGGTAAGGCACCTGGGTGGCGACTGTAGGAATACGGCCAAGGTCTCGACCCGAAGAGCCCCCACGCACATTTGCGGAGGTAGGAGTTCCCTAGCGAAGAGGAGAGCGATGAGGCGTGGCAGGCCGTTATGCGGCGTCAGGATTAAGTGCTGTGAAAAGTAGCGATCAGAAGCGGGAAATTTGCGGAATAATTACACTATTTTCCGATTACCTGCTTGCTGCAGAGTCTCGCCCCGAGTACTCAAAGGACAGGGTTCTCGTCAGGAGGGGGTCTCGCATCATTAGGCCGGGGCATTGCGGTTTTCGCCGAAGCGGTCTCACGACCTTTCTCAAGAACGTATGCCTCCTGCGAATGGTTAACACCATGGTAATGACACTATCTCGAGGGTCAGCAGGGGTATCAAAGGAAGTAGGAATACCTGCATCTGGGTATTGAGCGGGGGGTTATTTGCCGGATGGGGATATTCCGAGGCAGACTCGCCTCCCGCACAGTCCCGCCGGACCGCCAGGGCTCTCCTAGAGCGGAAGGGAGAGTTATGGTCTTTCTTCGAAGAGCGCCAGGGGGCGAACTAGACAGTTTTAGGGGCGTTTTTCTCCTGGGCCGCGGCCAGGCTATCCAGCATCTCTTGCGAGATCGGATTCGGGGACGGTCTCATGAAGGCCATCTCAAAGCGGCGAAAGCTCAAAATGTAGGAGGAAGTTGTGCCGAAGAAAAGAGAGCGCTCCGAAGAAAATGCTCGGGGCAGGGTTATATATATAGCACAGCGGTGGGACCCACAGAAAGATTCTGTCCAGATCAGCAGGACACTCCTCGAATACCGGGTTGGACTGTTCTTTCCGAGCGGAAGATCCGCTCGCAAAGAGCGGGGATTGTGTACAACCCGTATTCGCCGAGAGGTCCCACCCAGACTCAAGGTCACTAGAAGGAGAGATGTTTGGGACAAGTAAGCATTCGCATGAGCCAAAAGGGGCTTTGACCCGAAGAGCATGTGGAAGCACTCGCTGGCGAGAACGCACTGGAGCGCGAACGAACGGGCGTATGAGGGTCGAGGCCCCGCTTGCTTGGGCAATCAGGAAGTAAGCGAATGGTGCCTTCATGGACCACTCGCCCAGGGAGGCGAGTGGTGCCTTCAGGGACCACTCGCACAAGGGGATCTGGGTGCAAAATGACCTAGATACCCCCTGTGGGCTGCTAATATCCCCTCAAAATAGCGGAGTTAGGCTGTTAGCAGACCAATTTGGGGTGCGGTTAGTAAGACCAAACAACGGACTCATGCTATTTGCAGTCCAAGATTAGAAAATCTATAAATAGACCCTTAAGGGCACCTTGGAGGAGATCAGATCTTTTTTCAAGCTCTCTCCTCCCGGCAATTTTCGGAGTTGGCTGCTAGTGCCCTCCAAGGTGCCCGGCTGAGCATTGGTTTGGGAGGGGAAGCTCTCTAAGATCTTCCGGGTGTGTGGCGGGACCTCCTCGCTGCAGCCTTGGGTCTGTTCCAGTTTTTCCATCCAAAGTCAGGAGAGTTTAGTGCGGGAGAAGTAGGCGCAGGTTACACCCCCGGTGGGTCCGAACTCAGAGACCGGTTGACGGTTTCAACACATCCCGCTCAGCTCCGAAGATAGAGCAAGCCGGTAGGCAGCTTCACTAATGCGCTCCAAGATCTCAAACGGTCCTAAGTACCTCGGACTTAGCTTTTTCAAGCGTTGGATCCTCGATACTCCTTTGAACGGTTTGATCTTGAGATAAACCCAATCACCAACGGCGAACTCAACGTTCCGATGATTTGCATTGTAATATTTTGCCTGCCGATCCTGGGCAATGAGCAACCGCTCTCGTATTGCCCGGATTGATGTATTTGCTTCATCCACGTCCTTGCGTTTTAACAACTTAGTGTCGCCCGTTTCAGCCCAAGATAACAGTGTGCGACACTTCCTACCATAAAGAGCCTCGAAAGGGGCCATCTTTATACTTGCTTGGTAGCTGTTGTTGTAAGCAAACTCAATCATATAGAGATGGTCTTCCCATCTCTTTCTGAAGTCCAGGGCGCACATCCTCAGCATGTCCTCCATCGTCCCATTGGTCCTTTCGGTCTGTCCATCCGTTTGCGGGTGGAAGGTCGTGCTAAACTTTAGCTTGGTACCCAATAATTGAGGAATCAACCTCCAATTATTTGATGTGAACCGCCCATCACGATCGCTCACGATGCTACGGGGAATCCCGTGCAACCGTACGATGTTATCGATGTACAACTTTGCCAGCTTTTCCACAGAATCATCCTTCCAGTTCGGAATGAAGTGCGATACCTTCGTCAATCGGTCCACGAGCACCCAGATGGCGTCGTTTCCATGTTGCGATCTCGGCAATCCGTGCACGAAATCCATTGAAATATCATCGAACTTCCATTCCATAATCGGCAAGGACTTCAGAAACCCACCAGGACGTTGACATTCCGCCTTCACCAACGCGCAAGTATGACACTTGGCCACGTAGTGGGCAATGTCTTTCTTGATACCCGGCCACCAGAAGAGTTTCTTCATATCCATGTACATTTTCATGCTCCCCGGGTGGATCGAGTACTTGGTATGACGAGCCTCGTACATCAACTCCGCCCGTAGATCGCCAATGTTTGGGACGCACAATCAAACCTTTTTCCACATAAGTCCATCTTCGAAGGAGAAATCAGCGTTTGACCCATCGACGGTCTCCTCTTTATAGCATTTCATGCTCTCATCCAGCTCTAATGCCTGTCAAACTTGGTCGGCAAGGTCGTATTGAACCTCCGTCCAGTTCAAGCATGCGGAAGTAGACGCTCTTCTATCAACGCAAATGATCTCCATATCTTCTAGCTCGCGGATTAGACGCTCATCGTGCATCAAAATCCAATTTGCTTGAGCAGGAGCCCGATGACTCAACGCGTCCGCAACTACATTTCCTTTACCAGGAGTATATTTGATGTCGAAGCTGTAGTCCCCAAGGAACTCCATCCACCTCCTTTGCCGCATATTCAACTCCTTCTGATCGAGCAGGTACTGGAGGCTTTTGTGGTTCGTAAAGATGTTGATCTTCACGCCATACAAGTAGTGCCTCCAAAGCTTGAGGGCGAAAACTACAGACGGTAGCTCCAAATCATGAACCGGGTAGTTCCTCTCATGTACCTTTAACTGACGGGATCCATAGGCAATTACCTGACCGAACTGCACTAGGACGCAACCCAAACCACTCCCCGAGGCGTCGCTATAAATTTCGTAGACTTCCGTACCACATGGCGCACATAGAATGGGCGTCGTGGTCAGACGGCTCTTCAGCTCCTCAAAAGCTCGTGCGCACTCGGGCGACCATACGAACTTATGATCTTTCCTAGTCAGTTTAGTGAGAGGAAGTGCAATCCTCGAGAAGTTTTCCACAAAGCGCCTGTAATAGCCGGCAAGTCCCAAGAAACTTCGGACTTCCACTACATTTTTCAACACAGGCAATGCTCGGACTACATCTATCTTCGAAGGATCGACTGCTATTCCTTCACCACTAACAACATGACCAAGAAATGCTACTGACGATAGCCAAAATTCACACTTGGAGAACTTGGCATATAATTGACTCCTCCTCAGGGTGCTCAAAACTACGTGCAGATGCCCTGCATGCTCCTCCTCCGACTGAGAGTATACCAAAATGTCATTGATGAAGACGATCACAAATTGATCCAAATACTCTCGGAACGTTCTATTCATTAAGTCCATGAATACCGACGGTGCATTAGACAGACCGAACGACATCACCGTGAACTCATAGTGCCCAAAGCGGGTACTGAACGCTGTCTTTGGAATATCACATTCCCTTATCCGCAGTGGGTAATAGACGGACCTTAGGTTTAGCTTGGAGTATACCGTTGACCCAACCAGTTGGTCGAATAAATCATCGATTCTTGGAATCGGGTAGCGGTTCTTCTCGGTCAACTTATTTAGCTCTCGATAGTCGATACATAGACGCAAGCTCCCGTCCTTCTTTTTCACAAAGAGGACCGGTGCACTCCAAGGCGATGAACTTGGACGTACGTAGCCTTGCTCTAGCAGCTCTTGCAATTGAACCTTTAGCTCTGCCAATTCCTTTGGCGCTATCCGATACGGTGAGCAGGCCACAGGTTTGGCACCTGGCACCAGCTCAATATAGAAATCAATCTCCCGCTGAGGCGGAGCCCCAGGGAGTTCGTTAGGAAACACGTCGGCGTATTCCGCTACAACTGGGACATCGCATAACTTGGGCTTTGGCTCTGAAGCCTCCAACAAGGTGAAGAACAACTCCGCGCCTTTTCTCACCACCTTAACCACTTGGAGAGCAGACATCAGTGTCTTGCTCGCTCCTCGCATACCTGCGAACGTGGTTTCGGCTTCGGTGTTCTTTCCCAGAGTGATCTCCTTTGAATTGCAATCTATGCATGCTCGCTGCTCCGAGAGCCAGTCCATGCTGAAGATCACATCAAATTCAGCTAACGGTAATAACGACGCTTCCAAGTCGAAATCCGGACTTCCGATCCGCACCTTCACACGACTCTTCCTATCCGCACTCATGCGAGACCCGTTAGGTAGCACGACCTCCAATCTATCTTTTGCTAAGGCTGACGGCACTCCGATTCGCACCACGAAGTCCGTAGACAGAAAAGAGTGTGATGCTTCCGTATCAAATAGAGCTCTCGCCGGATAGTTGAAAATTAGGACGAAGCCTAATTGCACACAAATAAAACATAAGGTCGCACAACGGTATCAATCACATATAGCTATGTAAAAGCTAACATTTAATTTATACCTGTGACGACATCAGTTTGTCGTATGGCTTCTTGCTGGCCAAGCAAATAAACTTGGCTGGGTCGGAATGTGCTGGGAAGCAGAAGACTCTGCAGCTTTACCCCTTTCCGTATGACCCGCAGCACGAGCATAGTCCAATGCTCGGTTCTCCGGCTTCGGGGGACCACTTCGACACACACGTGCTTTATGTCCCACCTTTCCGCAAGTGAAACATGTAATTGGACCATGTGCAGTCGTAGCTCCCGACATATTTGAGCGAGTTGGTTCCGCATACTTGAACTTTCTTTTGTTCCTCCTGAACTCAGATTTGGATTGAGAGGTCGGCGCATGGAATTCATGCTTCTTTCCTTTTGCTTGCACTCTCTTCATGTCCAACTCCAGATATCTGGCAGTTTGCACCATCACATGGAAACCAAAAGTCATTGGGCCTGCAAGGAGCAGCATCAACTCATCTCGAAGACCTTCATAAAACTTGTTCGACTTCATTTCCTCATCTTCCACCAAAAACCCCGCATAGCGGCCCAATCTAGTGAACTCGTGCAAGTACTCGTCCACCGAGCTATCACCTTGAGTTAACTTCAAGAACTGGTTCTGCAACGCAATGCGTTGGGCAGAAGGAATATACCTCTGAAGAAACAACTTTGAGAACTCCGCCAAAGTGATCTCGGTAATATCCTTACCTTTAAACTTATGCGCTTCCTGTTCGGCCCACCAAAGCTCTGCCTCTCCGTTGAGGAAGGTGGCTAGAGTGACCATCATAGCTTCTTCTGTTGCTGTCGCCTTTAGAGTTTTTCTAACCGTTGACAGCCAGTCCTCCGCCTCCGTTGGGGATCCTGTCCCCGAGAAAGTTGGAGGGTGGAAGCTTAGAAAGTGTTGCAGTTGTTGATCACGCGCTCGCGCAACAGCTACACGCTCTACACGACGCTCCACCCTTGGCACCACCGCAGGTTCCACTGCAGCCACTGGCACTGGTGTCTCCACCCTTAGTTCCACCGCAGGTTCGATCACAGGGGCTGCGTCTATAGTAGGCGTAGTAGGCTGTGCAAGCCTTTGCGGTTGAGCATTGATCATCACGAAGACAGCTTCTGCGACCAATCTGATCATCTCAGCCGAAGGAGTGGTCGCTGGCACCTCAGCGAACGCACTACTTTCAGCGGTGTTACGGGGTCGAGACTGCCCCGCACCACTTCTAGGCACCTATAATCGTGTATTACACAATTTAGTGCCCGAAAACATAGCAAACAACAATCATGGAACGCTCAGGTTCCGCAAACAAGTATGTTTTTTTTCCATTCCTAAGTGGACTTTCTTATTAGTTTTGTCGTTTTAGGTGAGCGCACAGCCCGTGCACACCACCCCTTAAAAGGAATTCGTCCCGAATTCGCTAAACTACAGATCAACGCTCTACGTCCGATACCAAATTGTAACACCCTTCCAGTAAGAATAATATAACAGTAGGTCCGGCCGGGACCCCACGTCATACTAACCACACTAGCTAGGCGTTAAAAGGAGATATACAGAAAAGAACTACACCAGAGCATACTAAACATAAGCGGAAGCATTAAGATTTAACATTTTTTTTAGAATAGTCCACTATCACAGGAACGAAACAATAAAGTAGAGTTACGACCTTAAGGCCTTACATTTACCAAATGTACTAAACTCAAAGCATACATCAGCGCGCAAGCCGGCAAAACATGAAAAGCAGAAAAGAGGCTGGCCTTCGAGGGCCAACTCAGCAAAGGGCCACCGCCCGCTATTTCCCGCTAGGCTCACCTGCTCCTGCATGAGAACATTCCACCAAGAGGTGGCAAATAAAGCAACGGTCAGCACAGCTGACCAAATTATAACGACCCCACCCCTTTCTCGGGGTGGCGGAGCTTCTTCCCTGCAAACAAGCCGTACTAGAAACATGTAATAATATAAGGAAGGTGCAAACTACACAAGGTGAGGTTTCAAGCACAATCAATCTTCTAGGTGTAGCATCAAATAAAGTTGATCCTAGGAATGCACATGATGTTGGTTGGGTCCACCCGAAGGTTCCCCACAACTGCCTAAGCAAACACATGAGGTTAATCATAACATCAATCCAAAACCATGACCGTGGGTTCTCACGACCACACGTAACCAGCTAAGCTAAAGAGCTTAGTGAACGTTTGAGCATTATACCTATCAGAGAAAACTCTCCCAAACAGGTCTATCCCATGATCACACGGCGTCCCGAGGTTCCCCCCTCTCGCCGATCCGCATGGTCCGGGTTCGGTACAAGCTTCTGCCCGTTTCTCAAATCATCGCGTTAACGACACGATGCAGGTGTAGCTTTACTTCGGCCCGTTCGCAAGGAAACACCTACGGGTGTCCACAATCATAACAAGTTACGAACCTAAACCAACCAAGTGAACTTAGGCTTCACTAGAGCAACCAACGAAGGAGGTATACAATGACTCACTTCAATTTCGTGGTGAAGGTTTGCATTCCACCACTCTCAAAGCATGGGGCTTTCGTTAGGATCTTTACACGACGCCTAATCTTAAGTCCCACAATACTAGAGATGATCTCACGGAGTCATTCTCCGGCACGCATTCTAGGCTTAACCTAAATGCAACGTCGCAATTCAAGCATCACTGATTCGGGCTCACGGCCACGAATAGGCTTCACACAAAATGCCTAAATCTGCACGACTACCGGATTTCTAAATGTAATATGCCGGGGACGGACACAGTCGACCCGGAGTTCCGAAGAACTAGTGGAAATCATGCACTTCACCCACTTGGTGAAAGGGATACCTCATGCAAGCATAGAAAAATAGATGAGAGGACAAAGAACATGTTCTAAGACTGGGATGAAGAATCGTTACCCTTGGAAGCCTTGGCGCCATCAATCCGAGATTCCAATCGGAGGGAAAGAACCGCACCGGGCTGCACTTTCCAGATCTGGGAATGTCTCGCGAATCGGAGTTCCGGAGCTCCGGAGCTCCGTCAATGGCAGAATCTCCTTCTTCTTCCTCCTTGCCTCTCTTCTTTATCAAACTTGGGAGAGAGAAAGTTCTCAAAATTATGAGGATAGAACTCCTCTCACAAACCCTAATAGCCTCTCTCAACAACCCTCAGCCGTTGGATCAAACGGTCAAGGATTTGACCACTCAGATCGGCGATTTCGTATTTCAATACGGAGCAGAATAAACAGGGCACACGAGCAGCGGCGCACGACCACTGGTCATGCGCGAAGAACTTCCCCTGATCGTGCGAGTCATTCTATAGCAGATCCGACGAGCCAAAGAAACGCACGATCAGCTGCGCTCGACCAGTGGTCGTGCGCGAAGAAGGTCTGTGGTCGTGCGAACCACTCTGTTTGGAAATGGATATAACGCATGACCAGTGGTCGTGCGCCTGATCGTGCGAGAAGGATTTCACACGACCAGTTGCCTTTCAGGCTCAAAACCAGCCCAACTCCGAGCGCAGCACTCCCACATCGCGTTGCATCGCCGAATAGAGATTTTTTGGGTCTTACAGAGCAGGACCAAACACTAAAAGAAATAAGCTGAGATGCGGACTCAAATCTCCTCTCCGCTGTCACTGTCATAAATTTGGATTGGGGAGGCGCGACGCAGAGCAGTGGGTGCAACACGAGCAGGTGGCTGAGGTACGTTCAGCCCACCCCGCAAAGCCTGTTGATAAATAAGGTCCTGCATCCAATACTACGCCGCCTCCAAATCGGAGAGGCGCTCGCTCAGGTACGGGACTCCCTACATCGTAGCGTGACCGTAGTGCTGCCCTGCATGCTGCTAAGGTTGCTGCTTAGGCTGCTGCAAAGGCTGTTGTGACCTTTGGGGCGGCCCTGCTGCCCTGCGTCTTCCCATCGCGGATGATTCAGCCTCAACGTTTACTTCCTCCCCTTCTTGACCACCATCACCACAATCGCTCGGCCCAGTCACCTGATACGTTCGGTTGCCCTTTCGTCCCACCACTCGCAGCAGGTGGAACCTCACCATTATGGCCCGCGTGATGATGTACGGAGAAGTAACCTGCTCCATCGGGGGTAGCTGGTCCCACACTCCCAACCCCTTCGTGATTCGGGTGACGTAGTATGCACCCCCAATCGCTCCGACGAGGCCATAAGTGGCCTCATGGTGGAAGAATTGAGCCAACATGAACCCCAGGTGAAGGGGATACCAATGCTTCATGCTGTAGAGGTACAATAGGTCTTGCCAACCTACCACATTCTGGTTCAAGCCACACGCGACGATAGAATGACTGATCAAATGATGCAGATACCGCAAGGCGGGAGATACGATCTTTGTAGACTTGGCTCTGCGAGCCACGTAGTCATCATCCGTGCCCCTGAATGACCGCCAGACAGATTGCGAGGACACATTATCCGGAAATAACATTGCCAAGCTCTGAAAATCCAAACTTGCTACCTCATTATCCGTGTAAAATCCAGCGTGGGAGGCAAGCTCGGGGAGAGACAGGGTAAATGCATGCCCCATCATCCGGAAAGAACAAACAAGAGGCCTGAATCCCGCCGGAGTGACTTCCCACTCGAATGTGGAGAGGAACTCCAAAGTCAGCTCCTTATTTCCTAACTCAGCACATTCGAAGACGTTCCTCTAGTTGTCGAAGGAGTAGAGGAGAAGAGTTGCTTCCATCAGAGTGCCACCATCTCCAATCGACCGGAGTTCCTCCCAGTCAACAAGATGCTGCGAGAGGAAGGGCTTGCCTCTTAGCGCGGTGAAGCGGCGCGTGTGCTCTGCCTTTGAGAACTTGGCCATTCTCCCCAAGATCTGAGCGGGAGCGACGGAGGAGCAGGATCTTTGATAAGCCTTGCTGACGCGGCAGCTCCCGGATGGATCCATGGAAATCCGAGCTTGGAGGAGGAGAGGAAGGAAGACAAGGCTTACCGGAGAAGATGAAGTGAGGGGGGGGGGGGGGGGGGGGGGGGAGGAGCTCTCGGACGGCGCACGCTCAGCGGCAAGAAGCAAGTAGCGGAAGCCCTAGACGCACGCACAGGAGCCGACCGAGAATTTTTAAAGGAAACTGGGCTCGCGCACGACTAGTGGTCGTGCGTTAATAAATCGCTATAGTGGTGGGACATGTTTTTAAATAAGTCGTGCTGGGATGACAATAACCCAGTAGTTATCTTACTTTTTCTTGTCTTTTATTTTATCGCCTACTCTAACCAGTTAGTTAGATTTTATTTTAGTTTGTTTTGCGGAGACAACCACTTGCAGGTATTTTCTATTTGTGAAGGTGGTGGTTGTGATTCTTCGTAGAGCTTCACTCCAGGCTTCCGTCATGCTTACTTGCTGAACATTGGGTACTCTCTTCCCCTAACTTTGTTTTAGAATATCTTAATGCATAGTTTAAGTCTGGGGGAGATCTGTTTGGGTACCCGCTCACATGCACTACTGCACAACATACTAGAAACTTCTATTTAAGTTTTTGTTCATTTTCAATGCACTTCACAGCACCCACTTTAGCGCGCACTCGCTTGTTTGTATGCTCCTGTATATTCAATTCTTGGTTGTGATGTAGAAATTGTTGTATTAGCCAAATTAATTGCAAGATGGAGTGGAATGTTGACTCTTGTAGTGCTCTAGTCGCATATTCCTTGCTTGCATAGAAATTTGAGTAGAATTAGATTGTTTCTATACTTTATTTTACAATTAGTATTTTTGCGTAGTTTTAAATTTAATTTACTCATTGGGTGAATGTGACTGAAATTTGCGGTAGCACGGTGTTGTGTGTAAGCGAGCGCTAGTTGTGCATTTCTCGAGTCGAAAGGAAGGTTTATCTTTCTCGTGGGCTAAGAACTTGCCCCAAGCGACTCTTGAAGCATGGGTGAGAGCAACTCACTAAGTTGAGCGTGAAGTAGGCCATCTAGTTGGCTAGTTTGGGCCTTGATTTCCATGACCTATGCGTTTACCTTTGCAAGCCAAATTTGTGCCTACCCCTCCTCTGTTTCAGCTCTTCTTTCAATCACCAAAGCCTGAAGCTTATCCTATTATCGCAACCAAAAAATGAGTTAACTAAAATTACATTTCATATTTGGATGTGATGTATGAAATTTTTGTGATGTGAAGAAAAAGTGTATTGTGTGCTGAACACATTGTTGTAAACCAACCGGGGGATAAAAGAAAAAGAAAAAAAAATGAAGTTAAAAGAAAAAAAATCTGAAAAGAATTGGAATGAAAAGAAATCCCCTTGGGCGTAATAGAAAAAAATTCAGTTGGTATTTGTTTGGAGTAGGCTGTGTACACACCCGATTTTCAAGCTAAGTCTGGGGGTGTGGTACACTAGCGCTGTTTTGGGCTTGTTCAGGGTAAGCATATTGATGTTGCTCATTTGGGTTGCGTAGACTTTTCGTTTATTTTTGTATATCATTCCGTAACCTAA
Source organism: Dactylorhiza incarnata (assembly GCA_033032865.1). Classification (NCBI taxonomy): domain Eukaryota; kingdom Viridiplantae; phylum Streptophyta; class Magnoliopsida; order Asparagales; family Orchidaceae; genus Dactylorhiza; species Dactylorhiza incarnata. The sequence continues at coordinate 1,083,121 of JAWHQI010000152.1, read as the reverse complement.
GCCTCGAAAAAACCCGAAATCCCTACAGATTCACCTTATGAGTTTGCTAGCACCGTGGAGAGAGTGTGACCGGGCAAGCTTATGGCTCACGAAGTTGATGGATTTCAGCGGAGTTATCCCTGAATTCCGGTCTTTTGCAACACCCTCCTGAGTGGCTTTTTTACTTTCGCACCGGGCACGACCGCACAAATTCTTCATGATTCACCATCTGAGTACAAATAAATCTCTATTTACGCATTTATACTATTGTAAATTAGTTAGTATAGTTAGAATCTTCTTTTACAAATTTCTATTTGCATGGGTATGATACTTCGCATCTTACTGTTTCTTTACAATTTTCTACGCTAACTACCATTTTCTTATCCCGCCGGATTTGTTTGCCCGGGACCCGCAAATAGGTAAGTCTGGGGGTGTGATGAGTCCAGTTTATATAGTGATTTCCGGACTCATCTGGGTTGTTTTTCTTGCCAATGCACTTCACTTATTGCTCATTTATGCTTCTATTGATCACATTTCATATTTCCACTCTTAGTGCACATTTATGCCCATTTTGGTGTGATTCCTTGTATTCCAGTGGTCCTGGATGTTTTCATGCAGGTTCAAGGGTCGTGCGATGCTCGGAGTTTGATTGGGGGCAATTTCTGCCTAAAAAGCCACTGATCGTGCGTTTTCCTTCGCGCACGATCAGGCGCACGACCACTGGTCGTGCGTTAATTGCCCTTACCAAACAGAGAAGTTCGCACGTTCATTGGCCTTCTTCTCGCACGACCACTGGTCGTGCGCCACTGATCGTGCGCTATTTTTGTCATTCTGGATGTTGCTACAGGTTGTTCCCGCACGCTCACAGGCATTTCTTCGCGCATGACCACTGGCCGTGCGCCACTGACCGTGCGCGTTCAAAATTCTGCTTTCTATAAATACGCGTTTTCACGAATCCTTCCACCCCAATCCGTATTTTAGGTCATTTCCAGCGCCGTTTTCTCGCTCCAGAGCGCCATTTTCGCCGCTCCATCACCGCCCACCTACGGGAGGAGCTCCGGCCGCCATTCTCATGCAAATCTCAAGCCGGAGCATCCTCTAGGCCTCCTCCATCATCCTCAAGCTCTAAGGAGAGGGATTCAACCCTACATCCACCAAGATCCAAGGAGAAGGAAGCTAGGTCGTTTCAGGATCGTGACACGAAGAAGATGGGCCATTGGTGGGTAGTGACATTCTTCTCTACCCCGGACGCAGTTGAGGACCAAGCTTGGATGCGGATTGACATTCCAGCGATTCCAACCGTGAATCTTCAACAAGACTTCAGATTCGGTCGATTTCTTGCTCTCCTTATCTTTGTATTGGTAGTTGTAGTTAGTAGATCTCTTGTATTTTAATGATGAGCACTATAAACCTTGATTTATAAGTTATTTCATGTCAATGTGAAGTTATCTTTTGTTTATATGTGTGTATGCGGTGTGCCGCCATCCATTTTCCATTCCGCAGTCATGTTTGTGTGCCGCACTAGCAATTGATAGTGGCGTGCTTGTCGACGAGGTGCTTGCGACCCTCATTCCGTAAGACTACTCGTCCATCCGCCAAGCTAAGCGGTGCTAACGGCCTGTGTAATCCACCTCAACTCCGCCGGTGCGAACCATTCCATCCGCTTGCCTTCTCGTCCATCCGCCCAGTGAAGCGTGGCATAGCGGCCCGTGCAATCCATTAGCCTAACGAAGCAGTGCGCTCAAGGCCTGCACAGTTCGATTTCGCACTTATCCACCTCATCTGCTTGCCTACTCGTCCATCCGCCTAGCGAAGTAGTGCGTTCAAGGCCTACGTAGTTTTACATCCTGCCTGGTGAAGCATTGCATAGCGACATTGCATAGGAGTAGTTGTAGCTCTTTTACTTTATTTTCCACAAACCAAATCACCCCCTTTCGCATCCATCCGACATAAAGGACTTCAATCTCAAGTCCTTCCTCAAAAGTTAACTCCACCTTACTGTGTTCCTTCGAGATCGATACTTGGGGATTCACTCCCACATTTTATATTACTTGAACGATCGGTACACTGCCGTTTCGTGCCGCAGTCTTGCTACCGCCTATAGCGGTGTGCTAAGATTTGCGCATCAAGTTTTTGGCGTCGTTGCCGGTGATGACAATAACCCAGTAGTTATATTACTTTTTCTTGTCTGGTACTTTTATTACTTGACAACGACCGGTGCACTACCGTCGTACCACATTTCGCGCTTGCTAATTAGCGGTGCTGAAATCGTGCAGCAAGTTTTTGGCGCTGTTGCCGGGGATCGAACCCGGGTAACCTGCGTGACAGGCGGGAATACTCACCACTATACTACAACGACGGAGGGAGAAGTTATAAGCTACTAGGTGAATGACAATAACCCACAATTGTGATGAGACCAGTTTATATAGTGATTTCCGAACTCATCTTGGTTGTTTTTCTTGCCAATGCACTTCACTTATTGCTCATTTATGCTTCTATTGATGACATTTCATATTTCCACTCTTAGTGCACATTTATGCCCATTTTGGTGTGATTCCTTGTATTCCAGTGGTCCTGGATGTTTTCATGCAGGTTCAAGGGTCGTGCGATGCTCGGAGTTTGATTGGGGGCAATTTCTGCCTAAAAAGCCACTGATCGTGCGTTTTCCTTCGCGCATGATCAAGCGCACGACCACTGGTCGTGCGTTACTTGCCCTTACCAAACAGAGAAGTTCGCACGTTCATTGGCCTTCTTCTCGCACAACCACTGGTCGTGCGCCACTGATCGTGCGCTATTTTTTTGTCATTCTGGATTTTGCTACATGTTCCCGTACGCTCACAGGCATTTCTTCGCGCACGACCACTGGTCGTGCGCCGCTGACCGTGCGCGTTCAAAATTCTGCTTTCTATAAATATGCATTTTCACGTATCCTTCCTCCCTAATCCGTATTTTAGGTCATTTCCAGCGCCGTTTTCTCGCTCCAGAGCGCCATTCTCGCCGCTCCATCACCGCCCACCTTCGGGAGGAGCTCCGGCTGCCATTCTCTTGCAAATCTCAAGCCGGAGCATCCTCTAGGCCTCCTCCATTGATCGTGGACCTCCAAAGCTCCATTTTGAGGGATTTCCTGCTGCATATATGAAGTTCTCCGGTGAGATCGTGGCTAAAGAAGATTGACGGAGAAGACAAGTACAATAGAAGAAGGTGACAGCTCTTCCGGACCCCGGACGGCAGTTGGAGCCCGAGCCCGGACGAGGATTGACAACCCTAGATTCCGGTCGTGAACCTCCGATGAGTCTCCGTGCTTTGGTTGTAATCTCAACCCCCTTTATACTGTAGTATTGTTTTCCTTTATCATTTGGGTGTATGAATAATGTTTGTTAAACCTTGTTATGATATTTAGTATTTCATGTCTATGTGAAATTGATATGTATGGTTTATGCAAGTGAGGAGCGCCCATTCCATCCTCCATCCCGCCGTCACGTTCATGTGCCGCACTAGCAATTGCTAGTGGCGTGCTTGTCGATGAGGTGCTTGCGACCCTCATTCCGTAAGACTACTCGTCCATCCGCCGAGCTAAGCGGTGCTAACGGCCCGTGTAATCCACCTCGACTCCGCCAGTGCGAACCATTCCATCCGCTTGCCTTCTCGTCCATCCGCCTAGTGAAGCGTGGCATAGTGGCCCGTGTAATCCATTCACCTAATGAAGCAGTGCGCTCAAGGTCTGCACAGTTCGATTCCGCACTTATCCACCTCATCCGCTTGCCTACTCGTCCATCCGCCCAGCGAAGTAGTGCGTTCAAGGCCTACGTAGTTTTCCATCCCGCCTGGTGAAGCATTGTATAGCGACATTGCATAGGAGTAGTTGTAGCTCTTTTACTTTATTTTCCACTAACCAAATCACCCCCTTTCGCATCCATCCGACATAAAGGACTTCAATCTCAAGTCCTTCCTCGAAAGTTAACTCCACCTTACCGTGTTCCTTCGAGATAGATACTTGGGGATTCACTCCCTCATTTTATATTACTTGAACGATCGGTACACTGCCGTTTCGTGCCGCAATCTCGCTCCCGCCTATAGCGGTGTGTTAGATTTGCGCATCAAGTTTTTGGCGCCGTTGCCGGGGAACACAGACGTGTGAGTTTGTTGTAGAGGGAGATAAGAGATAGTAGTTCTTCCAGTGTGTATAGCCGCTTTATTATTTTTGTTTGCTTTTTAATTATATTTTGTTTGTTATTATTTCTTCCTCTCATGTTTTAAAGTTTTAGGCAAGTTTAATCCAAGGAGTTTTATTAATTTGTGTAAATTTCCTTGCAAAGAATTTCAGTTTCATTATTTCTGCTTTTATTATTGAAAATGTCTTCATGAGATATTTCTCCTGGCACTTACGACATGATGGTCTATTATATAGACCAAATGAAGGAGTTAAATGCTAGGCTGTGTTCGAACTTTGTTTGCTTGTTGTGTCGAGGAGAGGGTCATGAATTGAAGGACTGTCCTAGTTTTTTCAATCCAGACCGCTGCTCCTCCACTCATGATAACATTGTCCCTACCACTCATTCTTTACCCGTGGAGGCAATTGCCTACTCACCCCTTGAGCTTAATTCTCGCATCGGATCTTCTCTCCCTATTTATGGCTTCACTCCTAGTGATGATGATCACTCATCTGTTGGCCAACAAGGAGAGGATTTCGAACTTATGGATGCACCTGAGTGGGATGAGGAAAGTATTCTTTCCATTGGGGAGGCATTAGCGGATCTTTTTGTGGAGGAACCAAATATTTTTGTTCCTCCAGTTTCTTTGCAAGATTTTTCTACACACATTTTTTATGATCCTATCGAAGTAAAGGAGTGGGGTGATGCTTCTGACTCAGGGGGTGCTCCAAAGTGGGATGAGGATGTCATTTTCCCTGAAGGGGAGAATGAATACTTTGAACACGATGGTGCACCTCGGTGGGATGAGGAGGATACTCTCTCTGATGAGGAGGTTTACACTTCTTCATGGGACGAGGAGGTCCAAACCACCACTGAGGACCCTGAGTTCTCAAGTTCCCCTTGCTAAGATATTTACGATGATGATAGTGATCTATCCTTGGATCCTGCCGGGAGTGAAACCGGGATCACTCCCATAATTACAGATTATTTATGTCTTTCTTCTATTTTGTTTCCTGACCATCCTTCTTGGCTTGAACACATGCAGGGGGATTCAGTAGTGGTAAATCTTTTGGAAGCCGAATCTGAAATGCCCTCCACTGCCGATCCACCTCTATCTCCTCTTCCTGATATTTTTAATGCTTATTCTTTTCCATCCATGCAGGATTTTGAGTATGTTGACCCATTTTTGGGTAATGATGAAAACCAATACTGGCAGAGGAAATACAGTGTAGTGATGGTGTTTCCCTTGAAGGATTGGCTGCAGGGAGGCAAAAGATATTCATATCCTGAGCTAATGTCGGAAGAGAAGAAGAAGGCGAAAAAGAAAGAGATTTGGGGATGGAGGATAAATCCTTCTTTCTACCCCTACTGCTGGGTCTTCGGACCCATTTCTTTCATTTCTAGTTATCACTTTAAATCAACATATAGTTGATTTCTCTGCTGGTTGTGTAATAATAATTAGTAGACTTTATTAACTTTTGCTTTTATGATTAGACAATCCTATAAAACTGCATAATACATGTATTAAGTCCAGCTTAAGGACGGTAAACAAAAGCGCTAATGGGAGACAACCCATGTCTCTTTTGTTTTTATTTCTAGTTTAGTTATATATATATATATATATATATATTTTTTTTTTGCGTGGAGTCTTTTGCCTGCAGGTGTGCGGCAATTTCTTTGGTGGTGGACTCTTGGAGTGAAGTTTTCAGAATTTAACGCCAAATCTTCTGGTATGCTCATTGTTGAGCATGGGGTAACCTCTCCTCTCTTCATTCTCTTACACTCTTGTTAATATGTCAACTTACCTTATTGCATAGATTAAGTCTGGGGGAGAGCAGTTTGTTACCCACTGTGCACGCACATGTTGTATTGCACATTAGGAGTAATTTTATATTATCTATGTAGTACATTTGTTCATATCACTACACCTACTTGAGAGCGCACTCACTTGTGTGTGTGTTTCCGCTCATGCTTATTGTGGTTGGAATGTGAAATAGGATGTTAGCTTAGGAATTGCAAATCGGAGTGCGATGTTGACTCTTGTAGTGCTCTAGTCGCATCCGCTTACTCCAGTAGAATTTTGAGTAAAATTAGATTATTTCTATGCATTTAATTTACGATTAGTGTTTTTGCGTAGTTTTAGATTTATTATACTCAATTGGTGAATGTGAATGAAATTTGCGGTAGCATGGTGTTGTGTGTAAACGAACGCTAGTTGTGTGTTGCTCGAGTCGGAAGGAAGGTTTACCTTTCTCGTGGGCTAAGACTTGCCCCAAGCGACTCTTGAAGCATGGGCGAGAGCAACTCATTTTGTTAAACGTGATGTAGGCCATTTTTCGGCTAGTTTGAGCTTTGTTTTCCATGACCTATGCGTTTACCTTTGCAAGCCAAGTTTGTGCCTACCCCTCCTCTGTTTCAGCTCTTCTTTCAAATACCAAAGCCTGAAGCTTATCCTATTATCGCAACCAAAAAATGAGTTAACTGAAATTACATTTCATATTTGGATGTGATGTATGGAATTTTTGTGATGTGAAGAAAAAATGTATTGTGTGCTGAACACATTGTTGTAAACCAACCCGGGGATAAAAGAAAAAAATGAAGTTAAAAGGAAAAAAAAATGAAGTTAAAAGAAAAAAAAATCTGAAAAGAATTGGAATGAAAAGAAATCCCCTTGGGCGTAATAGAAAAAAAATTCAGTTGGTATTTGTTTGGAGTAGGCTGGGTGCACACCCAATTTTCAAGCTAAGTCTGGGGGTGTGTCACACTAGCATCGTTCTTGGTTTTGTTTTGGTACAGCATTATCTTTTGACTCAATTGGGCGTAGCCGTCTCATTTATCATTGAATAGCATACCGTAACCTAAGCCCCATTATAACCTGAAAGTCCTATTGATTTAACTTGTGAGTTTGCTATCGCCGTGGAGAGAGTGTAACCAGGCAAGCTTATGGTTCTCGTCGTTGATGGATTTCAGCGGAGTTATTCCCGAATTCCGGTCTTTAGCAACACCCTATTGAGTGGCTTGTTTACTTTCACACCGGGCACGACCGCACACATTCTTCATGATTCACCATCTGAGTACAAATAAATCTCTATTTACGCATTTATACTATTGTAAATTAGTTAGTATAGTTAGAATCTTCTTTTACTGATTTTTTATTTGCATGGGTATGATACTTCGCATCTTACTGTTTCTTTGCAATTTTCTACGCTAACTACCATTTTCTTATCCCGCCGGATTTGTTTGCTCGGGACACGCAAACAGGTAAGTATGGGGGTGTGATGAGTCCAGTTTATATAGTGATTTCCGGACTCATCTGGGTTGTTTTTCTTGCCAATGCACTTAACTTATTGCTCATTTATGCTTCTATTGATCACATTTCATATTTCCACTCTTAGTGCACATTTATGCCCATTTTGGTGTGATTCCTTATATTCCAGTGGTATTGGATGTTTTCATGCAGGTTCAAGGGTCGTGCGATGCTCGGAGTTTGATTGGGGGCAATTTCTGCCTAAAAAGCCACTGATCGTGTGTTTTCCTTCACGCACGATCAGGCGCACGACCACTGGTCGTGCGTTACTTTCCCTTACCAAACAGAGAAGTTCGCACGTTCATTGGCCTTCTTCTCGCACGACCACTGGTCGTGCGCCACTGATCGTGCGCTATTTTTTTGTCATTCTAGATTTTGCTACAGGTTGTTCCCGCACGCTCACAGGCATTTCTTCGCGCACGACCACTGGTCGTGCGCCGCTGACCGTGCACGTTCAAAATTCTGCTTTTTATAAATATGCGTTTTCACGAATCCTTCCGCCCTAATCCGTATTTTAGGTCATTTCCAGCGCCGTTTTCTCGCTCCAGAGCGCCATTCTCGTCGCTCCATCACCGCCCACCTTCGGGAGGAGCTCCGGCCGCCATTCTCTTGCAAATCTCAAGCCGGAGCATCCTCTAGGCCTCCTCCATTGATCGTGCATCTCCAAAGCTCCATTTTGAGGGATTCCCTGCTGCATATATGAAGTTCTCCGGTGAGATCGTGGCTAAAGAAGATTGACGGAGAAGACGGGTACAATAGAAGAAGGTGACAGCTCTTCCGGATCCCGGACGACAGTTGGAGCCCGAGCCCGGACGAGGATTGACAACCCTAGATTCCGGCCGTGAACCTCCGATGAGTCTCTGTGCTTTGGTTGTAATCTCAACCCCCTTTATACTGTAGTATTGTTTTCCTTTATCATTTGGGTGTATGAATAATGTTTGCTAAACCTTGTTATGATATTTAGTATTTCATGTCTATGTGAAATTGATATGTGTGGTTTATGCAAGTGAGGAGCGCCCCATTCCATCCTCCATCCCGCCGTCACGTTTGTGTGCCGCACTAGCAATCGCTAGTGGCGTTCTTGTCGACGAGGTGCTTGCGACCCTCATTCCGTAAGACTACTCGTCCATCCGCCAAGCTAAGCGGTGCTAACGGCCCGTGTAATCCACCTCGACTCCGCCGGTGCGAACCATTCCATCTGCTTGCCTTCTCGTCCATCCTCCTAGTGAAGCGTGGCATAGAGGCCCGTGTAATCCATTCACATAATGAAGCAGTGCACTCAAGGCCTGTACAGTTCGATTCCGCACTTATCCACCTCATCCGCTTGCCTACTCGTCCATCCGCCTAGCGAAGTAGTGCATTCAAGGCCTACGTAGTTTTCCATCCCGTCTGGTGAAGCATTGCATAGCGACATTGCATAGGAGTAGTTGTAGCTCTTTTACTTTATTTTCCACAAACCAAATCACCCCCTTTCGCATCCATCCGACATAAAGGACTTCAATCTCAAGTCCTTCCTCGAAAGTTAACTCCACCTTACTGTGTTCCTTCGAGATAGATACTTGGGGATTCACTCCCACATTTTATATTACTTGAACGATCGGTACACTGCTGTTTCGTCCCGCAATTTCTCTCCCGCCTATAGCGGTGTGTTAGATTTGCGCATCAGTATACAATATAACGCGAGTACCTGAAGAGAACTCGCGAACATCTGCTAACTCTGCAAAAGAGAACTCAAACCAGGTATACAATATAACGCGAGTACCTGAAAAGAAAACTCGCGAGCACCTGCTAACCTCTGCAAAAGAGAACTTAAAGCAGGTACAAAAGAAATTATAATGCGAGTACCTGAAGAAAACTCGCGAGCACCTGCTAACCTATGCAAAAGAGAACTGAAAGCAGGTATAAAATATAACGCTAGTACCTGAAAAGAACTCGCGAGCACCTGCTAATCTCTGCAAAAGAGAACTTAAAGCAGGTATAAAACATAACGGTAGTACCTGAAAAGAACTCGCGAGCACCTGCTAATCTCTGCAAAAGAGAATTGAAAGCAGTTGTAAAACATAACGCGAGTACCTGAAGAGAACTCGCGAACACCCGCTAATCTCTGCAAAAGAAAACTGAAAGCAGGTATATAAAATATAACGCGAGTACCTGAAAAGAACTCGCCAGCACATGCTAATCTCTGCAAAAGAGAACTTAAAGCAGGTACAAAAGAAACTATAATGCGAGTACCTGAAGAAAACTCGCGAACACCTGTTAATCTCTACAAAAGAGAACTTAAAGCAGGTATAAATGAATTCATAACTGTTTGTCTTTGCTATTTTACTCGTGGATATTCATATGTGATCTTCTGTTTTTAGCGTTATTCCTTATAAAACTTCAAATCCTTTCTGAAAACCTCCAGGAAAGAGATATATCCACAAGTGTAGATAATAAACATTAGATCGTGCAGTCAACTTTCAATCCGAGCTGCTTGAAGCTCGAGCTCTGATTATACGAGAATTCCAAAAGAATAATTGCCCGGTTATCATGAAATGTTGCCCTGGCGGTTTATCATTTTTGTTCTAAAGTAGATCCTGATTGACTTAGTGAAGATGAATCGCGGCCTGAAACTGCCAGAGATTATATCTTCATAAGCTCTGATTGTAAGCAATGATTCGTGCAGTTAGAATGCAATCCAGACGACTAATAAGTCCATTTCCCAACTATTAGAGTGAAAGCCTTGACTCGATTATCTTGAGTCGGAAATATTGCCTTGCGGCTTCCTGTAATAACCTGCTTTCCAACTTTAAAGCTAGATACATTTTATCCACTTGTTTAGCATATTATTGATGAGTCCCATATATATATATTTGGACTCATTTGGGCTGATATTCTAGTGTTTGCACCACATTTTAGTCACGTTTTCATTTATATATACTATTCCATGCTAGGTGCACCATTAAGCCCATTTCGGTGTGCAATTGCATTCCTCGTTGTCGGGGGTAAGCACATTGTGCTCCCCTTCCCTTCTTTGTTGTATTTATGTGCTGGATGTGCATTCCCAGCTGGTATATCTTGTTTGCAGGCGACCTGATCGTCCCGTTTTCCCCCAAATGTAATTTCTGTGCATATCACACGGTCGTGCGTTTCCTTGACGCACGGTCTGCGCGGTCATACGTTTGTGTCTGGGAAGAAAATGGAGCGTCCGAGTTTACTCGTGCATTTTAACGCATGGGCGAATCCGCCCGTGCGTGAGTAAAACGCACGGTCGACCTGTATCTTTGTGATTTCAGAGCGTCGGATTTTACCCGTGCGTTTAGACGCACGGGCGGCATTGGTCGTGCGTGAACAAATCGCACGGGCGGCGCAGCGTATTCTACAAGCCATATATTATCAGTTAATATCGCACGGTCTGCGCACGATCGTGCGTTCGACCGTGCGTGACCCATTTTCAGCCTGTTTCCTATAAAAAGCAGGAATCGAGGCAGTCAATGGAGGATCAGGAGAGGACGACGAGGAGCGATTCAGAGAGCGGGAAATCTCTTCCTTCCCGCTGCTCTTGAGGGCTGAAGGCTTCCCCTTCATCTCCTCCACCATCAAGGCCATTTCCGGTGATTTCCACCTCCATCCTTCCATCCGGGAACATTAGGAAGCTTCATCCACCATTAGCTCAAGCATTCCTCGCCAAGGAAACCAAGGAAGCGCTAAAGATAGTAGGAGCGGTGATAGCCTCCTTCGAGCCAAGCTCACCATCTGAGGGCCGAGTCCGGAGAGAGCCTGACAACCTCTCATTCCGGCCGTGAACCCAAGACGTGACTTCTTCGTTGTGGTCCTTTCTAACCTTGAATGCTTATACTTCATTTTTGTGTTGTATGAAAACGTGTTAAGCTAATCTTAAGGAGTTTTGCTTTCCTTCATATGCACTGATGTTGTGGTGGCATGAATAGCCCCTTTGTTCCTAGTGATTTTCTGTGATTTGTTGTGGGTGAATCCACTAGCAATTGCGAGTGGTGATGTTTTGAGAAGAGGTGTGTGCGACCCTCAACCGTCATAGTGATATCCCATCCACGCACCTTCCGAAGCACGACATCGCGGCCGTTGCACCCATCTCGCCGTGCGAAGCGGAGTTTTGACCCGCATCTTTCTTCATTCTGCAATAGCGTAGTAAACCAAATCAAACCCCCCCGTTGTTACTTATTACTCCTTTATTTCCTGTTTAGAGCAAATCGTACTACCCAACTTGCAGTCCTTGAGAGATCGATACTTGGGGATAACTTCCCATTTTTATTACTTTAGCGACCGGTGCACTGCCGTCGTATCGCATTTCGTGCCTGCTAATTAGCAGTGCCGAAATAGCGCATCAAGTTTTTGGCGCCGTTGCCGGGGATCGCAAGCGTGTTTGATTTGTTTTTAATTGGAAATTCGTTTTAAGGTATTGTTTCTTTCTTCAGTATGTTATTTTCTTCTTCTATATCATGTGGGCACATTTGAACATCTGATGTCGTTGGTGTGGGGACACATCCCACGCTAGTGATAGGTGTCCCAAGGAGTATGGTGTTGTTCAGAAACCGTACGGGGCTCATAAATCCTTTGGCTACTCTGTTGCACCTTCGTTATCGCACCTTTTTGCGGCTTCCGCACCTTTGGTGCCGGCTTTGCCGGCAAAGCCGGCAAAGCAGTGCCTATTTTGCAAAAGTAGAGAGCACGCCTTGAAGGACTGTGCTGCTTATCTTCGTGAATTGGCGGATGACGATGAGCCGGATATCCGGATCATCTCATCTTCAAATCCTGCGAGCACATCTCCATCCGCTGGTTACGTATCCCTTCCACCTTCACTTCTTGAAGTCTCTGGAATCGACACGTGCATCAGTGTCTCTTATGACTCTGTTTCTGATGCGACCCCCCATACCTCTTCAGTTCATATACCACTTCGCGAGGATTTGTACCCTTGTGTGGAGATTGAGCCCGAACTAGTAAGTAGCACGTCCTCTCCCGCCACACACGAAATTACATCTGTTGCGGATATTTTTATTGAGGTCACTTTGCAGGATGTTGCAGATCTGTGCAACGTTGTGCCCACTCTCATGGAGGAGGAAAGCCTTGATTGTACTGAAGCAACCACTTCGGTTCAGTGCGGGGAAGTCCAAATTGTAGAGGAGGACATTGCGTGCGCCGTTGAGGCTATTGAAATCTTCAATGAGGAAATCAGTCTTTCTTTGTCTCACCCACTTAGGAGTGATACCGGGATCGCTTCCAATGATGATAACCTTGAAGTTGACGGTCCTGCTATGCAAGTCGATGATGTAATGGGTCAACTGCATGATGAGACAGTCACTGAGATTTCTTTGTCATTTTATCTTCCCCTGCCAGACATCCGGAGCAGGTATCTATATTCAGGGGTGGGGGTAACCGTCCTATCACCACATAGGCACCGGTTACTGAATCACATAAAGGAACAAATTCATGTGCACTTCACTTTTCACAGACCGATCAGTTGATACGTGCAAGCTGTTAAATAAGTCGTGCTGGGAGGACACAAAACCAGTAGTTATCTAGGCGTAGGAAGAACTTAATTTAATTTTATCAAATTAATTAGTATTAGTTGTATTTGAATTAAGAAAACCTTCTCTTTTGTTTGTAAGTTGTGTCTTTGTTCGTCTCGTACATCTGGGAGTCGTGCCTCCGGTTGTCCCTGCCCGAGCTTCTGTTTCTGGATCTAGGCGGCAGCGTACTCCTCCTCCTTCACATTCATCTCCGCAATCGCCGTCGTGATCATTTCATTGCAGCTTCCTTGATGACGTGACTCCTTAATTAGTTTTGTTTATGTTAAACTAGCTTGTGATATGCTTTGATTGTATTCTGACATTATTCAGCTAGGGCATCGCCCCTAGGGTGTGATTTTGGACATCTTTTCTGTATGTTATATCATGCCTCCTTGCTGTGTTGTCTCATTTTATCTGTATCTGTGAAACTTTTCTCTAGATTCTCTGCTATTTGAACAATGATTAATACAGGTATTCGGTCCACCTTAAAGGACGTTAAACAAAAGGGCTTCTTGGGAGACAACCCATGGGAACCACCTGGTTCCATCTATCTTTTTAATCCTTTTGCGTATTGTTATTTCAGTTTTGCTAACATTGTAGGTGAAGCTATGCTCTCGCGTAGAAGGAGTTTATTTTTAAAGAAATTGGGATTACCGCACTTCTGGCATGCTCCTTTGTGAGCATAGGTCAACTCTTCCCCTCTCTTACTTATGTTTTAATTGCTTATTTTAGATGTTCTCAATCAAGTCTGGGGGAGAGAGCGAGCTGTGCACGTGCACGCACGTTGCATGACATGCTAGAATGTGCTAAGTTAGGATTTATATTTTGTTGCATACACTTGCACCTAGTTCACGCACACTTGATCACGCGTGCTTATTGGGTATCACTGCGAGGTTTTCCCGCTCATAAGAATTGAATTGTTAGTGTTTGAGTGAGGAGTAGAGAAAACTCGAGTAGTGCTCTAGTCATGTGCTCCCGTTACACCTAGAAATTCAATTAGGGTAGAATAAAATTCAGAGTTGTAATGTAATTATTTCTGTTATAGTAGATGAAATTTATTTTACTTTAGTGGTGAATCCGGTGAATCCAACGGTAGCAATAGGTCGAGTGTAACAGGCTAGTAGTAGCTTATTACTAGGGTCAAAAGGAAGGACAACCTTTCTTGGTGGCTAGAACTTGCACTTGGCGACTTTCGACACGATTGTGTTGAGGTACTCGTCATGAAATGTGATATTGGTCATCTCTTGATCCGTTTGTGCTTTTGAAATCCTTACCTACGTAATCACCATTGCAAGCCCATTTGAGCCTACTCTTCCTCCTTGTTTAGCTCCACTAATAATGTTACCAAAGCCATACAGCCGAACCTATGTTCGCACCAACCGTAGAGCTGAAAGAAATTTCTTTCTCGATCGCATTTGGTGTCATCTATGTTGTGTATGACAGCTTTAATTTAGCTGAAGGAGTCGTTTTATTGCGCTTAAAATGTTCTTTTGCCGAAAAGAGAAAAGAAAAGAAAAGAAAGAAAAGAAAAGAAAAGTAAAAGAGTTGTGCAATAATAATTTTCTCTCGGCAAAATTTTCATATATTTGGCTCAACGCGCACCTAATGTTCAGTTGAGTGCGATGGTTGTGTTGAGTGCGATTCCCATCGTCCTTCTACTTACCTAGCCTATACTTAACCCAAGCCAAATAATTGCCTTAAGTCCTATTGATTTTAGATACGAGTCATCTCATGCAATAGAGAGAGTGCGAACGTGCAAGCCTATGGACACCGACTTTGATGGATTTCTTAGGAGATTGTCCCTAGCTTCGATTTGAGTAATACTTTACTCATTAGTCACACTATTTTCCCTTTTTGCGCGACCGAAAGATTCACCATCCAAGTGAAGTAAATTCCAAACTACTGTTTTAGAAATAATTAGATATAACCCTGAGTTTAATTCTGTTCTAATGTATTTCTACGTACGAGAGAATGTGACTTTGCATAATTCTCTATCGCTCAAACTCATGTTAACATTCAATTGTTCCGACAGGAGAGCAGAGTAGTTTGCCCGAGACGTGCAAATGGTTAAGTCTGGGGGTGTGATGAGTCTCATATATATATATATATATTTGGACTCATTTGGGCTGATATTCTAGTGTTTGCACCACATTTTTGTCACGTTTTCATTTATATATACTATTCCATGCTAGGTGCACCATTAAGCCCATTTCGGTGTGCAATTGCATTCCTCGTTGTTGGGGGTAAGCACATTGTGCTCCCCTTCCCTTCTTTGTTGTATTTCTGTGCTGGACGTGTATTCCCAGATGGTATATCTTGTTTGCAGGCGACCTGATCGTCCCGTTTTCCCCCAAATGTAATTTCTGTGCATATCGCACGGTTGTGCGTTTCCTTGACGCACGGTCTGCGCGGTCGTGCGTTTGTGTCTGGGAAGAAAATGGAGCGTCGGAGTTTACTCGTGCGTTTTAACGCACGGGCGAATCCGCCCGTGCGTGAGTAAAACGCACGGTCAACCTGTATCTTTGTGATTTCAGAGCGTCGGATTTTATCCATGCGTTTAGACGCACGGGCGGTGTTGGTCGTGCGTGAACAAATCGCACGGGCGGCGCAGTGTATTCTACAAGCCATATTTTATCAGTTAATATCGCACGGTCTGCGCACGATCGTGCGTTCGACCGTGCGTGACCAATTTTCAGCCTGTTTCCTATAAAAAGAAGGAATCGAGGCAGTCAATGGAGGATCGGGAGAGGACGACGAGGAGCGATTCGGAGAGCGGGAAATCTCTTCCTTCCCGCTGCTCTTGAGGGATGAAGGCTTCCCCTTCATCTCCTCCACCATCAAGGCCATTTCCGGTGATTTCCATCTCCATCCTTCCATCCGGGAACATTAGGAAGCTTCATCCACCATTAGCTCAAGCATTCCTCGCCAAAGAAACCAAGGAAGAGCTGAAGATCGTAGGAGCGGTGACAGCCTCCTTCGAGCCAAGCTCACCATCTGAGGGCCGAGTCCGGAGAGAGCCCGACAACCTCTCATTCCGGCCGTGAACCCAAGATGTGACTTCTTTGTTGTGGTCCTCTCTAACCTTGAATGCTTATACTTCATTTTTGTGTTGTATGAACACTGTTAAGCTAATCTTAAGGAGTTTTGCTTTCCTTCATATGCACTGATGTTGTGGTGGCATGAATAGCCCCTTTGTTCCTAGTGATTTTCTGTGATTTGTTGTGGGTGAAGCCACTAGCAATTGCTAGTGGTGATGTTTTGAGAAGAGGTGTGTGCGAACCTCAACTGTCATAGTGATATCCCGTCCACGCACCTTCCGAAGCACGACATCGCGGCCGTTGCACCCATCTCGCAGTGCGAAGCGGAGTTTTGACCCGCATCTTTCTTCATTCTGCAATAGCGTAGGAAACCAAATCAAACCCCCCCGTTGTTACTTATTACTCCTTTTAACTGATTTCCTGTTTAGAGCAAATCGTACTACCCAACTTGCAGTCCTTGAGAGATCGATACTTGGGGATAACTTCCCATTTTTATTACTTGAGCGACCGGTGCACAGCCGTCGTATCGCATTTCGTGCCTGCTAATTAGCAGTGCCGAAATAACGCATCAATTATGCAGCCATTTTTCATAACCTGTAGTACTCTTTCAAACCGACCGACTTGATAGATAAAACCGCCCAGTCTAAAAAGTTTGTCAACTTGTAAATGACCAAGTGGGCCAATATTTGTACCTGTTACATACTACTTTCTCCAAATGATCGAGGATCATAAGAGAGATAATTTTCCTATAAAGAAAAAGAAGGTACAGACTTTGATGACCATGTGGGCAGGTTCGCCTAGGCGGCAAGCATTGCTTTCCTCAAGTGGTCATCAAAACTGTAAATGACTCAACTGCTCTCCTGCCTAGGGTTACAAGCCGAGTTGATCAATTGGGCAGGTGAGTCTAGGCGGCGACCATTGCTTTCCTCAGAGAGATCAACTCAGTAGTTGATCCCTTTTAGGCACCGCTTGAGAGTACCTAGGAGTGTTCGCTAGTCACAGACTAAGATGATCAGTTGGGCAGGTGGGCCTAGGCGGCGACCATTGCTTTCCTCAGAAGGATCATCAAAATTGTAACCATATCCCTTTCGGGGCACGACAGAGCTAACAGTCACATGGACCTCCCTTGATGCAGAGGTGTGTTAGATGTCGAACGGGATCCAATATTCTGAAGACCACCGCACGAGAATTGGCAAGCTACCACTACACGTGTGCGAAATCTCCCCTCTACACATGATCTTCGTGGTTTTATGCTAATGACTACAATCTGAGGGGGTTCGAGCAGAACTTGGCGATGTCTCCAAGGTCCAGTGAGGGATATATATAAAAAATGTAAAAGAGTCACCAGACAAGGAAAATTGTCAGTATAGGGCTTCTCATTGAATATAAAAAAATGTAAGTAATGAAAGAACTTTTAAGGATAGAAACGTTTGAGATCGTCACTGCTCCAGGTACATGAGATGTCTTCACCATCACTTGTCTGGAGGCGATAAGTTCCATTTCTTAACACCTTGATGATAAATGAACCTGCCGAGTTAGGATTTAATTTCCCAACGAGGCCTGATCTGGCTGATAGTTGCTTCATCCTGAAGTGATGTTCTTAGTGAAGTAGCCGCCTCAAAGGCTTGTAGATGAAAAACTAGATCACTTATCCCAGAATAGACTCGTAGACGAGGTTCAACTTAGAACTACCTCCCAACAAATTTTGTTTGATAATGGGAAAGCTCTTGCTATTATCCTGCAAGAAAAGTTAGCCCATCAACTTGATATGGAGAATTACTTATACCCACCTTATAGAACTCATGGTGAGGAATAGAGAGCTCTTCTGCTTCAAGTTGCGGCAAATGTTATATATGATTGCTGGAAAGCTTGTCATTAGTAGTTGTTGCAGTATGAAGTTGAGAATCCACTTGTTTTTTGTGTGGAATGTTCTTTGCTAATAGGTGATGGATGTCATTGTTTTGCACACGCATTTCTGGATGATCGGAGGGATGCCTGAGGCCCTTTGACGGATGATCTATGAAAACAGGAATTGCCGAAAGAGAAAAACTGAAATCACTTTCAAACGGAGCCGAATTTTTGAAATCTGAGGGCTAAAAAATGCCTGAACGGGGAAGGCCATTCAATTTTTTTATAGTTCAGCTCAAGCCGGTCGCGACAGGCTTTGAATTTCTGAATTCCGACACCCGGATCAAAAGTTATGGCAAAATCTCGCATCTTCATCGCAACTGTTGTTCATCAACCACTCGCTATCTGAAGGTCGCGTGTTTCTGTTGATGCCAAAATTGTCCCCAAGTCCTCGACGCTCGATCCCGGAGGAAAGAGAGGGGGTAATGGTCGAGCAGCTGGTTACTTGAGTCGCAAATGAAGAGCTGAGTGAGAGAGAGAGAGAGAAGAAGGGGCCGCTAGCTTGCGTCGAGACCAGACTTCGCCCGCCGCGGCAAATGCCACTCCTGCGATGGGCTTTCCCTTTATTTATCAACATGTATTACAGCTTGCCGTTTTAGGTACATGAAAACAGAATGACTACAAGAGAATGGCAAATGAGAAAAGTAAGCCGCCCGGGCTACATGGAATGTCAACCCGCTCAGGGCCATTGCCAGACCGCCCGAACAAGTCGCCCAAGTCTAACCGCCCGGGCTGTTCGCTGAGT
This sequence comes from Dactylorhiza incarnata, assembly GCA_033032865.1. Lineage (NCBI taxonomy): Eukaryota > Viridiplantae > Streptophyta > Magnoliopsida > Asparagales > Orchidaceae > Dactylorhiza > Dactylorhiza incarnata. The sequence continues at coordinate 1,064,468 of JAWHQI010000152.1, read as the reverse complement.
CCGCCTGGGCTATTCGCTGAGGGCGCCCGGGCTGGTCATCTGGAGATCGCCGGACAGGCCGCTGCTAGGTGCGGTTTGGCTGTTTCTAGCCGCCGGTTTGGTCCCCCCACTTGCCTGTCCCTTTGTTCATGCTCGAGGGTCCTATTTATAGGTTCTGGGTTGGTGTCGTCACCGCCGGTGAGCCGGTGGACAGATGTCTACCCGCGCGGTTTGACGAAGGCCGCCCTTATGGGCGGTTTGAGGAAGACCGCCCCAAGCTGGGCGGTTTGACGAAGGCCGCCCCTATGGGCGGTTTGAGGCAGACCGCCCCCAAGCTGGGCGGTTTGACGAAGGCCGCCCCTATGGGGGGTTTGAGGTAGACCGCCCCCAAGCTGGGCGGTTTGACGAAGGCTGCCCTTATGGGTGGTTGAGGCAGACCGCCCCCAAGCTGGGCAGTTTGACGAAGGCCGCCCCTATAGGCGGCTTGAGGCAGACCGCCCCCAAGCTGGGCGGTCTGACGAAGGCCTACCCTATGGGCAGTTTGAGGCAGACCGCCCCCATGCTGGGTGGTTTGACGAAGGCCGCCCCTATGGGCGGTTTGAGGCAGACCGCCCCCAAGCCGGGAGGTTTGACAAAGGCCGCCCCTAAGGGCGGTTTGAGGCAGACCGCCCCCATGCTGGGCGGTTTGACGAAGGCCGCCCCTATGGGCGGCTTGAGGCAGACCGCCCCCATGCTGAGTGGATTGACGAAGGCCTCCCCTATGGGCGGTTTGAGGCAGACCGCCCCAAGATGGGCGGTGTGATGAAGGCCGCCCCTATGGGCGGTTTAAGGCAGACCGCCCCCATGCTGGGCGGTTTGACGACGGCCGCCCCTACGGGCGGTTTGAGGTAGACCGCCTCCAAGCTGGGCGGTTTGAATCTTCTCAACCGTGTAACCTGTAAGAGAAAGGCAGGAAAAATCTCCTAGGAAATGATCGCCGATTTCTGGGTCAACAAACTCAATTGATGAAGACATCTTTGATGTCATAATTTCAGGTCCACCAACTCCATACAAGAAAGATGCTAGTGGAACTTCAACTCAGGAACCTGTGCCTAGGGATGAGTGGACTGAAACAAAGAAAAAGCAGAAGGCATGTGATACCAAAGCTATGAACATTCTGGTCTCCACAATGTCAGATGACATTTTCCAGAAAGTTGCTGACTGTCAGTCGGCTAAAGAAATCTGGGAGTCACTTTCCAGACTTGTAGAAGGAAGTGCTGATGAAAGGAAGGACAAGAAGTCCCTTCTCATATCCCAGTATGAGAACTTTCAGAAGAAAGCTGAAGAAACAATTGATGATATGTATGACAGATACAACATTATCATTAATGAGCTCAGAGGCTTGGACAATGAGATATCCTTGACTGAAATTAATGATAAAATCCTCATGTGTTTCCCAAGCTCATGAGATTCAAGAATCTGGGCCATCAGAGAGTCCAGATGCCATAGAGAGATCTCTACTGATGCTTTGCTAGGAAAGCTAAAGTCTTTTGAGATGCTTCTGAAGAGCAGGGCAGAGACAAAGGCTAAGGAGAAAGTCTCAACTCCTACTCACAAGAGCCTTCCCCTAAAAGCCTCTGAAGGAGGGCCCTCCACTCCTGAAGATAAGATGTTCAGTCTCCTGGCTAGGATATTCAGAAAATGGGTCAAGACAGAAGACTCAAGGAGAAGAGAAAGGAGTTCAAAGCCCAGATATGATAAGACTCCAAGGAAGGAGATTACCTGCTTCACTTGCAACAAACCAGGGCACATAGCTCCTGAGTGCCCACAAGAACAAAGGGACATGAGCCAACAAGGATGAAAAGAAGAAGAAGTCTTTTAAGGGGAAAGACAAGAAGAAAGCCAAGGGTTTCATTGTTAAAGATTTTTCTATCCTAACAGTGCAAACATTAAAATTTACTAAGGTATTATGCACACAAACAAAACCAGAGGCAGAATAAATAAGATAGTACTGCTGAAAATAAATGTTAAAAAGAAAGTGGGAAAGCACAGAAAATCACAGCAAAGACACACATAATTTTATAGAGGTTCCCCAAAATGTGGGTAGTCCTCTCTTCTACCACCTGGTAGGAATGCACCACCTGTTCCCGAGTCTTTTGATAAGGTGACTCTTAGAACCACAGATCTTTCGATAAGGAGATCTTGAACCATATATCTTTTGATAAGAAGATCTTGAACCACAGATCTTTTGATAAGGAGATCTTTAACCACAGATCTTTTGATAAGGAGATCTTGAACCACTGAATCCTTTGGAAGAGTGATTCATAAAACTCTTTTACAGTTGAGTTGAAGAGAGAAGGAGGAGGAAGAAGTAAGAAGAAGAATTATGTTCTCAGAATTCTATTGAAGCCTTCAGCTTCTTTTCTTTTCCTGGATCTGCTAATGATAAACCCTTGCTTATGATTGTGATGAGTTGCAAGGGTTATAAGCTTCAGATCCTTTCTACTTTCTTCTGATTGAAATCTGGATACAATGAGATATTGATGAAGAACATCCTTCAGTTGTTCTATTCTGAGAGAGAGAGAGCAGTTCTTATTTTTCTGTCTTTTAGGGTTGCAAAAGGAAGAAGAAGAAGGAGGAAGCCCTAATCGACAAGATGCAGAATGTTGTGATGAATGCTCTGTATTTTTTTCTTCTCTCTGATCTTCTTATTTATTGTCCATCATTTGAATTTGAATTCCTTTTCCATTGTGGGTTGTGCTGAAAAGGTATATTCCTTGGACAATTAATCTCTCTTCCTTTATTTGTTCATGACCGGTCTGCCAACTATTTTAATCCTTTCCAAGAAAGCTTTCCCTGTCTTCTTTACTGCACCTCTCTATTCTAGGCAATAAACAAGCCGTTGTAGAATGGTATTTAGGACTGTGGGCCCTCAGAGAGAGTGCAAAAGGAACAGCTGAAAAGGTTTCCTTTTCAGACTGTATTCGACGCTGCGTCGATTACCTTCTCTTTTATCGACGCACCTTCGAGTTCATGTAAGAGCAGCTTCGAACTCCTTCTTGCTTTGATTGAACCCTGATGTCGTCATTGCGTCGATTACTTATCGACGTAACAGTCGAGTTGAAGGCTTGACTCTGAACTTCATCATCTGCGTCGAATTGTAGTCGACGTTGCGTCGACTTCATATGACTTCAACAGATTATTCCTTCCGCGTTGAGTTGAAGTCGAAGCTGCGTCGACTTCTAATGATACTTCGACATGCTCATTTCATCTACGTCGATATCCTTTCGACGTAGTGTCGACTTGATCTACTTCGACATAGATGTTGAGTTGCTTGGACTTCTAGTCTAAGTTATGTCGACATGAAGTCGAAGTTGTGTCGAATACTATTCGACACAATTGTTGACTCAACTCAATTTGTGCTGGTCTTGCTCTGGTCTTGACACTCCAAGTTGTGTGAGATATCCTAAGATATCTAATGACCAAATTACCCTCACTATACAATGGGTAATTAAAACCTAAGAGTTAAAATCACTTTAGGTAATTTGTTAAGTTAAATCCAAGGAGTTTTTCCCAACACAATTGGGTTGACCCCATTGGGTCTTAAGTGTCCTATTGGTCTCCCTGAAGGATTATGAGGGTCAAGGTGAGGGTATATTGACATATTGAAGCTCATTTCGTTAATCCTAGGCTAGGTGACCTAACATTGCTAAATGCAGACCAGGGTATTTTGATCTTGTCACTTAGACTTCTAAGGTCATTTTGGGTAACCTAGTATTATGTAACGACACTTGTCAGGACAAAATCCACTTGGGGGCCTAGTAGGAATGGGGATGTTACAAATCCTTATAAATGAATAAACAATTTTGTCCCCAAAATTTAAGTTAGGTGACACCTTAATTCTGCATCGCAACAAGCGAGAGAAGAATGCGGTCCGAACGACAGTGTACCGGTCGTTGTCAAGTAATAAATTTGTGAATATGATCCCCGAATATCGTTCTCTCAAGGAATGCAGAGTAGGTGAAGTGATCGTGTCGTGGAAAGATTGCTACAGCGAGCGAAAGTAAATAACGGGCTTGGTTTTGGTTTTCTATTCTAATAACAAGAAAAGTAAAATGCTGGTAGAGAGCACCGCTTCGCTTGGTGAGATGACTAGTGCAGGCCGCGATGCCATTCTTCGGTAAGTGAATGGATGGTAGGCAGATGGATGGAGTGATCTCAAGTGTGGATTATGAGGGTCGCAAGCACCTCTTCGGATCCTCACCTCTAGCTTTTGCTAGAGTGGTTTAACTAGTGCGTGTGTTGGTGGATGTGAGCGGAGGCGATGCGCATTCACAACATTCCATCTCAAGGATGAAAATAACAAGAGAAGCTTTCATTCTTAGACAAATAATAGCAATCCATGTTCATCACAAGCATTTAATCATACATTTCTCAAATGAAAGAAGGGTAGAGTCAACTGATAGAAGTGAAGTTTCGTCGTGGATCGTGGTCGGAATGGCGGATTGTCAAGCCGTCTCCGTGCTCAGTCCTTGGTCGCTTCCGGGATCTCGAGGTTGTCACCACCTCAGACCTTTGTCCGTCTTCTTCAACTTGCAGCGATATCTTCTTCTTCTCCATGTGGAAACACCCAAATACCTTGAGATGCTCGTCATGGATTGCCAAGAAGTCTTCCGGAACCTTGGATATAGCTTGGATTCATCGGAGGAGGCTTCCCAATGGAAGGATATGGAAGGAGGGTGGATGGAGAGCAAAAATGGCGCAGGGGCGCGGGAGAGAACTGTCGGTAATGGTCCTCGCTTGCCCTAAATTTGCGGGGTCAGCATTTAAATACGGAGCAGAATAAACAGAGCGCACGATCAGTGGTCATGCGCGAAGAAAAGCTACTAATCGTGAGAGAACACCCAGTAGCAAAATATAGCACGCCAAATAGCGCACGGACAGTGGCGCACGACCAGTGGTCATGCGAGAAGAAATTCCACTAATCATGCGAGGACAACCTGTAGCAGAATCCAGAATGCCAAAATAGCGCATAATCATTGGTGCACGACCAGTGGTCGTGCGAGAAGGAATCCTGTGATCATGCGAACCGCTCGGTTGGAAAATGGGGGGAATGCGCACGACCAGCGGTCGTGCGGCTGATCGTGCGGGAACAAAAATGCACGACCAGTGGCCTATTAGGCTAAAAATGGCCCAAACCGCACTGAGTGTCCACACAATCCCTGTACCTGCAGGAAAACCACTGAAATAGGCATTCTACATAATCCACAACACATGTATATCATCAAAGAATAGATCAAAAGTAAGGTATACAAGAAATCACACCCCCATACTTACCTGTTTGCGTGTCCCGAGCAAACAAATCCGACGGAGTGGGAAAAACATAGCTAGCCAACAAATTGCAAACATGGAGTATGTGAGAATTTGAAAATAACAGAAATTTTTATTTCCAAAAATCTAAGTATTACAAGAGTATTGCCTCCTTTATATAGACTAGGAGGGAAAGAGTAAAATACAAATACACCATGTGGGACTAAATACAAATACAATACACAAAGCAGGCTGGGCGGTCAGGCGGTCAGGAAGAACGAGACCGCAGCGACCTCCGCGGTCTGGAGAGAGAACGGGCGGTCACACGGCAGGAAGAAGATTGTGTGACCGAGGAGACCGACGGACGGTGAGACCGCTCTGGCGAACACTCCCCCGTAAGGGAGAGACCGGGGGGGACCAGATCTCTTCTCTTCACATGAAGCGATCTTGTATATCTGAGAAGCGGCAGTCTGATACAGAGGGACCGCGCAGACTGCGGTTTGGTCTGATACTGAGAGACCGCGCAGACCGCTAGCTCGTGACCGCGCGACTTCAATTCTTGGGGACCTTCACAAGACGCGATCTCGCATACTTGACGAGAAGTGGCGGTCTGATGCTGGGAGACCGCACAGACCGTAGTTAGTGGAGACCACTGATCTTCATACTGTGCGATATTGTACAACTGAGGAGAAGTCGCGGTCTGATTCTTGGAGACCGCACAGACCGCTGGCATGAGACCTCTTGGCTTCAATTCTTTGAGACTGCATGGCTTCAACACTCCCCCGCAAGCTTGAGCATATATATCAATCATTCCTAGCTTGGTACACACATCGAAGAAGGTTGAAGATATGGGTTTGGTGAAGATATCAGCTAGCTCTTTATCAGAAGTTACAAAGGGAGTGCAGATTTGTTTCTTCAAGATTTCTTCCCTGATGAAATGACAGCCCAATTCAATGTGTTTGGTTCTCTCATGAAATACTGGGTTTTGAGATATATAGATTGCAGCTTTGTTGTCACAGAACATTGGCAAGGGATAATTATAAAATTCTCCAAAGTCTAGAAGGAGAGTTCGCAACCACTTTAACTCACATGTAGTTTGGGCCATGCTCCTGTACTCAGCCTCAGCACTTGATTTGGATACTACTGCTTGTTTCTTGCTCTTCCAGATCACCAGGTTTCCTCCCATGAATGTACAAAACCCAGACGTGGATTTCCTGTCCCCTTTATCATCAGCGTAGCTAGCATCTGAATAGGCTTCTATCTTGAGATGGTTGTTCCTTCGGAATATAAGTCCCTTTCCTGGAGATCCCTTAACATATTCTACTATCTTCAAAGCAGCCCGAAGATGACATTCCTTTGGTGCTTGCGTAAATTGGCTGACCTTCCCAACAGCATAGCAGATGTCAGGTCTTGTTACAGTTAGGTAGATGAGCTTGCCTATAAGACGGCGATATCCATTGCTATCAGGAAGAGGAGGAGATTCGTCATTCCAGAGTTTGTCGTCTCCTATTGCCATTGGATACTTAGCAGGTTTAGCACCAAGAAGACCTGTTTCCTTCAGAAGGTCAATAGCATACTTGCGTTGTGAGAGGACGATAGAGCTATGCTTCCTTGAGAACTCAATGCCTAGAAAATACTTGGGAGTCCCCATATCTTTGGTCATAAAGTGTCGAAGGAGATGTTTCATTGTAAGGGTGATACCTTCAGCATCATCACCAGTGAGAAGGATGTCATCGACGTAGACAGCCAGAACTACCAATCCACGAGGGGTCTTGCGAATGAAGAGAGAGTGATCTGCAGAACTGCGGACAAATCCAATGATCTTGATTACCTCGTTAAACTTTTCAAACCAGGCACGAGGACTTTGCTTGAGACCATAGATGGCCTTCTTTATCTTACATACACGAGTCTCCCCCGGAGCAACATACCCTGGAGGTTGCTCCATAAAAACAACCTCTTGAAGATCACCATAGAGAAAGACATTCTTGACGTCTAATTGAGACAGTTGCCAACCTTTGTTGACGGCCACAGAGAAGAGGACTCTGATGGTAGTAAGGCGAGCGAAAGGTGAGAAAGTGTCAAAGAAGTCAACTCCATATGTCTGAGTAAAACCTTTGGCAACCAAACGGGCTTTGTATCGGTCGACAGAGCCATCAACATGGTATTTGATCACGAAGACCCATCTGCATCCAACAATATCTGTCCCAAGAGGAGGAGGAACAAGGGTCCAAGTGCCATGGTCCCGAAGGGTGGAGATTTCTTCATCCATGGCAGCCTTCCAATGTGGTATAGCAAGAGCGTCCTGATAAGAAGCAGGTGTGACAATATCTGAAATTGCAATAGCAAATGCCCTAGCAGAGGGGTGAGTTGAGCATAGGTGACAACATCGTGAATAGAATGTTTCGTACATGAGCGAACTCCCTTTCGAAGGGCAATAGGGAGATCTTTTGTGGGGACTGTATCTGCAGGACAGTCATCATCGGAAGAAGACAGTGCTGGCCCAAGAGTTGGGAGAGGAGGCCCCGGAGTAGGAGGACAGGTGGGAGGAGATTTTGTAGGAGGTGGAGGTACAGGAAGAGGCTCTGGAGGATGTGTGGGTGGTGGGGGGGGGGAAGAAATTAGAGGTAGTGTTGGAGGTGTTGTAGGAGGCAGAGAGGCGGAAGAATTAGAAAAGTATGGTATATCCTCAAAGAATGTGACATCGGCTGAGACATATTGCTTGCGAAGAAGAGGATCGTAGCATTGATAACCTTTCTGAGTTGGAGAGTAACCAACAAAGATACACTTAACGGCCCTAAGGGAGAGTTTGTTCCGACCTGGTGAAGGAGTGTGGACAAACGCAGTGCACCCAAAGACCTTGAGAGTTAACGAGAAAGGGTTTGAGGTGGGATATAGGAGAGAAAAGGGTGTGGAACCTTGAAGAATGGTGGAGGGAATGCAGTTAATGAGATAGCATGAGATGAGGATGGCATGACCCCAATAGGTATTGGGCATATTCATCTGGAAGAGTAAGGTGCGAGCCATGTCGAGGAGGTGGCGATTTTTACGTTCCGCGACCCCATTTTGTTGAGAAGTGTAAGGACAACTGGTCTGATGTATAAGACCATGATTCATGCAGAATTCAGAAAACTGATGAGAAACATATTCTTTAGCATTATCAGTGCGAATAGTTTTAATAGACACGCCAAACTGAGTGGAAATTTCATTATAAAAAGTTGAGAATACATTAAAAAGGTCTGAGCGTTCTTTTAAAAGATACACTCACATACAGCAAGAGAAGTCATCAATAAAAGTAACAAAATACAAACTACTCCCACCCACAGTCTTAGTAGGAGAAGGACCCCAGACGTCCGAGTTAATGAGATCAAAGGGACGAGTCGAGCTACGACCATGTTTGGCAGGATAGGAAGCCCGATGGTGCTTTCCTAGTTGACAAGCTTCACAGTTGAGATGAGACGTGTCTTTGGCGAGGTGAGGTAGAAGCTGATACAACAGCCGAGGTGGAGGGTGACCAAGACGGAGGTGCCATTGATGGAGAGAATCAGAGATGGTGGAAGCAGAGTGAGCAGCCAGAACGTCAAGTAAGTAGAGGCCCCCACTCTCAGTCCTAGTAGCAACTGTCTCCTTCGTGTGAAGATCCTGAATATAACAGCTAGTCAGAGTAAATATAATAAAACATTGTAACTGTTGAGAGAGAGCCTTGACAGATAGTAAGTTGCAAGGGAAAGTAGGAACATAAAGGGTGTTCTGAAGAGAGATCGTTGGACTGACTTGAACTATCCCAGTCCCACACACATGTGAGGGAGAACCATCTGTTGTTAGAACCGGAGGTAAATTCTTGTTCTCTAAAAGTTGTGAGAAAAGGTGAGGGTTCCCTGTCATATGATTTGTTGCTCCAGAATCAATAAGCCATTTACCTGCCGTGACCACGTGTACGCTACCTGAGGAGGTAGCAACAGAAGCAGACGATTGTGTAGTACCAGGATGAGGACCCGCAGCCAGAGGGCGAAGGTGAGGATGCTTGAGATAGCAGCGATCAATGGTGTGACCCTTCCGACCACAATGAGAACAAGGTACCGAGGAGGTCCTCGGCCACCAAGGGATCCACCACGGCCACCAGGGTGACCACGTTCAGCCCGGTGAGCAAAGCTCTCTGGAGGAGGAGGTGAGGATAACAAGGATCGTTGGAGAAGGGAGGTAACAGCAGAGACCCGAGCAGCGGTGGCATCAAGAGTTGGAGAGTCAGCTTCCCCAAGGATTTGTTGTCGTATCATATCATAGGACTCCGAAAGACGGAGAAGGTAACACATAACCAGGAGCTCCTGGAAGTGTTTGTGCTGTTCAGCAAGATCAGCAGAGAAGGGGCGATGCTGAAGGAGTTCAGCCCCAAGAGCCTGAACAGCTTGATATGCTGTGGTGGGATCCATAATTGGGCGGGCAAAGAGATCAGCATACAAGGTGTAAATGCGGGAGGTTTTGGCGCCTTAGCAGTAAAGGGCCGCAAGATGCTTCCATGCTGCCTTGACTGTCTCATCATGATGAATGATAGGAAGACACTCATCAGAGAGACTGCTAGCAAGCCAGGTGCGGACTAGAGCATCGCTAGCATCCCAATCATCAAAGGTAGCAGATCCTGTGGGAGGAGGATCATCGGTGAGATGGTGGCGTTTGCGTTGAGAGCGTAAGAGAAAGGTGAAGTAGACACACCAATCAGGATAATTAGCGCCAGTGAGCTTGGAGGTGGTGCCAAGGTTGCCCGAGGAAGAGGTAGAAATAACCACAGGAGTGGGCGGAGGGGGGGGGGGGGGGGGGTAACATTCACAGAAGGGGTACCCATGAGGAGAGAGATCGCGCGGTCTCGCGGATATAAGGGAGATCGCGCGGACTGGAGGAGAGAAAGAGAGACCGGTCGAAAAGAAGAGAGGAGATCACACAGATTGTTCGGTCAGAAGAAAAAGAGACCGGTCGAAGAGATCGAAAGCTCTGATACCATGTGAGAATTTGAAAATAACAGAAATTTTTATTTCCAAAAATCTAAGTATTACAAGAGTATTGCCTCCTTTATATAGACTAGGAGGGAAAGAGTAAAATACAAATACACAATGTGGGACTAAATACAAATACAATACACAAAGCAGGTTGGGCGGTCAGGCGGTCAGGAAGAATGAGAACGCAGCGACCTCCGCGGTCTGGAGATAGAACGGGCGGTCACACGGCAGGAAGAAGATTGTGTGACCGAGGAGACCGACGGACGGTGAGACCGCTCTGGCGAACACTCCCCCGTAAGGGAGAGACCGGGGGGACCAGATCTCTTCTCTTCACATGAAGCGATCTGGTATATCTGAGAAGCGGCGGTCTAATACAGAGGGACCGCGCAGACTGCGGTTTGGTCTGATACTGAGAGACCATGTAGACTGCTAGCTCAAGACCGCGCGACTTCAATTCATGGGGACCTTCACAAGACGCGATCTCGCATACTTGAAGAGAAGTGGCGGTCTGTTGCTGGGAGACCGCACAGACCGTAGTTAGTGGAGACCACTGATCTTCATACTGTGCGATCTTGTACAACTGAGGAGAAGTCGCGGTCAGATTCTTGGAGACCGCACAGACCGCTGGCATGAGACCGCTTGGCTTCAATTCTTCGAGATTGCATGGCTTCAACAGAGTAGTATGCGAAGTTGCATACTTATGTGCGTAGAAGTTCATTAGAAGAAGTTTCTAAATATGCTAGCTAATTTATAAAAAGTGTAAATGGGTAAAAAGGAATTTATTTTTACTCAAAAATGGAATGTTGGTGAATCTCGTGGTCACGCGTAGTACAAAAGTAAGCAGGACGCGAAGGGGAGTGTTACCCAAGACCGGAACTCGGAATTATCTCCGTTGAAATCCATCAACGTCGAGAGCCATAAGCTCGCCCTGTCACACTCTCTCCATGGCGCTAGTGAACTCACAAGATGAATCAATAGGACTTTAGGTTAACACGAGGCTTAGGTTATGGTTTGGAATGCAAAGATAAACGTGAAGGCTAATCGCAACCCAAATGAGCACACAAAAGTGCTAAATCATAGCAACCCAAATAATACCCGTGTAACACACTCCCAGACTTGACTTTGAAACAAGGTGTGTGCACACGGCCTACACCAATCGATACAACTTAGATGTTTCAATTAAAACACTAGGGATATTTTTTTTCTTTGCTTTTCTTTTTCTTTTATTTTTATCCCCAAATCCATTTGCAAAAATCTCAGCACATAGAAATTTTGAAAATATCCACACCAACACTAAAATTTCATATCACCGCACCGCGTTAGAGAATTACAATTCATTAATGTTTTAGGATTATTTTTGGTTGCGATAATGGGATTATCTTTTAGGCCTTGGTGAAGTATGTTGGAGCTGAACCAAAAGGTCGGGTAGGCACAAAATAGGCTAGCAACGGTTAGCGTATAGGAATAGTAGAACAAAGCTCAAGCTTACCAAATAGATGGCCTACGTCATGCTCAACTTGCAAATCGTTCGCACCCATGCTTCGAGAGTCGCTTGGGGCAAGTTCTTAGCCCCCGAGAAAGGAAATCCTTCCTCCTGACTCGAGCAACATGAACCTCGCGCTCTCCTACACACAATACACCGCTACCACTAGATTCAACCACATTCACTATTTTGAGTAAAATAAATTAAAATCTATGCAAATCAACTAATTGTAAATTAGAAGCATAAATAAAAACTAATTCTACTCAAATTCCTAAGCAAGACACGAGTACTCAACTAGAGCACTACAGAAGTCAACATGTCACTCCATTTTGCAATTTTTAGGCTAATACAACAATTCCTACATCACCACCAAGAATTGAATATACGGGAACATACAAACAAGCTAGTGTGCGCTCGTGCGGGTGAAACGGTGTGTGCTGCAAATATGAAATTATAATAAAATGAAAAGTACTACTGGTAAGCTAGAACATGTACACGTGTAGTGAGCACCCGGTACGGCTCTTCCCCAGACTTAATGTCATTCCAGATCAAAATAGAACATTTGCATAATCAAAAGAGCTAAGGGGTAAAGGGTACCTTGGCTCATAAATGAGCTTACCAGAAGATCTGTGATTTTTGTCCATTAGCGGCAGTCCCGCTTGCTCTAAAGATTTGGACCTGCGATTAAATATTCTCCCAGACAAAACAAACTATAAACAAATGTAATGAATATTAAAAGAAATAGAACGACACCAAGTGGTCCCACTGGGTTGTCTCTCAGGAGCCCTTTTGTTTAATGTCCTTCGGGTGGACCAAATAACTGTATTATAGCAATTTATAATAGAAGGGTTCACCATACAAGTAACAAGAAATACACTAGTCTCAGTATTTTAAAGCAACAAAATCCTGAAAGCAAAAACTGAAACAACACAATCAACTAACAGCGGATTTATAATGCATCTCTCCCGTGGATTGAGAATGACCGGGGGTGGAATATTTTGGGCCAAAATTGGTTTTACCCAACTCCCCCTAGCCCCCTCTTTCTCACCACGGAGAGCTGCAAGTCGTGTTGCATGCTGGAGTTTTTCCTTCTTCATTTTCTCTACAGTGGGAGAGTGCCATCACATATATTCCTCACTGTTTCCCACCTTAGTGGAGGTCAACATCATGTCCGGAATCAAAGTGGCGACCGGATCAGCCCAAGCTACGGAACGCTTAACAAGTTCATTATTAACCTTACTACAGATAGAACTAAGGAGCTGCTCCCGAATAAAACTAGGTTCACTGATTTCAAAAATAGAGTTTTCCACGAGTAGGGATCCCATCTTCTCTATCTCATCGATCACTTCATCTTCCTTCTCAGCCTTCTTCTCTTCTTCTTTCCTGTTTTCTTCACCACTAACAAACTCATCAGTAATAAAAATTGGTGAAGAATCAAAGTCAGAAGTTGTGGTTATGGTCACGAAAGAGGTCGTCATTCTTGGAGGTAGAGTGACGCAACCATTAGAAAAGTCTATTTTCATCCCGCTCTCCTTCAGGAATGGGACACCCAAAATTGGAACCGACTTGTTCTTATGGGGTCCCAGAACCTAGAAATCGGTCACCACCTCGGTCCCTTCAACCACAACTTTGACTTTTCTCACTTCACCCTCAGTTTCCACTACTCCTCCATTAGCTAGAGTGAGAGACGCCCAGTCATCCACATTCATATGGAGATTCAACTTCTCAACATCTTGCAAAGCAAGAATATTGTGTGATGAACCGGAGTCACACAACGTCATAGTGTTCACATTTTTAATACAACATGGGAGTACCCAATCACCATGGCTAACGGCGTCAGCATCAACAACCCTCTTCCCATTTTCGATCAGATTCTTCTCAATGGTACTAGGAAGGGTGCCCTGAACGCGCTCGAAAACCGCTTGGGCCAATTGGCCCATTTGCACTTCCAGGCTTCTCATCGATGTCGTCTGGTTAGTCATGTTAGCTTGGGTAATTTCAATTATTTTTTCTAACGTCTCTTCCAAGATCCTTTTTTTGTGTGCCGGAGATGTTTGATTATAACCCACATGAGGCGGCCGTGGTTGACTTCTGGAAGCAGAAACATCAAACTGATGCTGCCCCGGCTACCATCTTTGGCCAGCAGTATTTTGATTCCAAGCAAAATTGGGGTGATTTCTCACTCCCGGGTTATAAGCATTTCCGTACGACATTCTCCTATTCTGATTAGCCATGAAATTAATAAATTCAGTAATATTTAGGTTTGTGAAATCACCTGAGAGATCCTCTCCTGGGAACTCATATGAATGATGTCCTGCTGCTCCACACCCGTGGCAGGATATGACGGCTACATGCGCTGCGGTAGGGGTAACTGTTCCCAAGGCAAAGATACCTCTGGTGTTTTTCTGCGTGTTACTCCCTCTTGTACAGTATGTGTTGTTCGAGGTAGTATCTCGAAGTATACGCAAGGCTTCTTCCGGGGTATAGTTCATAAGAGTCCCTCCAACCGCAACATCAATCATCGCCATGTAGTTAGGGTCGATGGCAAAGTAGATATTGTCCACGAGGTTCCAAGGCTCGAGCTAGTGGTAAGGACATTTTTGCAGGAGGTCATTGAACCTCTCCCATACTTCTTCTAGTGTTTCATGATCTTGTTGGCGTAATGAAGCTAGTTACAGACGCAAGTTCACGATCCTATCCACCGGATGGAACTTCCCCAAGAATTTGGAAGACAAAGCGTCCCAAATAGTGGCGGTTCCCGGCTGAATAGTGTGAAGCCACTGTAACATCCCCCAAACAGCTAGACCCCTAAGTTGGTTTTGCCATGACTAGGTCATGACAAAACCATAGAAAGAGCTCAAGACCTTGTAAACATGGGTGAGAAGGAGAAAACCCAAGTGGTCTGCAAATAGCAATTTTCAGATATCAAGCCTAGGGTTGGACTTTAGGTCCCCACCTTGAACCTTGACCCTACCTATACCTTCCTAACCCTTAAAGGAAGCCAATGGAGCCCTAACCACCATTTGGGGTCAACCCAATTGGTTAATTTGACCAAAGTCAACTCAAGCTTAATTTAGGTCAAATTACCCTAATTTAACCTAATCAAGCCCAATCCATTCGGGCTAGGCCCAACTAAAGAGGTCCACCATCTGGTGGGCCTAGTAATTACTGAATTTACCACTTAAATTCTGTAATTGGTGACTAGGAGAGGGAAATTGGGAGTTTCCCCCAATTTGAAGAGAGAGAAAGTGGCCATTTAAGGAGGATTAATGGCACTCAAGGCAATTGATCCCTCATTCATTCCCCCACACCCTCCATTCGTCTCCTCTGGCTGTTTCAAGAAGTTTAAGGGGTTTTCTGGCCCACATGCGGGCTGAAATGGGAAGTTTTCACCATGGCCGAAATCTGTTTAATGGCCATTTATGACAATCACGAGTTACACCCTCCCTCTTCCCCAATTGAACCTTATAACTCCTTCAGAGGACTGGGAGGAAGAGTTTTCCCCAACCCTCCAGAGAAATCGAGCACCAAGAGCAGGAATCGGCATGACACCAAAAGCTCTAGGTCGGCCATGGCCAGCAAGAAATCGGTAAGGAATCAACCCTCCATACAGGTCTGGTTCTTCATCCCTCTCTCTATGGATAGATCTCATCATGTTGCTTGCAAGGATTGGGGCCAATTGGTCCCAAATCGGGTAGGCCAAAAGCTACAGTTTCAGAGCTTTAATCCGCGCCTCCAAATCCTTGTTCCGGACACCTCCGGCCGGCCAACCGCCGCTAATCGCCGGCCACCACCTCGACGAAAGTGGTGGTGGCATTGGCCGGCCGGGGCGGCGCATAGGTGGCCGGGAAAACAAGAAGGAAGGCTGCCCAGGTCTGGGAAATCTCAGTCGTCGGCTGGAGGAAGAAGACGACCAGCAGTCGTCGGTTTGCTTCAAGATCTGTGCAAGATCTTATTATTATTTGTTTTATATGTTTGCGTTATATCATTTCATTCGTCGAATGCAATTGTGCGTTCGTCGAACGGAATCCTGTTTTCGTCGAACGGAACTGGTTCATCGATCGTAGTTATAACTCAGTTTAGTCGGGCGCAGATTATATAGAAATTCGTCGAACTGAGTTAGACATTTGTCGAACACAGAAAAATTCGACGTTCGTCGAACGTAGATCTTCGTTCGTCGAGCGCAATTAGGATTTTTGTCGTACATAGAAATATTCGGCGTTCGTCGAACGCAGATCTTCGTTCGTCGAACACAGTTAGGATTTTCGTCGAACGCAGAAATATTCGGCGTTCGTCGAACGCAGATCTTCATTCGTCGAACGCAGTAAGGATTTTCGTAGAACGCCATATTATTCGGTGTTCGTCGAACGCAGATCTTTGTTCGTCGAACGCAGTTATTATTTCGTCGAACGCAGCTTATTCATCATTTCGTCGAACGCAGGGTCAGTAATATAATTGAATGATATATTGTTTTCTGTCACATTTCAAGCAGAGTTTCATTTTAATTATTTAAAATATTAGATCACCTCCGATGAAAAAGTGCCCAACACCAAAGTTGTAGCCCTTAGAGTCTACTTTAGTTTAAAATTTGTTTCAGCCCAAAAGGAGTACTGTATCTCCCTGTAGAGACAAAATGGTGGGACTGGTCCCTAGGGTAGTGCAGTCACTCTTTCCTTCATATTTTTTTATTGGTAGATGCTATAGCCTTGATATTTAAAACCTAGGCTAGTCTCATGCACCCACACAACATACTAAATGATGGGATTTTTAGGAGAAACTTTTTCTAAGGTTTTTGAGATAATTTCATAAATAATATATTAATTAATTAGTGGGTCAAAAGACTTCCAATGCCCTCCAAATTTTGGTGGGTGCTTTTTAGGGTTATGTTATGAACTTGGTAAAAATTTCAGCCCAATTGGGACTGATTTAGATAGGTAATTGGTTAGCCCAAGTTGGGTCAAATTTGGTCTAAATTGGGGCATGGTGTTTATCTTGGGACATTGTGGTCAAATCTCCTCACCATGAGGTGGAACCTTGTCCACTGATTTAGAATCACCTAAAACACCTTCATGAGTAAGATGGGGTGGTGTGGAGGTGCTTAAGCCCTAGAACTCTAGTTTTATTCCTAGGTGTGCACTTAGGACCTTGTGAAGGCTTTGAGGTCAAAAGTCCCTTGATGGTTATGAAACTTGGTGGATAAGTTCATAGGATATAAATAGGCCCTGAGTAATTTTGTAAGAATTTTAGGAGCAAGTATTCCCTTTGAATTAGGTCATAACCCCTTTAGGGAATTTTCTTATGAGAGACATTTACATGCTTAAAAGGTTTTGTATGGAGATGAAACTCTGGTAGTGCCCTTATAATCATGGTTTAGACCCCTGGTAATTTTTGGGTATTTTATTAAATGATTTAACCTTTCATTCTCAAGGCACTTGTTTTGATTTTGACTTAAGAAAAATATTTAGGGTCCAATACTATTTTATAAATTTTGCCAATTGGTGATAGGACATTTAAGAACATTAGGAAGCTCTGTGAATTTTTATGAAATTTTTGGAGACTTAAATCAGTAGGCTATTTCACAACTTTTACTATTTGAGGTTTCCTTTAAATATTTATTCTTTGTGAGAAAATGATTCCCTTAAATCCTGAAACTTAGTCAGTAGCCTATTCTGATGAATACAGGAGTTTGGTAATTTTCCCAGAATTTTAGTGTTGAACTTTATGGTGGTTCCTTCATAAAACTACAATCTTGGACAGATGATAAACAATTAAATTAGAGGACAATTTCTTACTGTAAAATTATGATATGCTGTATTTGCTAGTATTTTGTCATCCTAGATTCATCATAATTTTTGAAGAGCCATATCATAAGAATTTATTACACATCATGTTCATTTTCATACTTGGTAAATGTTTGGAGAAATTAAGATAAATAATAAATAATTAAGGAAAAATATGATTCTCTGAACTTAGTCTTATAACATCATGATAGACCACCAATAAATATCATGGGTCAGTTGGATGAATATTTGGAGTACCTCTAGTTGCTTCATATAGTTAGTTTGATCTGCGTTTAGTAAAACTGTGGAACTTGGGTAACAAGTGGCCTACTAAGTGGGCATGGCATGTAGTTGGTGTACATGGTCAGGATGAAGAGATTTAGGTAACCAAAAAGGAGTTATGTATTAAGAGTGCTTGGTGAGTTAAGGGTAAGGTAGTGCTTGGGATTGACGAAGAATCGTCTTTCCCCTAGCGCGTCATAAAGCACTTAGGTTTAACTCAAGTGAAATGATAAGAGGGGTGTTCTTATGGGTAGATACCAACAACACTAAGTGTCTTGAGATAGGGAACTTTGGGGTTTCATCCCATTGTGGTTCCTAGTACCGTAGCGAGCCCCTCACAGGGTAATCCTCGGGAAGTCCAAGATTAACCATAAATTATAGGGTTAAGTTGTATACAAGCTTAACTTAATAATACTCTCACCCACACCCTGTTATCACAGGAATATTAGACGGTTTAGTCTTACGAGCGGTAGGCTCGGTGGTTGTAGCAGTAGACTAATTAATCTGGTGAGCTTGTGACTCAGTAAGGTTTGTTGGAACGGACGGGTTGGTCCGGCGAGCCAGTGGCTGGGAAGGTTATTGATGATGGGCTGGTTAGCCCGGGGAGCCTATGGCTCGGAGATAGATAGTAGATCATGTTCGCATGTGCACGAAGGTGGTGGGTCTTCGGTATTTGACGGTCGTTCACACCGACGTCAATACGTTGACTCGGCAAGTGTGGAATTTGCACTTAGCCATAAAAGTCTGGTGGTCCAGCCAGTAAGAGTACGCAGATGCTCTGCGGTTTTGCGTTGAGGCGTACGATAGGTCTAGGTTAGGTAGTGTGAATACCAACCTAGAGGTGGGCGAGGCCCAACCCACCGCTTCCGTTTGCCACTACGGGAGTATCCTGGGAGTCTAGCTAGCTCCAAAAAGGGGGAACTAAAGGTCTACGCGCACAGAGTCGAAGTGTGTGAGTTGCACTTGTATGAACATAGCATAAACAACATACCTTGAATATCATAGCATAAACATTGCATTTCAACCCCTACCCCTATCGTATAAATTGGAATGAGACTTTTTATATGATGGGCCTTGCTAAATGACCCCTTGGTCTATAGGTTTGTATGGGCATTCCTATAAATCAATGGTTACTTTTATATCCTTTTACTTGCTTTCATATATACTACTTTACTATTCATTACATGCTCTTTACTATGCTTTACTTACTGCTTCATTTGTTTAGATACACATGTGTAGTTGTAGTTATTCCTGTAGACTAGATCCGCTGTCACCTGCTTATGTTTTTACCCCTTGTTGCCCTCCGCTTCATCCCTCACACACGGTGCCTAGGAGCCATTGGGAGTGGGGTGGGGAACATAAGGCTTAGTCTTTTTGACTAACGGTCAGTGGACCATATCATTTTAGGGGATCGAGGAGACGCAGCAACACTAGAGGCCGATGCAGACGGAGGCAGGCCAGTGCAGTACAGGAGCACAGGATTCAGGATTCAGGATCAGTGAGTGATTAGGAGTTAGCTTCCGTGAGTGATCTTTTAGTGAGGATTTTATGTACAGGGAATGAGCCCTTTATTATTGTAACCCTTGTTATCTTTTTATTCAGTTATATTATGTGGACATTTTTATATTTTTCATGTTGATTCTGTGGACTTGTCTTCTTTAATGCACTTTTCTTTGTGATCGATTTGGCCGGCAGGATCGGCGTTTTGTAGTTGCGACCTTCTCGAGTGAAGGTGTCACCGCAAAGTGGCGGTTCTGGGCCTAAGACCCGGTGTTTGGAAAAAAATGGGGTTTTACAAGTGGTATCAGAGCAAACCTCGATCTGAAGAAAAGAAGTCCACAAACCCTGGGCCACCCCGCGTGAGCTTAGTTTGAGGACAAACTAGCAGCGGAAGCAGTGGTGTGCCCATATGGGGAAATCACATGAAAAAGTCCACTTTTAACTGAATCTTTTTAGCCAAATATCTTTACGAGTGTCAAGTTTTCTTTTGTAGCCAGCGGCAAACCCTGCCCCCAGCAGGGAATACCTCCGACTGCAATGATCTCTTTAGATAGTCCTTTAGTCAACGAGTTAGATTTAAACTCAACTAGGACACGTGACTTACCATGATAATTTATACCATGCAAGCCCTAGTCTGAAACATACCGTATGTATAACTTTGGTGAAGGTACGAGGATACCCCAAAGAGGTTAGAGAAAGAGAGATTGACACATAAGCAGAATGGTACGAGACTCATAGACTTAACCCTCATATCGGTGACATGTTTATATTGAGACAACCACCATGACAAGCACCGAGGGTCGGACAAGAATTGAAGTTCAGAAGGGACCCGTTTGGGATTGGGTGACATATTGACCCTGATAAGGTTGTCGTAGAAGGTACCTAGAGGAGTCTAAGGTGTGGAGTATACCAATGAGTCTCAAAATAGAACCCCAAGTCTAAGGTTGTGTGCCCTAAGAATTGTTTGCATACTTGGGACGAACATAACATGGTGATATTGAAGATACTTCGCCCAAAAATAGATAGAGGCTAATCTTTTGTTTATTGGGGCTTATCTTTTGTTTATTGGGGCTTCCCTTTTTGTTTATTGAGCGAATTGGTTACTGACTTGGGTGTCCCTTAGATCTAATTTAGCAATTCCTATGTCGGGAGTAATGACTTTGAAGTCGATCTTATTCAATGTAACTTGGACAAAGATGAGATGGTGTAACAGTATGTTCGGAATAATGATCTGTAGTATTACTAGGGCAATGGATAGACATCATTGATCTAACAACAACTTGACCATAGTTGAATCGTTGGAAATGTAAGTTGCCAAGATTAATCACTTAGAGATGCAGATGCCCTTCTGGAAGATGGGAACTGAAATTAGGTCGTGCAAGCTTTAGTTATATTTGAAATTTCTAGTAGTTTGGGGCTTCGGAAGTGATTAATTTATGATTCGTTAAAAATCACGCCCTGTCATGGTAAGAAAAATTTAACTACAATAATAGCCCTTATACCTTGGGAGCTATGGTGATGAATAACCCGAGATCTTAGACAATGACTTATTGGAATTAGAATATAGTATCTGAGTTTAGTATGATAAGAATGGCCTAAGTTTATTTTACTTAGGACCATTTGAAAGAGATCAAGACTAGCATAAGTTGAAGTGATAGAAATTTGGTGAAATAAACGTGATGATATTTCCTTGATGAAATTGAATTGTTAAAAACCCTAAGGTATCAAAATTTTGCCCTTATGGATCAAACTTCACGTAGAAAATGATTGGGACGCTAGACAATCCGATTAGTTCCATCAATAGTAAGAACTGGAAAAGTTGTAGAGTAGATAAGATTGATTACTCGGACGTACCTAAAGGAGTAAGAATTTGAACGTGTGAAGAAAACTTTAGAGGCATAAGAGTCTGCCCAGGTTAGAGTGGAAGATCGAGGATATAATTATGGATTTCATACACATGTTACCACATCCTCACTCCGGGCACATGTTTATTTGGAGCATCGAGGATAGATTGACCAAGGTAGCTAGGTCACCCCGGTCAGGATAGATGATGCGACGGTGCGAGTCTTGCGGCGCAAGAAGATTCCGTAGGTAAAGCCATGTGGTAAAATTGGGGTCAGGAGGAGCACACCTTGGAGCCACTAGAGCAGGTATGGAAGAGATAGTCGGTGCTCTTCGAGCTAGGAATAACTTCCATTCTTAGGGGATGTTACGTTCAAGCACTTGCGGTAGAAGCCCCTCAGACCTAACCTGAATTTCGAGGACGAAATTTTTTTTTGTTTATTGGGATTTGTAACATCCCCCAAACAGCTAGACCCCTAAGTTGGTTTTGCCATGACTAGGTCTTGACAAAACCGTAGAAAGAGCTCAAGACCTTGTAAACATAGGTGAGAAGGAGAAAACCCAAGTGGTCTGCAAATAGCAATTTTCAGATATCAAGCCTAGGGTTGGATTTAGGGCCCCACCTTGAACCTTGACCCTACCTATACCTTCCTAACCCTTAAAGGAAGCAATTGGAGCCCTAGCCACCATTTGGGGTCAACCCAATTGGTTAATTTGACCAAAGTCAACTCAAGCTTAATTTAGGTCAAATTACCCTAATTTAACCTAATCAAGCCCAATCCATTCGGGCTAGGCCCAACTAAAGAGGTCCACCATCTGGTGGGCCTAGTAATTACTGAATTTACCACTTAAATTCTGTAATTGGTGACTAGGAGAGGGAAATTGGGAGTTTCCCCCAATTTGAAGAGAGAGAAAGTGGCCATTTAAGGAGGATTAATGGCATTCAAGGCAATTGATCCCTCATTCATTCCCCCACACCCTCCATTCGTCTCCTCTGGCTGTTTCAAGAAGTTTAAGGGGCTTTCCGGCCCACATGGGGGCTGAAATGGGAAGTTTTCACCATGGCTGAAATCTGTTTAATGGCCATTTATGACAATCACGAGTTACACCCTCCCTCTCCCCCAATTGAACCTTATAACTCCTTCAGAGGACTGGGAGGATGAGTTTTCCCCAACCCTGCAGAGAAATCGAGCACCAGGAGCAGGAATCGGCATGGCACCAAAAGCTCCAGGTCGGCCATGGCCAGCAAGAAATCGGCAAGGAATCAACCCTCCATACAGGTCTGGTTCTTCATCCCTCTCTCTGTGGATAGACTCATCATGTTGCTTGCAAGGATTGGGGCCAATTGGTCCCAAATCGGGTAGGCCAAAAGCTACAGTTTCGGAGCTTTAATCCCCGCCTCCAAATCCTTGTTCCGGCCACCTCCGGCCGGCCAACCGCCGCTAATCGCCGGCCACCACCTCGACGAAGGTGGTGGTGGCATTGGCCGGCCGGGGCGGCGCATAGGTGGCCGGGAAAACAAGAAGGAAGGCAGCCCAGGTCGGGGCAATATCAGCCATCGGCTGGAGGAAGAAGATGACCATCAGTCGTCGGTTTGCTTCAAGATCTGTGCAAGATCTTATTATTATTTGTTTTATATGTTTACGTTATATCATTTCATTCGTCGAACGCAATTGTGCGTTCATCGAACGGAATCCTGTTTTCGTCGAACGGAACTGGTTTGTCGAACGGAATCCTGTTTTCGTCGAACGGAACTGGTTCGTCGATCGCTGTTATAACTCAGTTTAGTCGGGCGCAGATTATATAGAAATTCGTCGAACTGAGTTAGACGTTCGTCGAACGTAGAAATATTCGGCGTTCGTCGAACGCAGATCTTCATTCGTCGAGCGCAATTAGGATTTTCGTCGAACGCAGAAATATTCGGCGTTCGTCGAATGCAGATCTTCGTTCGTCGAACGCAGTTAAGATTTTCGTCGAACGCAGAAATATTCGGCATTCGCCGAACGCAGATCTTCGTTCGTCGAACACAGTTAGGATTTTTGTCGAACGCAGAATTATTCGGCTTTCGTCGAACACAGATCTTTGTTTGTCGAATGCAGTTAATATTTCATCGATCGCAGCTTATTCATCATTTTGTCGAACGCAGGGTCAGTAATATAATTGAATGATATATTGTTTTCTGTCACATTTCAAGCAGAGTTTCATTTTAATTATTTAAAATATTAGATCACCTCTGATGAAAAAGTGCCCAACACCAAAGTTGTAGCCCTTAGAGTCTACTTTAGGTTAAAATTTGTTTCAGCCCAAAAGGAGTACTGTAGCTCCCTGTAGAGACAAAATGGTGGGACTGGTCCCTAGGGTAGGGTAGTCACTCTTTTCTTCATATCCTTTTATTGGTAGATGCTATAGCCTTGATATTTAAAACCTAGGACAGTCTCATGCACCCACACAACATACTAAAAGATGAGAGTTTTAGGAGAATCTTTTTCTAAGGTTTTTGAGATAATTTCATAAATAATATATTAATTAATTAGTGGGTCAAAAGACCTCCAATGCCCTCCAAATTTTGCTGGGTGCTTTTTAGGGTTATGTTATGACCTTGGTAAAATTTCAGCCCAATTGGGACTGATTTAGATAAGTAATTGGTTAGCCCAAGTTGGGTCATATTTGGTCTAAATTGGGGCATGGTGTTTATCTTGGGACATTGTGGTCAAATCTCCTCACCATGAGATGGAACCTTGTTGGAGCAACCCTTTTACTGTTTTGGGCTAGGATCACTATGTACTGATTAGGATCAGTTGACCCCATTGTATAGTTTAAGGGTCAAGTTTTTAGGCTGATAAATTAGCTAGAACTTAAGATAAAATCTAAGGTTCCCAGCGGTCAACAAATGGCTAGCAGTGCTCGACAGATGGCTCCCAGCGTTCGACAGTTTTTGTTGCCAGCGCTCGACAGTTTCCAACCAGCGTTCAACATCTTCTGGACAGCGCTCGATAGTTTCCAGCCAGCATTCAACATCTTCTGGACAGCGCTCGACAGTTTCCAGCCAGCGTTCAACATCTTCTGGACGCCGCTCGACAGATTATAGCCAGCGTTCGACAGATCATTTATTGAAGCCCAGATTTGTTATCAACTATATTCTATTTATCCTAACAGCAAAACGACGACTATAACAGATCTATTTAATATCTTTGGACGTATTCTGACAGATAAGGAAGGATATTAGACTCAGTTAATATATTCCCTTCTTTCCTTTTTCCAAGACAGCAATAGCCGTTGACATTTAATGAAAAGGAATCTTTTCACGGTCAAGAAATTAAAGGACCTGCCAGAATCGTTCGAGTCGATAGAATTCAAACATCATTCTATTACAGAATACAAAGGATATATATAGCATAAAAAGAAGAAAGACAAAAAAGAGATCTCTCAGAAAGTATTTTCTTCCTCTTCTTCCACAAGCAGCACAAAATTTCTTCTGAGAACATCTTCCTCAAGAGCATTCTCTCAGAATCTGCTGCAAATTCAGATCTTCTAAAAGAGCAACAAGCAATCTGAAGAACCTATTCTTCCAGATCAATCTGCTACAGGAGATCTTAGTTTTCAAGAGAAAGCTTCTTCATCTTCTGTCAAATACTTCAATCTGACAGGGGGGGCTTTACAACAACATCCACTAGAGTCTTCTCTCAGCATCTTAACAGAGAAGAACACTATAAACTCTTTCTTACCTCTCTTG
This sequence comes from Dactylorhiza incarnata, assembly GCA_033032865.1. Taxonomy (NCBI): domain Eukaryota; kingdom Viridiplantae; phylum Streptophyta; class Magnoliopsida; order Asparagales; family Orchidaceae; genus Dactylorhiza; species Dactylorhiza incarnata. The sequence continues at coordinate 1,039,592 of JAWHQI010000152.1, read as the reverse complement.
TACAGGGTTATAACTCCCTTCAAAAGTTAATCTCGGTGACAGGGCACCTTAGCAAAAACCTGCAGTTTGGTTAGAGCACCTTATCAACAGCTCACCTGGTGTGAGGGCACCTTATCAACAACCTCCTAGTGGATTCCTACCAAGGGTGGTAGAAGAGTAGACGTACCCAGATTTATTGGGGAACTACTATAGCTCCTTGTGTCTTCTGTGTTTGGTCATTTTCTGTGTTTGTGCTGTTTGTTTTGTGATTTCATTTACTTAATTTTTCTGTTTATATAATTCTCACACTGCTTACACTTATATATAATACTATTTTAATTCCGCTATAAAAACTAAGGAAAAGTTTTAATACTCTATTCACCCCCCTCTAGAGTAAATTAAGATCTAACCTCCACTTTCAATTGGTATCAGAGGCAGGTTGATTCTTTACAGACTAACATCTGAATCACAAAGATCAACCAGATCTTAATTTGTCTAAGAACTTCCTTATCTAAGAATTTTATATCATTCAAAACTCATGGCACAAAACAAGGAATATTCTAGCACAAGACCTCCTATGTGCAATCTCAGACCTCCAGCACCTATAGCAACAACCAGTACTACTGCAACAACAGACAACACTGCTGTTCCACCTCCTGAGTGGACTGAGGCTCAGAAGAAGCAGAGAAATGCAGATGCAAAGGCCATGAACATTCTGGCCCTAACTATGTCAGATGACATATTCCAGAAAGTAGTTGAGTGCACCTCAGCAAAAGAAATCTGGGAATCTCTCAACAACATGGTGGAAGGCTCAGCAGATGAAAGGAAAGATAGAAGATCTCACCTGATCTCTCAATATGAGAACTTCAAGAAGGGAGAATCAGAAAATGTTGATGATATGTACAATAGGCTCAGCCTCATGATAAATGAGCTGAAGTCTCTGGACAAAGTGATCTCACTCACAGAAATCAATGACAAAATTCTTATGTGCTTTCCCAGCACATGGGACTCCAGAGTCTGGCCAATCAAAAAAGCCAGAAGCCTAAATGAGATCACCACTGAAGCTTTGTTGGGCAAGCTCAAATCTTATGAGCAGCTCGTCAAAAGTAGGGAAGCTGAAGAATCCACTTCATCTCCAGCACTCAAGAAGGAGAGAAGCATAGCCTTCAAGGCTGCAGAAGAAGAAGGACCAACTCCTACCAAAGAGGAGTTGATGAGCTTCATAGCCAAAAGATTCTATAATATGGCTAAGAAAGATTTCAAGAAGAAGTCATCTAGAAGCTATGACAAGCCAAGGTATGACAAAAATCACTCTAATGAAATTATATGTTTTGGTTGCAGGAAGCCAGGACATATTGCTCCTGAATGTCCAGAGAATCAAAACAAAAAGGACAGAAAGGAGAGAAAAAGAGAAAAGGGAGAAAGGAAAGGTTCTAGCAAATCTTCCTCCCACTCACACAAAAAGAAGGGAAAAGGATTTGTAGCAACAACCTGGAGTGAAACAGAATCTGAATCAGAATCTTCATCTGGTTCTTCTGATGAAGAAGAAACAAAAGAGAACAGCCAATGTCTACTGGCAATTTATGACTCAGGCAGCGAGTCACAATCTGAATCTTCATCAGGCTCCAGTGATGATGAAGAAGAAAAGAACTTCTGCATGATGGCAATCAATGCCTCAGCCAACAAATCTGATGAAGAAAATTCAGAATCAGAAGAAGAAGATGATGCAGATCAGGTAATGTCTGATGTTGATTTTACTTCAGATGAATTCAAGGCTGAATTCAAAGTCCTTTGCTCAGACTTACTCAACTCTGAGAAAGAAATAATCTCACTCAGATGTAAGTTAGCTGAAATGAAAAAGATGAGTGAAGAAAATGCAAATCTTAAGAAAGATTTGGCTGCCTCCAGAGAACACATTGTTCTCATTGAGAATAAACTTTCTGAGGCCAAGAAATTTGAAGAATCCCTAAATGGGAGAAGTATCAAACTGATGGACATCACAAGCACAGTCAATGCTAGACTTAATAATAGCAAACTGGGCTTGGGTGCCTCATCAAGTGAGCCATCTCTGATTAAGAGAAATATCCTCTCCTCACCCATAAAAGTTATTTCTGCTAAAAGCAATGAAGCTGCAAAAAGAGATAAAGATATTTCAAGCAAGTCTGTTAAGGATAAAAGAATTCAAAAGAATTCGTCGAACGAAGATCGACAAAAAGATTCAAATTTGTCGAACGGAGCTTGACGAAGTCTGAAAATAGATTTTCAGTATAGTCATCAGATGAACAATAGTCGACCAATTTATCCAAATTTGTCGAACAGATACTATACAGGAAATTCTAGAAATCTTAATTCCAAACAAACTAAAAATCCTTTCACTGAATGGATAATACCTCCAAGGAGATATCATCCATAAGGCTATAAGGACCAGCCTGAAATGTCATTTATTTCTGAATTTTGTGGTAACACAAAAGGACCCAAGGTAGTCTGGTCAAAAACAACTAGTTTATGTTTTTGTCTTTGCAGGTACACGGCCATCCAAGATTAAATCAAAAATGGTACTTGGACAGTGGCTGCTCAAAGCACATGACAGGAAACAAGGCCAATCTGAAAAATTACAAGGCACAGCTTGGACCCAAGGTGATCTTTGGAGACTCCAACCATGGTCAAACCAAAGGCCTTGGTCAAATCAAGGTTGGAGCAGTAACATTCAAGGAAGTCACCTATGTGAAGGGTATGAAGCACAACCTCATCAGCATAAGTCAGTTATGTGATGAAGGTTATCAGGTAACCTTTAATAAATCAAAATGCATTATCAAGTCATCTGATAATGTCATTGTTTTATCAGGTATTAGGCAGGGTAATATATATTTAGTAAATTTCAATTCCTCTAAATCAGAAATTTGCCTGTTTAATGAGCTAAGCAAACCTAGTGAACTATGGCATAAAAGATTAGGGCATGTAAATCTTAGAACAATTTCCAAACTATCTAAAGATAATCTTGTTAGAGGTCTACCATCAGGATCATATAAGAAAGAAGGTTTATGTAGGGCATGCCAGCTAGGTAAGCAAACCAAAAACAGTTTTAAATCCTTATCTAAAAGTGATTCACCTAGAATCTTATTTTTGCTAAATATGGACCTTTTTGGACCTATAGCAATAAAGATTTTAGGAGGGAAGTCTTACACTCTAGTTATTGTAGATGACTTCTCTAGATTCACTTGGGTATTCTTTTTGAGAGAAAAGTCAGATAACTTTAAAGTTCTTACAGACTTTCTTAAGAACATACAGATTGAATACTCTACTGTAGTTGCATTGATCAGAAGTGATCATGGCACTGAGTTTGAGTCTCTTCTTATGCAAGAATTCTGTGAGAAGGAAGGTATCAGGCATTGCTTCTCAGCTCCTAGAACTCCTCAACAGAATGGGGTAGTTGAAAGGAAAAATAGAACCCTAATTGAATCAGCAAGAACATTGCTTGCAGATGCTAATTTGCCACTATCCTTTTGGGCAGAAGCTGTTAGCACAGCAAACTATGTTCTGAATAGAAGTTTGATACACAAACTTAAGGGTAAAACTCCCTATGAATTACTTAAAGGGAAGAAACCTAAAGTTGACTATTTCAGAACTTTTGGTTGTAAATGTTTTGTTCATAACAATGATAAGAAATATCTTAGAAAATTTGAACCAAAATCTGAAGAAGGAATTTTCTTAGGATATTCAATAGTTAGCAAAGCATATAGGGTATTTAACAAATCCTCTCTTAAGATAGAAGAGTCCATGCATGTTTCCTTTGATGAAACTAACATGTCTTACAAGGAGAAGAACTCTTCTACCAAGAATGCTTTACAGGTACCAGCTCTATGTGAAGAGCTTAATGGGCAAAATCTACAGTCAGGAGATTCAATGCAACCATTAGCTCAAAACCTTGAAGATAGTGAAGAAGAAGATCATCCAGATCTTGTTGATTATCAGAATCAAGCAACAGCAGAACATCCTCCACAGGATACAATTACTGAACAAAATCCCCCAATAAATACCACTGCAGAATTAACTCCAACTGTTGACCACATCACAATTAGAGATCACCCAATTTCACAAGTGATTGGTGATATTTCAGCAGGTGTTCAGACAAGACATCAACTACACCAAAATCAGATGCATACTTGCTTTCAATCACAAGTTGAACCTCAAACCATAAAAGATGCAGAACAAGATCCAAATTGGATTCTTGCAATGCAAGAGGAACTCAACCAGTTTGAAAGAAACAAAGTTTGGGATTTGGTCCCAAGACCAAGAGGCCATCCAGTCATTGGCACCAAGTGGGTCTTCAGGAACAAACTTGATGATCAAGGAAATATTGTGAGAAATAAAGCAAGGCTAGTAGCTCAAGGATATTCACAGGAAGAAGGCATAGACTATGATCAAACATTTGCACCTGTGGCAAGACTTGAAGCTATCAGAATATTTTTAGCATTTGCTGCATACATACAATTTAAGGTATATCAAATGGATGTAAAAAGTGCATTCCTAAATGGAGATATCAAGGAAGAAGTCTATGTGGAACAACCACCAGGTTTCATCTCTCCAACTCACTCTTCTTATGTATTCAAGCTCAATAAAGCTCTCTATGGTCTCAAACAAGCTCCCAGGGCATGGTATGAGACCTTAGCTAATTTTCTATTGGAAAACAAGTTCTGTAGAGGCTTAGTAGACAAAACCTTATTTTTCAGAATACATAAAAATCAAACACTGCTAGTTCAAATATATGTAGATGATATTATTTTTGGCTCTACTGATTCAAATTTATGCAAAAAGTTCTCTAAACTTATGCAATCTAATTTTGAAATGAGTAGCATGGGTGAATTATCATACTTCCTTGGTCTTCAAGTGAAGCAAACCTCATCAGGAATTTTCATTTCACAATCCAAGTATGCTAAGGAATTAGTAAAAAGGTTTGGAATGTCTGATTCCTCTCCCATGAATACACCCATGGCTTCTAATGCTGTCATTAATGATGATGAATCAGGGAAACCTGTTGATCAGAAGGTGTATAGAGCAATTGTTGGCTCATTACTCTATTTGACAGCTAGTAGGCCTGATATAATGTTTGCTACTTGTATTTGTGCTAGGTTTCAAGTTAACCCTAAAGAATCTCATCTATCTTTATTAAAAAGAATTTTAAGATATATAAAGGGTTGTCCTAATCTAGGTCTCTGGTATCCAACAACATCTGAATTTGAATTAACTGGATTCTCAGACTCAGATTATGCTGGATGCAGAGTAGACAGGAAAAGCACATCAGGAACTTGTCAGTTTCTTGGTGATAGGCTTGTGTCTTGGTTTTGTAAGAAGCAGACATCTGTGTCCACATCAACAGCTGAGGCAGAATACATTGCTGCAGGCAGTTGCTGCTCACAGATACTGTGGATACAAAATCAACTTCTAGACTATGGTATCAACTTAAATCAATCAATCATATTTTGTGACAATACTAGTGCAATATCTATAGCACAAAATCTAGTTCTCCATAGTAGGACTAAACACATAGAAATAAGGCACCACTTTATCAGAGATAATGTGGATAAAAATAAAATTTGCCTACAGTTCATCTCCACTGATTTACAAAGAGCAGATATTTTCACCAAACCCTTGGATGAAAAGAAACATATCTTCTTTATGAATCAACTGGGAATGATAGATGGAGACTCAATTTGTTGAAAATTATATTTTCTATCTTATCCAAAATTTTTGTCGAACGAAGAACGACAAATTTTTATTCGTCGAACGATGGTCGACAAAAACCTACATCTTCAGAGTCAGTGAAGAAAATCTCGTTTGTCGAACGGCGGTCGACGAAAAAGATATTTTTAACACTGTCCGACAAAATTTTAAAAGTCGGTTCGACTTCAGATTTAATTAGGTTTTGCCGAACAGCGCTCCTCGAATTCTCCTCCCTATTTCTTCGACTATATAACACATATTTTACTTCATTCTAAGTTCGCGCCTACAGAAATCGTTTTCCTCCAGTTCTCCTTTTACACTTGATCTTTCTCTTCTTTTCCAGCCTCGCTCTATTCCATGAAGTTCGATGCTGGGTTCGACATAGATATGGAATCCTTCGCAACATCTGATCAAATCTTCAAGGACATCCTTCAACTCTTTGAAGAGCAACAGTTGAGGAAGTTAATGAGCTTGAGGATAAAGCTTCACACAACTGAAATCAAAGAATGGTGTTTCACAGTTAAGCAGGAAGATGAATGTCTGGCGGGCACAATCTAAGGACACCAGGTTTCTCTTATACCTACCATTCTAACTGAAGTTTTTGGGCTTATGAATGGTGATGACAATATAGAAATTAGTTCTGATGAATTTGAAGCAGCTTTAGTCAAAATGGGTCACTCCTCTGGAAACCCTAATCAGCTGCTTAAGAAAAATCTGTCTTTGGAATACAAATTCTTATCAGATATAGTTGGCAAAGTGTTGTTAGGAAAAACAACAGGACATGACTATGTTAAAAGGCACCAATTTCTGTTGATGGTGGCCTTGATGGAGAAAAAGAAAGTGAACTGGGGATCACTTCTGTTTAATTTGATTAAGAAAAAGATTTCCAAGGAGAATGTTAGCTTTGGCAGAATTTTAGGAATTGTTCTGCAGGAAAGGCATCCAGACCTTCTGGTCTCCCCAAAGGTAACAATCAATGCTAGCAAGAAGCTGACCTCAGCTCTCTTTGCTAAGTGGGAAAGGGTATTTCCAAAGAAGAATCCAAAGTCAGTCAAGCAAACTTCTGAAGACACAAGGACTGATTCAGCCTCTTCCCTAACCCTTCCAGAAGTTCCTCCTTTGGTCTCCTCCCTTCCTCTCCCACCTACTACTACTCAAAGTTTTTCCCCTGCACAATCTCCACCTTACAATTCTTCTACACATATTGATGACATTCCCCCTCCTTCTTTTGATCTCCTCCCTCATCCCTCTTCTCCACCTCCATCTCCTACTCATAATGATTCCCAATGCCCTATCCATCATTCTTCTTCTACTTATCAAGAACCCTCTCAACAAGGTGCAGATGTCTCAAACATCTTTGTACCAATCTCTATTCCTCCCTCTTCTGAGCCATCCTCCTCTCATTCTCACGAATTCACTTCTTTAAATCTTTTCTCTGTAGCTGATCAGATACTTGGTCTCATCCTTCCCAAAATAGACCAGTTATTGGATGCAAAACTTGCTCCAATTGTTCAATCCATTTCTGCTTTATCTGAAAAGATTTCTTCCTTCCCTCCCTTTCAATCTGTCCCTTCTTCTAGGGGCCTAAATTCAGGTTTCTCTGAAGCTAGGCAGGGGGAGATGTCTGATGAAGAAGCTCCAGATGCTCAAGCACTTGGAAATTCAGTTCTTACAATTTCAGAAGAACCAGTTCTACCAGGTCCAGAAGAAATAAATAATGTTTCTATTAATCCCTCTATATATATTATTTATTTGCTTTCTCAGTTTAGTACAGTTCTACCAGTTTTACCTCAACAGCATAATTATTCTAGAGCAATTGTCCCATACACTGCTCAAGTTAATGAAGCTCTGTTAAATAAGATAATTAAAAGTTTTGAAGTTAAGATTACAGATATAGTTTTCATTCAAGATCAAGCTCTCAGTCAAGAAGAAAAACTAGTTGTAATGTTAGAAGAAGCAATCACAAATTCTGACTTTCCAAGTTTTATCTTTGATGAAACTCCAATTCCAGACTTTGATGAGATCTGGAAAGCAGAAGATGAAGCTTATGAAGCTGAAGAGCAAAGGATCAAAGCTCTTAAATTGATATCAGATTTATATGATACACCAATCTCTTCTTCTGATTCTGATGAAGAAGATAATGATAGTGATTCTGATGATACACTGTCAAGGAAAAGAAAGAAAACAAAGGCTAAGTCTAAAGCTATCCCCAAGCCTCCTAATCCAGATAATGATATCCCATATTATATTCTCCACAATATCTCTCTTGACAAAGTCTCACATCATTGGATGACACTCTCCAGAAATGAGCAGAAAAGAAGAAAGAAGTTCAAGAAAACTGGTTATATTCCTGATAGTCCAGTCAAGTTCAATCACCCTCCTCCTCCTCCTCCGCCAGCAGCAGGATCAACAGGGATGTCTTCCTCCTTCTCTAGATCTGCCCCCCAGCAGTCTAGGAGATATGAAGGAACTCATAAAAGCTCCAGTGGCTCTCAAAGTTCTACACCAGCCAGAGCTCCTCCCTTAAGTTCTTCCAGACCAATTTCAGATTACAGATATACTTTTTCAAATGGCTTATTTCACAGCAGACTGAATCTTCAAGATAATAAAACCTCAGATCAGGCAAATTATTCTGTTGAAAGGTCTCCTTCTCCAGAAATTCAAGAAACAGATGAAATAGCTCACATGGCTAGATTCAGAGAATCAGTAGCTATTGCTCAGATCAATAAAGCTAAGGCTGAAGGTGAGGACCATTCTCAATTTTCTACATTGTCTGAATTCAGAAAGCAAGAGCTTGAAAAGTACAATTCTAGAAAATTTTTCAATGCTGAAAGATTTTTATAGAAGTATCCAGCAGCAGTAGTTCTTCCTACTACATCTCAAACAATCATAAGTCCAGAAAACTGCTACATGAGCAAGAAGCAAGCTGAAAATCCCAACAGGGAAATCATTTTCAAGCCTTCCTCACAGTGAAAAAGTACAGTTTCAAATTCCTTCTGTCTTTGATCTACTTGGATTCAGTATAAATGTTTCTAAACTCAGAGCATTTTATTTCAATATTATCTGCTGAAGCATTTCAATTCTGTCAGATATATTTCTGCTCTGCTGTTTATCTTTGTGTTATTTATTATTTGATTTATTTGTCAAATAGTATCTTAACCCAAATAGGGGGAGATTGTTGGAGCAACCCTTTTACTGTTTTGGGCTAGGATCACAATGCACTGATTAGGATCAGTTGACCCCATTGTATAGTTTAAGGGTCAAGTCTTTAGGCTGATAAATTAGCTAGAACTTAAGATAAAATCTAAGGTTCCCAGCGGTCAACAAATGGCTAGCAGTGCTCGACAGATGGCTCCCAGCGTTCGACAGTTTTTGTTGCCAGCGCTGGACAGTTTCCAGCCAGCGTTCAACATCTTCTGGACAGCGCTCGATAGTTTCCAGCCAGCGTTCAACATCTTCTGGACAGCGCTCGACAGTTTCCAGCCAGCGTTCAACATCTTCTGGACGACGCTCGACAGATTATAGGCAGCGTTCGACAGATCATTTATTGAAGCCCAGATTTGTTATCAACTATATTCTATTTATCCTAACAGCAAAACGACGACTATAACGGATCTATTTAATATCTTTGGACGTATTCTGACAGATAAGGAAGGATATTAGACTCAGTTAATATATTCCCTTCTTTCCTTTTTCCAAGACAGCAATAGCCGTTGACATTTAATGAAAAGGAATCTTTTCACTGTCAAGAAATTAAAGGACCTGCCAGAATCGTTCGAGTCGATAGAATTCAAACATCATTCTATTACAGAATACAAAGGATATATATAGCATAAAAAGAAGAAAGACAAAAAAAAAGAGATCTCTCAGAAAGTATTTTCTTCCTCTTCTTCCACAAGCAGCACAAAATTTCTTCTGAGAACATCTTCCTCAAGAGCATTCTCTCAGAATCTGCTGCAAATTTAGATCTTCTAAAAGAGCAACAAGCAATCTGAAGAACCTGCTCTTCCAGATCAATCTGCTACAGGAGATCTTAGTTTTCAAGAGAAAGCTTCTTCATCTTCTGTCAAATACTTCAATCTGACAGGGGGAGCTTTACAACAACATCCACTAGAGTCTTCTCTTAGCATCTTGAAAGAGAAGAACACTATAAACTCTTTCTTACCTCTCTTGTACAGGGTTATAACTCCCTTCAAAAGTTAATCTTGGTGACAGGGCACCTTAGCAAAAACCTGCAGTTTGGTTAGAGCACCTTATCAACAGCTCACCTGGTGTGAGGGCACCTTATCAACAACCTCCTAGTGGATTCCTACCAAGGATGGTAGAAGAGTAGACGTACCCAGATTTATTGGGGAACTACTATAGCTCCTTGTGTCTTCTGTGTTTGGTCATTTTCTGTGTTTGTGCTGTTTGTTTTGTGATTTCATTTACTTAATTTTTCTGTTTATATAATTCTCACACTGCTTACACTTATATATAATACTATTTTAATTCCGCTATAAAAACTAAGGAAAAGTTTTAATACTCTATTCACCCCCCCTCTAGAGTAACTTAAGATCTAACCTCCACTTTCAAACCTTGTCCATTGATTTAGAATCACCTAAAACACCTTCATGAGTAAGATGGGGTGGTGTGGAGGTGGTTAAGCCCTAGAACTCTAATTTTATTCCTAGGTGTGCACTTAGGACCTTGTGAAGGCTTTGAGGTCAAAAGTCCCTTGATGGTTATGAAACTTGGTGGATAAGTTCATAGGATATAAATAGGCCCTGAGAAATTTTGTAAGAATTTTAGGAGCAAGTATTCCCTTTGAATTAGGTCATAACCCCTTTAGGGTATTTTCTTATGAGAGACATTTACATGCTTAAAAGGTCTTGTATGGAGATGAAACTCTGGTAGTGCCCTTATAATCATGGTTTAGACCCCTGGTAATTTTTGGGTATTTTATTAAATGATTTAACCAGTACATCATTCTCAAGGCACCTGTTTTGATTTTGACTTAAGAAAAATATTTGAGGGTCCAATACTATTTTATAAATTGTGCAATTGGTGATAGGACATTTAAGAACATTAGGAAGCTCTGTGAATTTTTATGAAATTTTTGGAGACTTAAATTAGTAGGCTACTTCACAACTTTTACTATTTGAGGTTTCCTTTAAATATTTATTCTTTGTGAGAAAATGATTCCCTTAAATCATGAAACTTAGTCAGTAGCCTTTTCTGATGAATAAAAGAGTTTGGTAATTTTCCCAGAATTTTAGTGTTGAACTTTTTGGTGGTTCCTTCATAAAACTACAATTTTGGACAGATGATAAACAATTAAATTAAATTAGAGGACAATTTCTTACTGTAAAATTATGATATGCTGTATTTGCTATTATTTTGTCATCCTAGATTCATCATAATTTTTGAAGAGCCATATCATAAGAATTTATTACACATCATGTTCATTTTCATACTTGGCAAATGTTTGGAGAAATTAAGATAAATACTAAATAATTAAGGAAAAATATGATTTTCTGGACTTAGTCTTATAACATCATGATATACCTCCAATAACTATCATGGGTCAGTTGGATGAATATTTGGAGTACCTCTAGTTGTAAGCTTCATATAGTTAGTTTGATCTGCGTTTAGTAAAACTGTGGAACTTGGGTAACTAGTGGCCTACTAAGTGGGAATGGCATATAGTTGGTGTACATGATCATGATGAAGAGATTTAGGTCACCAAAAAGGAGTTATGTATTAAGAGCGCTTGGTGAGTTAAGGGTAAGGTAGTGCTTGGGATTGACGAAGGATCGTCTTTCCCGTAGCGTGTCATAAAGCAATTAGGTTTAACTCAAGTGAAATGATAAGAGGGGTGTTCTTATGGGTAGATACCAACAACACTAAGTGTCTTGAGAAAGGGAACTTTGGGGTTTCATCCCTTGTGGTTCCTAGTACCGTAGCGAGCCCCTCACATGGTATTCCTCGGGAAGTCCAAGATTAACCATAAATTATAGGGTTAAGTTGTATACAAGCTTAACTTAATAATACTCTCATCCACACCCCATTATCACAGGAATATTAGACGGTTTGGTCTTACGAGCGGCAGGCTCGGTGGTTGTAGTAGTAGACTAATTAATTTGGTGAGCTTGTGACTCAGTAAGGTTTGTTGGAACGGACGGGTTGGTCCGGCGAGCCGATGGCTCGGAAGGTTATTGATGATGGGCAGGTTAGCCCGGGGATCCTATGGCTCGGAGATAGATAGTAGATCATGTTTGCATGTGCACGAAGGTGGTGGGTCTTCAGTATTGGACGGTCGTTCACACCGACGTCAATACGTTGACTCGGCAAGTGTGGAATTTGCACTTAGCCATAAAAGTCTGGTGGTCCAGCCAGTAAGAGTACGCAGATGCTCCGCGGTTTTGCGTTGAGGCGTACGATATGTCTAGGTTAGGTAGTCTGAATACCAACCTAGAGGTGGGCGAGGCCCAACGCACCACTTCCGTTTGCCACTACGGGAGTATCCTGGGAGTCTAGCTAGCTCTAAAAAGGGGGAACTAAAGGTCTGTGCGCACAGAGTCGAAGTGTGTGAGTTGCACTTGTATGAACATAGCATAAACAGCATACCTAGAATGTCATAGCATAAAAATTGCATTTCAACCCCTACCCCTATCGTATAAATTGAAATGGGACTTTGTATACGATAGGCCTTGCTAAACGACCCCTTGGTCTATAGGTTTGTATGGGCATTCATATAAATCAATGATTACTTTTATATCCTTTTACTTGCTTTCATATATACTACTTTACTATTCATTACATGCTCTTTACTATGCTTTACTTACTGCTTCATTTGTTTAGATACACATGTGTAGTTGTAGTTATTCCTGTAGATTAGATCCGCCATCACCTGCTTATGTTTTTACCCCTTGTTGTCCTCTGCTTCGTCCCTCCCACACGGTGCCTAGGAGCCATTGGGAGTGGGGTGGGGAACATAAGGCTTAGTCTTTTTGACTAACGGTCGGTGGACCATATCATTTTAGGGGATCGAGGAGACGCAGCAACACCAGAGGCCGATGCAGACGGAGGCAGGCCAGTGCAGTACATGAGCACATGATTCAAGATTCAGGATCAGTGAGTGATTAGGAGTTAGCTTCCGCGAGTGATCTTGTAGTGAGGATATGATGTACAGGGCATGAGCCCTTTATTATTGTAACCCTTGTTATCTTTTTATTCAGTTATATTATGTGGATATTTTTATATTTTTCATGTTGATTATGTGGACTTGTCTTCTTTAATGCACTTTTCTTTGTGGTCGATTTGGCCGGCAGGATCGGCGTTTTGTAGTGGCGACCTTCCCGAGTGAAGGTGTCACCGTAAAGCGGCGGTTCTGGGCCTAAGACCCGGTGTTTGGAAAAAAAAGGGGTCTTACAGCCACGCCTTGGCTTTATCTCTTAGAGAAAATGAAAAAAACCTCAGGTTGACAGTATCATCAGATATACCTGCATAGCGAAAAGTGGCGTAGATATCAGAAAACTCGGCCAGGTGACGATGGGGGTCTTTACAAGGCAATCCGAAAAACTGGGTGTTATTCTGAATGATATTCAGAATACCCAGTTTAATTTCAAACTGAACATTTGCGTTAGCCGGCCTGAACCCCAGATACACACTCCCCACAGTCAGAGTGGTGTAGTCCCTCATAGTCCGAGGCCTCGACTGGTTCACTTCAGGTTCATCCACAATAACATTCTGCCCATCCTTGGGCACTCCTCGGCCCATGCCACCTTCTCCTTGGTTCAGATTATCTCCCATTTTAGCAAGAGCAACTGCAGCATGCGGCCATGCACGGAAAAGTCCTCTCTATCTCTTGGTCGAAAGGGAATAGGTCACCTGGAACTTGCCCCTGCATACACAAAAGAAGAATAAAAAAAAATAACTCAAAAACAATGACCCCTGTAACAATTTTTTCAACAACAAAAATCACACCACGCCTGCATTCCCCGGCAACGGTGCCAAAAACTTGACGCGCTAATTCTACATCGCAACAAGCAAGAGAAGAATGCGGTCCTTACGACAGTGTACCGGTCGTTGTCATGTAATAAATTTGGCAATATGATCCCCGAATATCGATCTTTCAAGGAATGTAGAGTAGGTGAATTGATCATGCCATGGGCTTTGAGCTCCTCTCTCTTCTCCTTGATTCTTCTGTCTTGACCCATTTTCTGAATCTCCTTGCTAGGAGACTGAACATTTCTTCTTCAGGAGTGGAGGGCTCTCCTTCAGTAGCTTTCAGAGCAAGGATCCTTTGGATAGGAGCTGGAGTTGTCTCCCTTTCCTCTGATTCAGCCCTGTTCTTCAGAAGCTTCTCAAATGACTTAAGCTTTCCTAGCAAAGCCTCAGTAGAGATTTCTCTATGGCATCTGGCCTCTCTGATTGCCCAGATCCTTGAATCCCATGAGCTAGGGAAGCGCATGAGGATCTTATCATTTATTTCTGTTAAGGATATCTCCTTATCCAGATTCTTCAGCTCATTGACAATGATGCTGAATCTGCCATACATCTCAACAACAGATTCATCAGCTTTCTTTTGAAAGTTCTCATATTGGGATATGAGAAGGGACTTCCTATCCTTTCTTTCATCAGAACTTCCTTCTACTAGTCTGGAAAGAGATTCCTAGATCTCTTTGGCTGATTGGCAGTCAGCCACCTTCTAGAAGATGTCCTCTGACATGGTGGATACCATAATGTTCATATCTTTGGCATCACATGCCTTCTGCTTCTTTTCAGTCTCTGTCCACTAAGCCCTGGGTACAGGTTCCTATGTAGAAACTGTACTGACATCCTTCTTGTATGGGACTGGAGGACCTATAATGATAACGTCAAAGATGTCCTCATAAATAGATTTCATATATAACTTTATTCTGGCCTTCCAGAGTGTAAACTTATTCAAGTTATACACTGGAGGTCTTATTGAGGCATAATCCTTAGAGCTCATTTTATTAAAGAAAATAAATTTATTGTAGAGTGATAAGAGTAAGAGGTCTTTTTGATTAAGGTGTTAACCTTTTAATGATCAACCTCCCTCTAATATCAATTGAAAGTGCACAGTGTGCCTCTCAGAATTCTCTAGAGGTGGGTGAATAGAGATTTAAAATCTTTTCTATCCTAACTGCATACAATAAAACACCTAAGGAATTATGCTTTAGCAACACCAAGATGCAGAATAAATGAAGTGCAGTAATTATAAAAATAGAAAAAACAGTAAGCAATAAATAAGGGCACAACACAGAAAAAGCACAACATAGATGACACAAGATTTTTATAGAGGATCCCCAAAATGTGGGTAGTCCTCTCTTCTACCTTCCTGGTAGGATTGCAGAACCTATGTTAGAGTCATTTGATTAGGAGACTCTTTGAACCAAAGATCTTTTGATAAGGGGATCTTGAACCACTCAGATATTGTGATAAGGAGATCTTGAACCACTTAGATATTTTGGTAAGGAGATCTTGAACTACTGTATCCTTTGAAGAGGGATTCTTAAAACTCTGCATAGTTAAGGATGTTGAAATAAGAAAGAGGACGGAGAAGAAGAATTTTGTTGTCAGAATTCTGTAGAAGCTTTCAGCTTCTATTTTTTCCTTCAATGGATCTGCTAATAATGAGCCCTTGCTTGTGATTGTGATGATTTGCAAGGGTTATATTCTTCAGATCCTTTTGTATATCTTTCTCTTGCTATCTTGCTGCTATATAATGTTGATGAAGCAGCAGCTCTGTTTTCTATTCTAAGAGAGCACTTGTTTTCTCTATCTTTCTCAGTTAGGGTTCCAGGAGGAAGAAGAAGAAGTGGGAACCCTAATCGACAAAAACTATAGCAGATAGTGATGAATGCTCTGGTATTTCTTTCTTCTCATCCTATTTATTGTCCAGGATTAATTTTGAGTTTGCTTCCTCTTTTGTGTTGTCCTAAAAAGGCATAGTCATTGACAATTAATCTTTTCTTCATCATTTGTTCACGACCCGTCTGCCAGCTATTTGAATCCTTTCCAAGAAATCCATTCCTATCTTCTTTAATGCTCCTCTCCATTCTAGGCAATAAACAAGCCATTGTAGAACGGTCTTTAGTGCTGTCGGACTTCAGAGAGAGTTCTAAAAGGACAGTTGAAAAGGTTTCTTTTTCAAACTGTATTCGACGGTGCGTCGATTTCATTCTCTCTCTTATGGACGCGCCTTCGAGTTCATGTAAGAGCATCTTCGAATTCCTTCTTGCTCTAGTTGAACTTTGTTGTCAATGTTACGTCGATTATTTATCGACGTAACCGTAGAGTTGAAGAAATATTTTGAACTTCATTGTCTGCGTCGAAATGTAGTCGATGTTGCGTCGACTATAGATGGCTTCGACATATACTCCCTTCTGCGTTGAATTGAAGTCGAGGTTACGTCGACTTCTTAGATAACTTTGACATGCTCCTTCATCTACATCGATTCCTATTCGACGTATCATCGAGTTGATATACTTTGACAGAGAGATTGAGTTACTTGGACTTCTGGTTTGAGTTGCGTCGACATCAAGTTGAAGTTGCGTCGACTTCTGTTCGACGCAAGTATTAATTCAACTCAGATTGTACTGGTCTTGACACTCTAAGGTGAGTGTGACATCCTAAGACATCTAATGATCAAATTACCATTGTTATACAATGGGTAATAAACCTAGAGGGTAAAATCACTTATAAGTAATATGTTAAGTTAAATCACAAAGGGTTTTTCCCAACAGAGCATGTGACTTGAAGTATACTAGCAACATATATGAATAATTGAGCTGTTGGTACTATAACATCCATATTCCTTCTAGACCCCTTGGGTTAGGTTTAGGGTTGAAGTGATGAGTAGAGGTCATGGAATGACCCGATGTCAACTTGGACTTAGGATAATTGATATAAGCACCCCAAATGTGCAGAGGTCAACCATGGCCAATTTACATCAAATTGGACTCACCAACTCAAATTGAGCTTACCAATAGGTCCCTAACCCTAAGAGAGACCCAAGTGACCCAAAAGCCCCATCATAGGGTCACCAATTTTGGTCAATTTGACCAAATCAACTCTAGGTCAAAATAGGTTAACATAGGCCAATTCATCTCAAATTGGATCAATTAGACTTCATATGATCAAATTGACCCCACCACTGTATTATAAACTCTAATCGGGGTGCAATGAACCTAAAATCCCTATCATGGAGTCATCAATTGGGTCAAAATTACCAAAGTACCCTTAAGGTCAACATAGGTCAATCATTCACCAATATGTCCAATTGACTCACAAAACATGAAATTGACTTCACCCCTAGTCTTATAACATCATAGGGGACCCAATGGACCCAAAATCCCCACCATGTGGTCAACAATTGGCTCAATTTCACCAAAGTCAACTTCCCCCAATTTTGGTCAAAATCACACATATTGGCTAAATTGGCTCAATTGGGGCATCACCAAGACCCAATAGACATTGGGTGGTGTCCAGGAACTCAAGACCAACACTTTAGACTAGTCAACCCATCACCTTGACCAAGTCAATCCTAAAGTCAACCATTGTCAAAGTTGAGCCCTAAAGAAGAAATCAAAAGCCCAAGCCTATTCCAATGGGCTAAGGCCTTGAACCAAGGCCCATTATGCAACCCATTAACCAAATGACCCCCCATGCCCAATGAATTCTATTGGGGGAGACATGCAAGTGGTAAATTTAGAGAATTTACCCAATTTTTGAATAGCACAAATGAAGGATTAATGAAATTGATGTCACATGGCATGCCTTTCATCTCCCCAAAGCATCCTCTCAACTTCCCCATGAATGCCCCAGCAGATATGGGTGAGTTATCAGCTGGCTAGAGGGAGAAATTATGGTGTGGAAGGTGTTTGCCGGCCACAACAATGGCATTGCATGGAAGAGCCAACATTTGCCCTCAATTCCCCTTCCTCAGATCCTCTCTGAGCTCATGGATTAATTCCATGCAGTTCTCTTATCAGCAAGGAGCCCTAGGAGTGGCTGGATTGGGAGGTGGAGCTTGGCCAAAAATCTCCAAAATGGCACAACCATATACATTCCCCCTCAGCCAAAATTAAAGGTCTCATTAGCTTTAGAAATCATCAAGGAGTCGGGCTGGAGCTTTATAGAGGAGGATTTGATGCCGAAATGAGATCGGGAGGTGGAGCTCTAGGAGGGTGGCCGGTCGTGGCAAGTCCAAGATTTCTTCAACCTCAAGCCAATTAAAGGTCTGATTTCTCCTCCCCTCCCCTTGTGCTAGATCCTTAGATCGTTTAGGTTTTGATTTGAGCTCAATTGAGCTTGGATCTAACTCTGGAAAATCAGAGTTTGACCGATTTTTACCCTCCTCGATCCCCTCTCCG
This sequence comes from Dactylorhiza incarnata, assembly GCA_033032865.1. Classification (NCBI taxonomy): domain Eukaryota; kingdom Viridiplantae; phylum Streptophyta; class Magnoliopsida; order Asparagales; family Orchidaceae; genus Dactylorhiza; species Dactylorhiza incarnata. The sequence continues at coordinate 1,021,509 of JAWHQI010000152.1, read as the reverse complement.
GTGCACTATTTCGGCCGGAAACCGCCTCCTCTCGACGGCCACCACCTCAACAAAGGTGGTGGTGGTGGAGGTGGGCCATGGAGGTAAGGGGGTGGTCGGGCATTTGGCTTTCAAAGCCACCCAGCTGATTTCATTCCTATCCGTTGGCTGGATGAAGAAGACGACTGGGAGCCGTCCGATCTGACTGTTCTGATAAATGCAGACCAATGTTTAATTAAATGTATATTATGTCATAGAATATGTGCACTTTTGTTCTCAAAGTTTGAGGCCCTTAGAGTTCATAATATGAAAAATAGGCAGAGACAACGCTTGTAGATCCTTTAGCCTACTTTCTATCGGAATTAAAATCAAGTCATTTAGGGTCATACAGCTCCTTTTAGGGCAGTTATGGTGGGACTAGTCGTTAGGAAGGACAGAACTTTGATTAAGAATAACTTTCATATAGTAGCTTGTATGAAGCCGAAATTTGGACCATGCATGTGTGTACCATGTGCCCAAAAATTGAAATTTTTAGGGTATATTTTCCATAGTTTTGTCCAATATATGATTTATTGAATTAATGGAATAAAGGTGGGTAGTCAACTAATATAAACCTAAATTTTGGTGGGGAGGTCCATTAGGTCATTATACGACCGTGGTAAAAATTTAAGGTCATTTGGACCTTTGCATGTTGGTGTATTCCATATGCATGTGTAAGGCAAAATGGTGTGCTAATAGCACTAAACCATATTTTGAGAATCTATCTCAAATTAACCCCAATCTTGGGTAGCATGTTAATTAGATCAATATAGTCTATGGTAAAAAATTTAAGGTCATTTGGACCTTTACATTATTAGACCCCCAGTGTTCAGGTGTAAAGAGTTCACGATGTTCTAAGCAAAGGAGCTAGCGTCGGGAGCTAGTGCTAACGCCGACAGTAGCTCGTATCTCGAAATGTCGTGTATCGTCAAAAGGGACTTGTGCGAATCGTCGAAAACATCACGACGAATCGTCGAGTACTAGCGCCAACACTAATGCTAGCGTCGGCGGTAGCGTTCTCGATGAAGGTGTTTCTTGACGAATGTGTTTCGACGAATTGTGTTGCGCACTCATGAATTGGGCTCATCGAGAGCTAGTGCAGGCGGTAGCGGTGGCATTTCTCGACGAATCCTTAAGCGGCTAAGCCATACCACCTCTGGGATAGCGCCGGGGGTAGCGGTTATATATATATATAACCCTCAAAATTGAGGATTCTTCTCAAGTTCTTACTTAGACTCTCTCCAAGTCAAAGGCAGAGGTCAGGAAGAGGAAGGAGGTCCATTTTGGCTAGAGCAAGTCCCGGTAGGAGATCTCTTGCGCGCTTGTGCCATCGTTGGATTCGTGGAGAGGAAGCTTCACCCTATGACATCGAAACAAGCACCAAGGGTTACGATTGTCCACCTTAATCTTTGGACATGCTAGTCCTTTGATTCACATAGTAGAAGGAAGATTTCCACTAATTAGTGGGTAGGCTCTTCCAACGGGTCGATATGGAGTATCCCCGTAGAAAATTGCATATAGAATCTGGATCGCTGTACGGAGATAGGCATACTGATGGAGCCGACGGCCCTCAACAAGAAGATGATAACAAAGAGATGCTTACAGATGCTACCGGCACGCTTGCGGACGACGACGCCTCTCCAACCAAAGACTTGCGCCGCCATCACCGCTGCGATTTTAATGACGGACGCCATCGCCGCTACAACCTCCGTCCGCGACACAAGAACATTAATTAATAATTATAATAATTTAATTATAATAATTAATTAATATTATCAAGCTTTTTAAAATAAGAATATTTTAATTAATAATTATCCTTATAATTATTAATTAAAATTGGTCTCGCTTTATTTTATTTATTGGAACTTTTCATGTTTTGTTTATTGTTTTAATTTGGACTGCGATTAGCCGCTGTGATTGTAAATCCTATATAAGGCTATGTTTTGGAGGATTTGAGAGACAAGGAATGAAATAAAAATTTGAAACCTAAATCTCTCTCTCTCTTGGATTTTCCCCCCTCTTTCTCTTTGGGCGCCCCTCTCTCTTTCCCTCTCTCCTAGATTCAGCCAAGGGAGGCCGCCCCCCTCCTCTCCTCCATCTTCTAGCCACCGACCACTCTCCCCTCTTGGAGATCTTCCCCTTTCCTCCCCTCTAGCCGCCCCCTCTCTACCACGAAATTATCCCACCACCTTTCCTCTCTCATAGCCTTGGACGGTTCTTCATTCTCTACGGATTCCTCCACGGGATCTAAGCGGTATTCGGCGGATCTTGGATACGGTGAAGCAAGATGGCGAACGGATTCCTCTCCAAACAACGCGCCTCCGGTGGATCCGAAAAAGAAACGGTCGGGCGAGTGTGTTGCTTGAGGCCAATCCTATCTCAAGCGGGTAACGAACAAACCACTTGTGTGTTTTCTCTCTTGATTTTTCTTGTGGTGGAATACTGTGGCGTGATCTTCGAATCACTGATTTTTTCGTGGTTTTCTTCATATTGAAAGTTGCATTTTTTTTCATCCGTTATTTTAATATTCGAAGGGGTTTGGCGAGCCCCACTTTTTGTTGGGAGAGATCTACCATTTTCCGAATCGATATTTTTCGGTGGATCTCTTTTGGTACAACACATAGCTTGATCGGATCGGGTGGGTCCTTTTCGCTTGATCGGATCGGGTGGGTCCTTTTCGCTTGATCGAACGACATTGGCTTATCACCCTTGGGAGATCTCTAGAGGATTAGCGGTCCTTCGTGTGGCAATCGTTTCTCTTTGCCTAGTCCGGTGCACTTGCACTGTGTGACTTGCATTTGCATCATTTTTCTTGAGTCGCGCGTTCGTCGTAGATCTACCCGATAACGAGTGTATTGGAGAGCGTATGCCTACATCAATTTGGTATCAGAGGGAGGTTCGTGTTAATTTCGTAATTGACGCAATCCTTAGGTTGTCGTAGAACGCCGGCACTCACAATCGTCACACGAGTTGGCATTCAAAATTAAAAATAAAATTTCGTCGGTCTGCGAATAGCGGTCAAAAATTCTCATTTTTTTGCGAAATTCAAAAAAACAAATTCTGGATATTCTACTTATTATTTTCTACAAGAAAATAAAAAAAATTTTAAGCGAGAATAAAATTTTAAGCGAAAATTTTACTTACCTTAGTTTTTAAGCGAGAATAAAATTATCTTTCGTAAAATTTTAGCCTGTTTAGAAGTTCTGGTCTGCGTTTAACGTCCTAAATCTGTTATTTTCCAGCAAAATAAATCTTAATTGATACCATCCTAATTTATTTCTTACATAGGACGCCGACCTATAATTAATCTTGCACGATTCCTTTCCAAAACAACCAAATCTTAATTAATCTTGCACGATTCCTTTCCAAAACAACAAAATCTTAATTAATCTTGCACGATTCCTTTCCAAAAACAATTCAAATTCAAAATTCGAAATTTTGGAATTCAAAATTCAAATTTTTGAAATTCAAAATTCAAATTCAAAATTCACAATTCAAATGCAAAATTCAAATTTCTGAAATTTTCGGATTGGTCCGCATTTAGTAAAAGCCTTGGAATTTTAAAACTTGTCAAAAAAAATTTGAAAATTTTTCGGTAGCTTCCTGCTCTTATTTCCAACAACATTAAAACAGAAAATTTTTCGATTCGACCACGTTAGGTTGGCCTGAAAATTGGAGACATTATAACTTTGTCGGTGTCAGCACATGAACTCTCACTAGTAATGACTACTAGGCTGAACCCGGAGTATCCCCCGGCACTCTCACTAATAACTGCACCACCGGCTAATTTAAAGGAGTTAGGTAAGGGTCGAAATGACGCTGTGAAGGTGATTAGGCTCCGCCGCGACCCGAAACATCAATTTCGTTTAAACTTTAAGCACGGTGAGAAGTGGTGCAGGTTGGTCGTTGATAGCGTCTGTCATACCAACGCTATAACGGAGAATGTGGTGTCTAGAATGTTGGTGACCACCGAGCCACATCCTTGCCCATACCACCTTGTGTGTCCTGATGAGAGTGTTATTCTTGTGTCCCAACAATTTTTGGTGCCCCTCACCATCAAAGCTTATTCTGAGTATGTTTGGTGTGATGTCCTTCCTATGAAGGACTTCCATGTGTTGTTAGGACGCCCTTGACTTGCTAGCCATGATATTATATACGATGATCGCGATGACACCTTAGACTTCATGCATCAAGGTCGGCTTATATCTCTTAGGTCCACTCCGCCTACGAAGCCATCAGTCCCATCTGGGGACATTTGTCGCCCTGCTGAGTCGACACCCCTATGCTTAGCAACGAAAAGGGATGTTGACACCACTAGTCAAAATCAGCCTATAGACTGTATTAGCCACTCAGAAACAAACACTTTATGCCTAACCGTTAAACCCGAGACTAGTCCGGTTAGTCCTAGCCTGCCCATAGGTCATATTGTCCATGTTGATACTCCCACGATTGGCTTAGTGTCTGAGACTGAGGTTGCCCTGGTTAGTCAACCTTTATATGATCCCATTAGCTTTAGGGAGCCTCCTGTTGGTCATCCCGAGATCATTCCGGAGGTTGTTGAAAATTCTGAAATAGAGCCAAGTGATTCTGATGATGTATGCGAGAAAGCCGAGGAGATGGGGCGACCCTTATTAGCTCCTCACACTCTTGATAGCGGGATTAGGGCTAGTGAGTTTCCTGTATCTTCTAGTGGGGAGGACAAGTGGTCCAATTCGTTATCTGTTGGTAGTAGTTGTGTGGGCACATTCTCTGCACTAGTGGACCATATGTTAGTGTTAGCTCCCCCTTTGAACCGTCACCCATTTATGGTTGCTTGGGTCCACCCTACTTCGGTCCCGATCTTGAAGTATGGTATGGAACCCATTACCACCGCGGGACGAGATGAGTGGTTTCGTTGGGTTGTCCTTCCTATGCTAGTTGACCATAAATTTTGGGATCGTCCTAGACGTCGTGCTCCCGAAACCACTCCCTTTGGGAGTGCTGGCATGTTTGAATCTAGTCTTGGGAACGAAGTTATGAACTTTTTAACATTCTTATCTCCCAAAGACCTCGCAGCTATAGTTCGTGCGACTACCTATCCTAGGATGAACTTGGATTTAAAATTATATAATGAATTAGTGGGTGTTCCAAGAAGTCTTAACTCACCCAAACATGATGAATTGGTGCTAGCCGACCCATCTGGGTCCATTCACTTTGTAGTCACCGCACCACGTAGATCTGACTCTGTATCACATTTGACTATTCAATTTTCTGCGTGTCCGCCTACGTTTTTGACCTCGACTACGACCGATTCTGAGTCCTTGCCCATTGTGCCTCTGGATGTGGTGTCACTTAATCATACCTATATACCACATCCGTTTGCACGCATTTACCCACCGCCTTTTGATGACCCTCATTTCCACACGTTAATGACTATAGAAAGGCCTCTCTGGAGTTGTGTCGCTCGCACATCCTTGCACATCCCGGAGTGATCAACTCTATGGTTTTTGATGAGCGGTTCTCCTTGGCATATCTTCATGCCAAGCGAGAGTATTTAAAATATAAAATTATAGCTACAAAGTTGGAATCCTTTCAAATCATTTTTGATTATAAGGCTCCCGTGCCACCTGACTTAGTCCCCTTATCCTCCGCAGTCGGGTCAAGTCATGTAGCACATGGGTTCAGTCCTCATGTATCTAGGACATTAGTGTTTCATTTTAAAATATGTCACACACACTTCCACTCCCATCTGAGACCGTCCAACGGTAGAATTAGTGAATTGGGTTTAGTCCGGTTAGTCCCTGAGCGGATGCCGTTTGGCTCCGTTATTAAATTAATTCGTAGGTACGCTGACCCATCCATGATCATGAAGAACGTCGGATTTAATGCTTTTATTTCAGATTTTTATAAAGCACAGGATTTTGCCGCTCATGTTCATGAATTACATAAACACGTGAAGGACACGCTCGAGACTCAATACGCGTCCTATCAAGTTCACGCTAACGTACATAGGTGGGCATCCCATTTGAAAGCGGGAGATTTGGTTATGGTGCGTCTTGTTCCTGAACGGATGCCTTCTGGCACCATAAAAAAGATGGCTAATCGGCGAGCGGGCCCGTTTCGAATATTAAAAAAACTAGGAGAAAATGCATTTCTTTTGGAGTTACCCACTGATTGGGGCATCTCCCCTATTTTCAATGTTTCGGATTTAACGCCGTATGTTTCTCCACCACTTGATTTATCGGTCTGCCCGTTTGGTTCCACTTCTTTGTCTACTGGGTGTGGGGGTGAGGTTATGCCCGGACCGCTCTCTTCTTCGGTCCCCACTGGAGGTACGTTGAATGTTGATGACGGAATTAATTCTCCTTATTTGCCTAATGCGTTTCCAAGGTTCCCCCGAACCATTTATATTCTTAACAGGATCCTTATAGATGAAGTGCTTTCCTCGCCCAGTGGTACCAGTCGACGATACTTGATTCGCTGGCGTGACCGTCCAGCCTCTGATGACTCGTGGCTTCCAGAATCGGAGGTGACCCTTTTGGATGATACTCTTCTCCACCGCTACCGCCAACGCAACTCATCGGTGATGAGTACTTTTGAGCGGGGGAGGATTGATGGAGCCAACGGCCCTCAACAAGAAGATGATAGCAAAGATATGCTTACGGATGCTACCGGCACGCTTGCGGACGACGACACCTCTCCAACCAAAGACTTGCGCCGCCATCACCGCGACGATTTTAATGACGGACGCCATCGCCGCTACAACCTCCGTCCGCGACACAAGAACATTAATTAATAATTATAACAATTTAATTATAATTATTAATTAATATTATCAAGCTTTTTAAAATAAGAATATTTTAATTAATAATTATCCTTATAATTATTAATTAAAATTGGTCTCGCTTTATTTTATTTATTGGAACTTTTCATGTTTTGTTTATTGTTTTAATTTGGACTGCGATTAGCCGCTGTGATTGTAAAGCCTATATAAGGCTATGTTTTGGAGGATTTGAGAGACAAGGAATGAAATAAAAATTTGAAACATAAATCTCTCTCTCTTGGATTTTCACCCCTCTTTCTCTTTGGCCTCCCCTGTCTCTTTCCCTCTCTCCTAGATTCGGCCAAGGGAGGCCGCCCCCTCCTCTCCTCCATCTTCTAGCCACCGGCCACTCTCCCCTCTTGGAGATCTTCCCCTCTCCTCCCCTCTAGCCGCCCCTCTCTACCACGAAATTATCCCACCACCTTTCCTCTCTCCTAGCCTTGGACGATTCTTCATTCTCTACGGATTCCTCCACGGGATCTAAGCGGTATTCGTCGGATCTTGGATACGGTGAAGCAAGACGGCGAACGGATTCCTCTCCAAACAACGCGCCTCCGGTGGATCCGAAAAAGAAACGGTCGGGCGAGTGTGTTGCTTGAGGCCAATCCTATCTCAAGCGGGTAACGAACAAACCACTTGTGTCTTTTCTCTCTTGATTTTTCTTGTGGTGGAATACTGTGGCGTGATTTTGGAATCACTGATTTTTTCGTTGTTTTCTTCATATTGAAAGTTGCATTTTTTTTTCATCCGTTATTTTAATATTCGAAGGGGTTTGGTGAGCCCCGCTTTTTGTTGGGAGAGATCTACCATTTTCCGAATCGATATTTTTCGGTGGATCTCTTTTGGCACAACACATAGCTTGATCGGATCGGGTGGGTCCTTTTCGCTTGATCGAACATTGGCTTATCACCCTTGGGAGATCTCTAGAGGATTAGCGGTCCTTCGTGTGGCATCGTTTCTCTTTGCCTAGTCCGGTGCACTTGCACTGTGTGGCTTGCATTTGCATCATTTTTCTTGAGTCGCGCATTCATCGTAGACCTACCCGGTAACGAGTGTATTGGAGAGTATAGGCCTACATCACATACTGTGTGAAGCCCATTTGGACAGGTTGGTCTGGATTGGTGATGTTGATATGCTATATTGCACTTTGGAGAGGACTCTGAGTATGTATGCTTGTTTTCGGGGTCTGAGTGCTGAGATGTGCTAGCGCTAGTGATATCGAATATCACGTGGTGTGTTTGGAAATAGCCCCTAAGGCTGTTCTGATGACCAAGTGAGGTTGTCTCATTAGCGGGCTGAGATGAAGCCATACCCGCATCAGGCAAAGTTTGATCCTGATGTTATGAGCACAGGCAAAGCTGAACCGAACCCATCCCTTAGTCGGTCAGTGAAGAGGTTGCCCCTCAACGCACTGAAGGAATTTTGGGAAAGGAACTGTAAGGAGGTCGAACTTGACGGTAAAAGCTCATAGTGACCATCCAAGTTGAAAAAGGACTTGTGGATGAAGCGTGCCTTGAGAGCACGATACGTGTGGCCTTGAGTCGACGTATGTGGTGAATATTTCTATGAGGTGCTTAGAGGCACCTGTGATATATGCTGCTATTTCTTTCTTGCAGGGAAGTTGTACCGCCGCCCCGAGCATGGGCAGGGGTCGTTATAATCTTGGTCATCTAAAGCTGACCGGTTACCTATTTTCCCACTGCTTGGTGGATTGTGCTTCACAGGTCCTAGCGAGATGAGTAGGAAATAGCGGGTTTGGAACCCCAGCTGCTGATGCGCTTTGATGGCCTTCGAAGGCCGAAGTGTTTTGAGTATTTTTTCCTTCATGTATTTCTGGCCTGCGTGCCGATGTTTGGAAATCATGTAATAAGAGAAACACATTTGGTTGTATAGCCTTAGTGCCAAACTCTTTTCATATATATATATATCAGCCATTCATGTTCTTTACTGTGGACATTTGTAATCTGGTTCAAGAGAGAATTAACTTATGCTTCCGCTTATATGTAACTCTGAGATGTTGTTGGTTGGTTTTCTGAATACGTAACCCTCTTGCTTGTTCATCTTATATGGCGTGAGGTCCCGGCTAGACCTACTGTTATATACTGTGCAACGGGTGGGGTGTTATATGCATGTTGGTGTATTCCACATGCATGTGTAAGGGAAAATGGTATGTTAATAGCATTAAACCACAATTTTGAGAATCTAACTCAAATCAACCCCAATCTTGGGTAGCATGTTAATTAGATCAATATAGTCCATGGTAAAAATTTAAGGTTATTTGGACCTTTGCATGTTGGTGTATTCCACATGCGTGTGTAATGGAAAATTGTGTGTTAATAGCACTAAACCACATTTTTAGAATCTAACTTAAATTGACCCAAATCTTGGGTAGCATGTTAATTAGATCAATTATAGTCCATGGTAAAAATTTAAGGTCATTTGGACATTTTCATGTTGGTGTATTCCACATGCATGTGTAAGGGAAATTGATGTGCATATAGCATTACCATGTAGGTCTAGATTTACATGGGTAAGTCAACTTGTCTTAACCCAAATTTTGGGTGGCATGATAATAAGACCATGTGCCCTAGTAAAAGGTTGAGCCCAATTGGACTCTTGTATGTGAATGAAATTCACATTTCAAAAATCTAGGTGATAAAAGGTGATCAATAAGGTTCTTAAGAAATATGTTTGAGAATTTAAAGGTTTCCCCTTGGTCAACTTTCATGAAATTTAAAACATACACTTAGGACCATAGGACAATACTCAATATAGAAAATCATCAACCTTTCGGTTGATTTCCCTAGGAAACTTGATTTCATATGATTTGGTCACATAGACCCCAAGTGAGTATTTATAGGGTCAAAGCTTACTGAAATGTTTTAGAAAGTTGTACATAGACGTTTTACACCAGTATGAGGCTCTAGAAATTTTATTGGAATTAATCATTGAGTAAACTTCAAACTTCCTTCACTAAGTAGGATTTTGGTTTATAACTTGAGAAATTAATTCCAAGAATTAATGATGTTGGATGACTGTCGAATTTTGTATATAGGTTTTTTACATCAGTATGAAGCTCTGGAAATTTTATTAGAATTAATCATTGAGTAAACTTCATACTTCCTTCACTAAGTAGAATTTTGGTTTGTAACTTGAGAAAGTAATTCCTTGAATTATTGATGCTGAATGGCTGTCAAATTTTGTATATAGACGTTTTACATCAGTATGAAGCTCTGAAAATTTTATTAGAATTAATCATTGAGTAAACATCATACTTCCTTCACAAAGTAGAATTTGGGTTTATAACTTGAGCTATTAACTTCTTGAATTAATGATGTTGGATGGCTGTCAAATTTTGTATATAGACTTTTTATATCACTATGAAGCTTTGGAAAATTTATTATAATTATTCATTGAGTAAACTTTATACTTCCCTTCACAAAGTAGAACCTTGGATTATAACTTAGAATAATCATATCTTAAATTATTGACACTGGAATACTCTAGGAATCTAGACATAAACTTGTGATAACATTACGAACCTCTGGTAATTTTCATGGAATATATGATCATATATGTTTGGTACTTCATTCCCAATGTGGAGTTTGGAGTTATAAATTAGAATAATCATATCTTGAATTATTGACACTGGAATACTCTAGGAATCTGGACATAAACTTGTGATAACATTATGAACCCCTGGTAATTTTCATGGAATTTATGATTGCATGTTTTTGGTACCTCATTCACAGTGTAAAGTTTGGAGTTATAACTTAGGAAATTCATACCTTGAATTATTGGCACTATAATACCATAGAAATTTGGGCATAAGCTTTTGATAGCAATTTGAACTTCTGGAAATTGGATGGAGATTTTATTGGCATGTTTGAAATTACTATATAGAGAATTCTTAGTGTTTTGCGGGTAATTCGTTGAGGGGCTTACTTGATTCGTCGAGAGGCTTAGGTAAATTCGTCGAGTGATCTAGACGAATCCGCCGAGACTTAGAAAATTAGTCATGTTCTTGTATAATTCGTTGAGTGATTCTGGATTCGTCGAGTGATTCCGACGAATCCGCCGAGACTTAGAAAATTAGTCACAAGTTCTTGTATAATTCGTCGAGTAATTCCGACGAATCCGCTGAGACTTAGAAAATTAGTCAAGTTCTGGATTCGTCGAGTGATCTTGAGGAGCCCGCTGAGACTTCGAAAATTAGTCTGGATCCTTGTATAATTTGGTAAATGATTCTAGATTCGTCGAGTGATCTCGACGAATCCGCCAAGACGTAGAAAAATTATTCAAGTTAATGGTATAATTTGTCGAGTGATTCTGGATTCGTCGAGTAAATTCGACGAATTCGCCGAGACTTAGAAAATTCATCGAGTTGCCTGTGTAATTCGTCGAGTGATTCTGGATTCGTCGAGTGATTTCGACGAATTTGCTGAGTCTTGGAAAATTTGTCAAGTAGAGCATCATTTCAAAGGGCGTGCGCCTAAGGGTAGACATAGATTAAGTATCATAATTCATCTAAGAGGTAAGAGTAACAATGTGAGTGAGTCCATGGGAAATGGGTGGTCACCAATAAAAGTAAATTCTTTGAGAAAGGGAAGTTTTGGATGTCACCCCATCATACTTCTTAATACCGTGGTGAGCCCTTCGCTGGGTAGCCCTCGTGAAGTCTAGGATTCACCTTAAACTTCTAAGTATAACTAAACGGTAGACAAGAGTGGTCTAAGTAGGAGAATTCGTAAATGTAAACCTCGTCCCAAACTTGGGACGGAATGGTACAAGGCTAGTAAGTCCTGCGAGCGGTAGGCTCGGTATATAGAAGGACGGGTTAGGTCCTACGAGCGGTAGGCTTGGTACTATATAAGGAAAGGATGGGTTAGGTCCTGCGAGCGATAGGCTCAGTACTATATAAGGAAAGGATGGCTTGGTACCGGACCACGAGATACTGCTCATTTCCCTTCGGCTGCCACTCCCTTCTAGCAGTCAGAGATCAGTCAGATGTTGACACTTATTCTGGAGGCCTTTAAGGCACAGCAGGTTCCGGACTCTTAGCCGAACCCGAGATCTAACAGGTTGAGCGCGTTCAAGAGCTTGTCCCCTCCGATGTATCACGGGACAGAGACCGCGGTTGATAAGATAAATTACTCTTCTTCTTAGGGTTTATGATTTATAAAAATGCGAAGAAGATTGATGATATTTTCCAAAACTATATTCGATGAAGACAAGTGTACCTTATCGTATATAATATAGGATATTTTATAAAAATACCAAGGTCGTATTAAACTCGGGTTTGTCGAGTACTTCTACTTCGAGAAAGCGGACTATTATTTTATCGGAGAGAGAGCGGAAAAGAGAACTAAATTGCTACTAAATAAAAGAGAACGAAAATAAAGAAAGAAAATAAAACTTGATTAAAACTCGCTTTCAAATGAAATTAAAAGGTAAATACTATCATTCAACTCTAAGCCTTGACCGTGGGGATTCCCGAAGCTCGAACATGCCTCTCTCGAGGTTAATGCCCAACTAAGCTTAGGAAAAATCAACCGGACTCTCGTCCTATAATTGATTACCTAAGACTTGCTTTACGCTGTGAATCCCACTATAGGATTTGACTCCTATCCGGAAGATTTACGACATCCTCTCTCGAGGGGTGCGTGCAACTCTTTTTATTCTCGAGTGATCGATTCGTACGCACGTCCTCTCGGCTAGCTAGAATACGAAAACAAATACCGAAATTCATAACCGGAATATGAACTCGATATCGTTATATTTCGAGAATAAATCGAAGGAGAGAAGATACGATAATAAGGTGTAGAGATAATTTCGATTCAAAACTTGCTAGAATCAAGAATAACTAATTACTTGCTAAAGGGAAAATTTAAAACAAGAAAAAGAGAGAAAGAGGAAGAAAGTGTAACACCCCAAAAATCGTGGTTCAGCAAAGTAGGCGGAGTGGTAGTGCTGCACTTGAAGCAGGCTAAATCTTCCCTTTCTGCTCTTAGCGCACGATCAGTGGCCTCATCGCGCACGACCGGCGATCGTGCGCCAGCGATCGTGCGTTAATTCAGGAGAGAATCGAGTTCTGTCTCGGACAGTGCGCACGACCATTTCCCTCTTCGCGCACGACCGGCGATCGTGCGCCAGCGATCGTGCATTAATTCAGAAGAGAATCGAGTTCTGTCTCGGACAGTGCGCACGACCTTTTCCCTCTTCGCGCACGACCAGTGATCGTGCGCCCTGTTTATTCTGTTCCGCGATTTTGAGCGGAGAAGAAGATCGGACCGTCCAAATCTTTTAGAAATTGATCCAACGGCTAGGTTTAGTTGCGGGAGACTATTAGGGCTGATGAGAGGGGGTTAAACCTCATATTCTCTAAGCCATTCTCTCTCCAAACCCTAGAGAAAGAAGGAGGAGCCAAGGAAGAAGAAGGGAGATTCCGCCATTGACGGAGCTCCGGAGCTCCGATTCGCGAGCCGTTTCCAAATTTGGAGAGTGCAGCCCGGTGCGGTCGTTTCTCTCCCTGTAGAATCTCGGATCTATGGCGAAAAAGAACGCTCCTAGTGTAACGATTTCTTCTCCCGTTGTTTGGACTTGTCTTTTGTCCTCTCCTTCATTTCTCTATGCTTGCATGAGGAATCCCTTTCACCAAATGGGTGAAGTGTAGGATTTCCTCAAGTTCTTCGGAACTCTGGGTCGATTGTGTCCGTCCCCGACATATTGCATGTAGAAAATCCGGTAGTCGTGCGGATTTAGGCATTGTGTGTGAAGCCTATTCGTGGCCGTTAGCCCGAATCGGTGATGCTTGATTTGCGACGTTGCATTTAGGTTAAGCCTAGAATGTGTGCCGGAGAATGACTCTGTGATATATGCGATAGTATTGCGGGATTTAAGCGTAGGCATCTCGTGAAGATCCTAATGGAAGCCCCATGCTTTGCGAGCGGTTGAATGCAAACCTTCACCACTAGAATTGTTGAGGAGTGGTCTTGTACCTCCTTTTTGGTTACGTATAAATCCCTAACGTTCCCTCATGCCCTCCGGCCGAAAGGCGGAGTCGGGTCTTGAGTCGTTACAAAGTAAACTTTTAAGGCTTGGGTGTTGTAACTTATGTTTTGTGTAGCACTAGCGAGTGCTAAACCCTTACGGGCCGAGGTGATGTCATACCCGCATCGTGTGTTCAATCGATGACAAGTGCACGGGAATTGGCTGAACTGAACCCGTTTCCAGGCGTGGCGGTAGGGGGATTTATCTCTTGTAAACCCGAACGACCTTGGGAGAGGTTGGGAAGGGCGTCTTGCCTAGACCGACCAAAAGCTCTTTTCTATCTAGAGTTTCCGGACTCATGATGGTTTTGGTGCTCGTGAAGAAGTACCTTTGGTGCATGCCTTGTGAGCATGGAGCGTGCGGTTGTGTGTACCCACATTTGTGATGAATTGATGTTGTTAGCCTCATGCGGTTGTTTAGGCGGTTGTGGGAACCTTTGGGTGAACCCAACCAACATCATGTGCATACCTAGGTTCCTTTCTTTTGATGCTCAACCTAGAAGATTGATTGTGCTTGAAACCTCACCTTGTGTAGTTGCACTTTCTTTATATTAGTACTTGTGCTAGTATGGCTTGCTTGCAGGGTAGAATCTCCGCCACCCCGGGAAAGGGGTGGGGTCGTTATAATTTGGTCAGCTGTGCTGACCGTTACTTTGTTTGCCACCGCTTGGTGGAATGTCTTATGCAGGTGCAGGTGAGCCTAGCGGGAAATAGTGGGCGGTGGCCCCTTTTGCTGAGTTGGCCCTTGAAGGCCAGCCTCCTTTTTTTGCTTTTTCATGTATGGCCGGCCTGCGTGCCGATGTATGCTTATGGAGTTTTGTGCATTGGATGAATGTAAGGCCTTAAGGCCGTAACTCTTATTCTGGATACATTCCTATGATAGTGGACAGTTCTCTTTGAATGGTTTATTTAATGCTTCCACTTACGTTTTGTACTCTCATTTAGTTGTTACTTTTCTGGTTATCACCTTTTAACTCCTAGCTAGTGTGGTTTGTATGGCGTGGGGTCCCGGCCGGACCTGCTGTTATACTCTTCGTACTGGCAGGGTGTTACAGAAAGAGAGTTTGCATAAAAGAAAGAGATAACAAAATTTCATTTCATAAAAAAGGGAGATTACATAAATTGAAAGCTACATTACATTGCATGAAATTAAAGCTAAGCTACCTTGCATGGAAGAGAAAACAAGACATTAAAAAGGAAATAAGAGAATTACATGAAATTAAATCTAAACCTAAAACATGAAAAATAAGGAAAACTATACAAGAACAGCCCAAATGGTCAGGGGGAAGGGGATTCAATGCTGGAGGGGAGCCTCTAAATTTATAGGAAAAAATTCCAGGTTACACACCCTCGGTCACGGGCGTGACCTAGGGCGTGTAATACTTGTTCTGCACGGCTGCGACATCGGCGTGGGTCTTGCGTGACTGTGTCGCGAAAAAGGACATTACACGCCCGTGTAACTTTGGTCACGGGCGTGTACCTGGGCGTGTACTTGGGCGGCTTCATCAATGCGGCCTGGGCTTGAGTGCGGCGCTGCAGCGAAAAGCGATCACGCGCGAAAAGTCACGGGCGTGACTCATGGGTCACGGGCGTGACTGGGGTCAACTCCATCAATGCGGCATGGGCTTGAATTCGGCGCAGCAGGGTGCAGGGATCACGCGGGAAATCACGGGCGTGACTTTGGGTCACGGGCGTGACTTGGGTCAACATTGGATTCGGTGGTTGACAGGTCCACGTGGAAAGCTTGAAGTGATCTTTAAATTTACACGCCCTTGGTCACGGGCGTGACTATGGGTCACGGGCATGACCGAGGGCGTGACTTGCTGTGGACTAGCTCAAATGCGCGGCAACAACTCCTGGACTGATCTTAATGTTACACGCCCTTGGTCACGGGCGTGACCTAGGGCGTGTACTATGAAATTTGACCAAAATCTCCAGAAAATCTGTAAAACAAAAATACAATTATATTTAGAACTAAAATTATAAAAGAAGTGATTTTTAACTAAAATATAAATAAAATTTACAAAATTATATTAAAATTAACCTAAATACTATAATTAAAATAAGCATAAATCCTACTTATCAAATACCCCCATACTTAAGCTTTTGCTATTCCAGAGCAAAAGTATGAGAAATATTTATAAGACATTTAATAAAATTTTTAATTAAGACTAAAAATTTATTGAATCACAAGTAAGCTAAAAAGAAAATTTAAGGATTGGCGAATTAAGTCATAAATTATGAAATTAAAATAATAAGAGAAAAATATTTAGCCAAGAGTTCTCAAAAATATTAACTAGTTAACAAAATTGAGTAATAAGTAAACAAAATTAGATTTAAAATTTATAAAAACCATAACTTTGAAAAATCTAAAGGAAAAATGTAACTTACTAAGTATTGCTCTCTCCATAACATAATTTAAATCTAGATCAAAGATATTGGGTTAGGGGGGGTTTCATAAAATTTGGCATAAGAAGAGATCTTTGAATGAAGGTGATGGATTTTCCATTTCACCAAAGTGGTTTTTTTTAAGTAAATATTTTTTTTCTCTTCTAATAACAACCAAAAATGTATATGGTTTAGGAGTAATGAATTTTATCCTCTTACTCCATGCCATATAATCTTTTCAAATATTTTGGGTGCATATGTTTTAGGGACTAATGAATTTTATCCTCTTATTCCCATGACATATGATCTTTTAAAATACTTTTTTTTATGCCATCAAAGGGGTAGGGTAGAGAAAAGACTTCTAGCTTATAAATTAAATTATTTTGAGAGCAAATTTTAGTACTTTAAACTTTCCTAAGATTTTAAAAGCTTGAGTTAGAAATAATTAAAATCTAAAGGTGTTTAAGCAAGATTACTAAAAATTTGTAACTATTTAAAATAAAAGAGAAGAAGTGCTAAAGAAATATCTCTAATCAAATTAAAATCATAAAATATTTCTTAACACTAAATCACTTAAACAAAAATTAGATTTAGCAAACCATGATAGAATAAATGATTAGCAAATAAAAAAAGTATAAATGCTTATAAATAAACTCAAAATGATTTTGGAAATGGCAAAAACCAAAGTAAGGGCTTATTATATTTTTGGGATTTTTTTTAAGTTTTATGTAATAATTTTTTGGAAATTTTTTTGATATTATCTTTTTTTGGAATTTTTAATATTATCTTTTTTTTGGAATTTTTTTAGGATAAGAAGTAAATACTAAAAATGCTAAACATAAACTAAAAAAACCTAATTTTTTTTGTTAATTCTTGGATTTCCCGAGGTCTACCCGGTGAAGGGCTCGCAAGCTACTAGAGGCTGTGATGGGAATTCAAGCCCAAGGCGTCCTTTCCGAGAATTTAAATTTTCGATTATCTAATTTTTTTTTGAATATTTTTGGGTTTTCTAAATTTTTTTTTTTTTAAAAAGCTAATTTTTCTTTTGTAAAAGACAATAAAAAGGAAATAAACTATTTACAAAACTATGTACACAAATATTTTTGGAATTTTGTGATTTTCAAAATTTTTTTTGGAAATTTTCTACGATTTTATAATTTAAAAGAAAGGGAAATACACCCCCATACTTAAAGTTCAACATTGTCCCCAATGTTGAAAGCTAAGTATGGAGAATAATAAAATAGAAAATACAAGAGCATGATTATGAAAGAAAAAGAACAAGGAGAGGAAAAGAAGTACGTCCCTGATGGAGACGGACGACCATCACGATTACCTGCAAAAATTTTCTTTCAAAACCATAAGACAAAACACAAAATCAAAAGAATTAAAACATAAAAGTTACTTATTATTATTTGTTTTTTTTTTGATAAAAGTAATAGTGCTTTCTCTTTTCAAAATATCGACAAAATATCCCCGACAACGACGCTAAAAACTTGATAAGATAAATTACTCTTCTTCTTAGGGTTTATGATTTATAAAAATGCGAAGAAGATTGATGATATTTTCCAAAACTATATTCGATGAAGGCAAGTGTACCTTATCGTATATAATATATGATATTTTATAAAAATACCAAGGTCGTATTAAACTCGCGTTTGTCGAGTACTTCTACTTCGAGAAAGCGGACTATTATTTTATCGGAGAGAGAGCGGAAAAGAGAACTAAATTGCTACTAAATAAAAGAGAACGAAAATAAAGAAAGAAAATAAAACTTGATTAAAACTCGCTTTGAAATTAAATTAAAAGGTAAATACTATCATTCAACTCTAAGCCTTGACCGTGGGGATTCCCGAAGCTCGAACATGCCTCTCTCGAGGTTAATGCCCAACTAAGCTTAGGAAAAATCAACCGGACTCTCGTCCTATAATTGATTACCTAAGACTTGCTTTACGCTGTGAATCCCACTATAGGATTTGACTCCTATCCGGAAGATTTACGTCATCCTCTCTCGAGGGGTGCGTGCAACTCTTTTTATTCTCGAGTGATCGATTCGTACGCACGTCCTCTCGGCTAGCTAGAATACGAAAACAAATACCGAAATTCATAACCGGAATATGAACTCGATATCGTTATATTTCGAGAATAAATCGAAGGAGAGAAGATACGATAATAAGGTGTAAATATAATTTCGATTCAAAACTTGCTAGAATCAAGAATAACTAATGATTCAAAACTTGCTAGAATCAAGAATAACTAATTACTTGCTAAAGGAAAAATTAAAACAAGAAAAAGAGAGAAAGAGGAAGAAAGAGAGTTTGCATAAAAGAAAGAGATAACAAAATTTCATTTCATAAAAAAGGGAGATTACATAAATTGAAAGCTACATTACATTGCATGAAATTAAAGCTAAGCTACCTTGCATGGAAGAGAAAATAAGACATTAAAAAGGAAATAAGAGAATTACATGAAATTAAATCTAAACCTAAAACATGAAAAATAAGGAAAACTATACAAGAACAGCCCAAATGGGCAGGGGGAAGGGGATTCAATGTTGGAGGGGAGCCTCTGAATTTATAGGAAAAAATTCCAGGTTACACGCCCTCGGTCACGGGCGTGACCTAGGGCGTGTAATACTTGTTCTGCATGGCTGCGACATCGGCGTGGGTCTTGCGTGACTGTGTCGCGAAAAAGGACATTACATGCCCGTGTAACTTTGGTCACGGGCGTGTACCTGGGCGTGTACTTGGGCGGCTTCATCAATGCGGCTTGGGCTTGAGTGCGGCGCTGCAACGAAAAGCGATCACGCGCGAAAAGTCACGGGCGTGACTCATGGGTCACGAGCGTGACTGGGGTCAACTCCATCAATGCGGCATGGGCTTGAATTCGGCGCAGCAGGGTGCAGGGATCACGCGGGAAATCACGGGCGTGACTTTGGGTCACGTGCGTGACTTGGGTCAACATTGGATTCGGTGGTTGATAGGTCCACGTGGAAAGCTTGAAGTGATCTTTAAATTTACACGCCCTTGGTCACGGGCGTGACTATGGGTCACGGGCATGACCGAGGGTGTGACTTGCTGTGGACTAGCTCAAATGCGCGGCAAAAACTCCTGGACTGATCTTAATGTTACACGCCCTTGGTCACGGGCGTGACCTAGGGCGTGTACTATGAAATTTGACCAAAATCTCCAGAAAATCTGCAAAACAAAAATACAATTATATTTAGAACTAAAATTATAAAAGAAGTGATTTTTAACTAAAATATTAATAAAATTTACAAAATTATATTAAAATTAACCTAAATACTATAATTAAAATAAGCATAAATCCTACTTATCAGCGGTCAAGACGGAGGAGTGGCTGGACACCATTCAGGAGATGCACGCAGGCATCAACTGCCCAGTTAGCACGACAGTCTCTTTGGTGACTACTACTTTGGATGCCCATGCCAAGAGATGGTGGAAGTCTGTGATGGATTCCACTTATGTGGACCGGGATTACTCAGAGATTACTGGGGAGGAGTTCAGTACAACTTTTCTGGAGCACTTTGTGACAGTGATGGACATGGACGAGTTAGAGGAGAGGTTTTTGATCCTCAAACAGGGGAGATGGTTGGTGATAGAGTACCAGAGGGAGTTCTCCCATCTGGCTAGATTTGCGGGGATGCACTCACTCGATGACAGAGGTTATTCCAAAAGGTTCTATCGGGGACTTAAAGACCCATTGAGGCAGGCATTGTTGTTCTTGGCCGAGAACAGTTTGGCCAAGATTGTAGAGACAACGAAGAAGCTGGAGGCAGATCATCTAATGGTGTAGAGTAGGGGAAAGAGACCAGGGGATGGGACACACTTTGGAGATGGAAGCAGGGGACCGCAGAGGGACATGATTATGAGGCATAGGAGAGGCGGAGGACACCATTGTCCTAACTCCAAGCCGGATCAGCAGCAGCCTCCTGCAGTGCCAGTTCCTCGAGCAGTGCGGATTCAGGAGCTAGTGAGGCACGATGATAGAGGATTCCACCAAGTGGTATGCTTTGGATACCACCAGCCAGGGCACATCAGGGCCAATTTCCCCCAACTATTCCGTCCACCTCCTCCTCCTCCCCCTCCACCAGCCCCTCTAACACCAACACATCAGGGTTGGGGCAGAGGACGAGGTCAGGGTCGGAGACATCACGATAGAGCTCCAAGGCAGGAGCAAGTGTATGCATTGGATTTAGCCCATGAGAGGAACCCCGAGGAAGTGATCACAGGTACTTCCATGTTTTCTTTACAATTACATAGTACCTTGCAAAATAGTAGTTTTATTAGACTTATAACCCAAACAACAAAACCACCCCAGGTATAGTGTTAGTTTATGGCAAACCTGCATACACTTTATTAGACCCGGGTGCTTCGCACTCATTCGTATCAGAGGAGTTCATACACGATCTGGATCAAGTCCAGCACTTCGAGGGCATCCACCGGAAGGTGAGACTACCAGACAGGTCAGAGATAGAGACGTGCGTCAAGTGCAACATGGTGGTAGAGATTGGAGGAAAGACATTTGAGGCACCAACGATATGTCTGAAGATGCCAGATTTTGACCTGATCCTGGGCATGAATTGGCTACCCAAGAACTAGGCCAGGATCGACTGCCTGACAAAGAAGATCGTACTGAAGCATGATGACTCCGAGGTGGTAGTAGAAGGTATTAGACCCGTCTCCCCTATTTTATTATCCTCTATTTAGGCTGTTAAAGCCCATCACCAGGGAGACAAGGTGTATGTGGTTTGTTTTGGGATGGTATAGGCGGAGGCCTCCATGATCGACATCCCCGTAGTTTTGGACTTTTCCGATGTATTTCCAAAAAAATGGCCCGGATTACCTCCACGACGAGACGTAGACTTCCAGATCCAGCTGCTGCTCGGAGCCAGTCCTATGTCTCGGGCACCATATCAGTTGGCACCCAAGGAGCTAGTCGAGTTCTGCACTCAGCTCTAGGAGCTAGTGGAGGCAGGATTTGTTAGGCCGAGCTCATTGTCATGGGGAACTCCGGTGCTATTCATGAAGAAGAAGGATGGGTCACTATGAATCTGCATCGACTACCGACAGCTGAACCGACTGACGGTGCAGAATACTTATCCGCTATCGAAGATCGACGAATTATTTGATCAGCTTCAGGGAGCCCACTGGTCCAAACTCGACCTGAGGTCAGGGTTCCATTAGCTGAGGATCTAGGAGGAGGATATACCCAAGACAACATTCAGCTCGTGCTATGGTTTATATGAGTTCAAGGTGATGCCTTTCGGGCTCACGAATGCGCCATCCGTGTTCATGAGTCTGATGAACCGTGTATTCGAGGCCTACTTGGACATCTTCGTCATAGTTTTCATCGACGACATCTTGATC
Organism: Dactylorhiza incarnata; assembly: GCA_033032865.1. Taxonomy (NCBI): domain Eukaryota; kingdom Viridiplantae; phylum Streptophyta; class Magnoliopsida; order Asparagales; family Orchidaceae; genus Dactylorhiza; species Dactylorhiza incarnata. The sequence goes on along the minus strand of JAWHQI010000152.1, from coordinate 999,865 downwards.
TACTCTAGGACCAAGGAGGACCATACTTAGCACTTAATAGTGGTATTGGGGAAGCTGAGGGAGAACCAGATGTATGCCAAATTTTTGAAGTGCCAGTTCAGGCTCCAGGAGGTAGCACTCTTAGGCCACACCATCAGCGGAGCTGGGTTGGCAGTAGACCTGGCCAAGGTGCAAGCAGTTAGGGAGTGGCCGCAGATGAGGTCGACATCAGACGTTCGTAGCTTTCTCATACTAGTGGGCTATTATCGCAAGTTCGTACAGGGGTTCTCAAAGGTCGCCCTCCCGCTTACATCTTTGACGAAGAAGGATGCTACAATTCACTTGGACATCGCAGTGCAAGGCAGCATTCCAGGAGCTGAAGGACCGACTCACCTCAACCCTGATCCTTGCCCTCCCATCTGGGAAGGAAGGATTTCAGATCTACACTGACGCATCTTATCAGGGGATGGGTGCAGTATTGATGAAGCACGGGCACGTCATAGCTTATGCATCATGGCAGTTGAAGAAGCACGAGCAGAACTACCCAGTACATGATTTAGAGCTCGGGATTGTGATCTTCGCCTTGAAGATCTGGAGCCACTATCTTTTTGGGGTTCATTATGAGATCTTCTCTGATCACAAGAACCTCAAGTATATAGATACTCAGAAGGATCTGAGCTTACGACAGCGAAGGTGGCTAGAGTTCCTATGCGACTATGACTACACCATGCACTATCATCCAGGGAAGGCAAATACGGTGGCGGATGCCTTGAGTAGGAGAGCCGACACATCTGTACCGGAGCCTTGAGTGATGGATATGGAGCTGGTGAAGATGTTAGAGGACATGGAGATCACATTAGTATCCAGGGCCGAGCCTGAGGACTACAAGGAGTACTTAGATACCTTGAGCATTACTTGTGACATCCAAGACCGCATCAGGGCACATCAGAGACAGGATGCAGCACTAGAGCCAATATTCAGAGCCCTAGGAGAGGGCAGCTCAGGAGACTACTCATTACGGGATGACCTTGTTCATTTTCGGGGTCATATATACATACCCACAGGAGGTGGGATCCGGAAGGACATACTCAGGGAGGCACACTACACTCGATACTCAGTTCACCCCGGGATCACCAAGATGACGGAGGACCTACGAAAGACTATGTATTGGCCTGGGATGAAGAGGGAGATCATAGTTTGGGTGACGCACTGCGATACCTGCCAGCGGGTGAAGGCAGAGTGCAAGAATCCTGGAGGGTTTCTACAACCGTTACCAGTCCCAAAGTGGAACTTTGAGAATATAACCATGGATTTTGTGCATGGCCTACCGTAGTCGCACTCTGGGCACGATTCCATCTAGGTCATAGTGGGTAGATTGACCAAGGTGGCTAGATTCATTCCAGTCCGAAAGGAATCATGGTGGCTAGATTGACCAAGGTGACGTACCATGGCGTGCCTAGGACGATTGTCTCAAATAGAGATGGTCATTTTACTTCGAGGGAGTGGAGGGAAGTGCAGGCATATCTAGGGTCTTGACTCACCTTTAGCACTGCCTTCCATCCACAGACCGACGGTCAGACAGAGCGCACCAACAAGACGATGTAGGACTTGCTACGTTTGTGCATCCTGGATACGGGGAAACCTTGGGAGAGGCTGTTACCACTGATAGAGTTTTCTTACAATAACATCCATCAAGCAAGCATTGGGATGGCACCGTATGATGCTCTATACGGGAGGAAATGCCGGATGCTGTTATTTTGGGTCCAGGACGAGGATCCAAGGGCACTTATCAGAGTACATAGATGACACAAATGCTTTAGTACGGATGATCTGTGACCGGATGTTGGAGGCTCAGAGTCGGCAAGCTAATTATTACGACATGAGACATCAGAAGGTGGAGTTCCAGGTAGGAGATATGGTTTTCTTGATGATACGACCAGTGCATGGTGTCTCGCGGGTGCGAGGACAGAAGAAGCTCAGCCCATGATTTATGGGGCCTTATGTGATCCTGTAGCGGATCGGCCCCTTGGCTTATAGGCTGGAGCTGCCACAGGAGTTGGCGAACCAGCACGACGTCTTCCACGTCTCCTCACTTCGGAGAGCCTTACTTCGGCCAGAGCAGCATGTTACGACTACAATAGGCATGATAGAATTTGACATATCAGTCCGCCTGGAGCCCATCCGCATTGACGATACAGCCGTCCGAGTTCTGCGGAGGAAGAAGATTCCTCTTGTCAAGGTGTTATGGTCCAATCATGGATGAGAGGAGCACACATGGGAACCAAGGGATCTCATGCAACAACAATACCCTAGATTATTCACCTCAAGTACACCCTAAACATGAGTTTATATTCCTTATTCTCATCTTTTATAGAATCCCGTATACCTAACTTAAAATTCGTGGACGAAAATATTTTTTTTGTTTTTTGGGATTTGTAACATCCCCAATCCTACTAGACCCCGTGATGGTGTTAGTGAATAACATGAGGAGAGAAGAGTGAGTTGAGATAGGTGGGGGGGGGTGACCTTAGGACTCTTTGAGTTAAGGTGAACTCACACAGGGTCTCCTATGGTACACAAGTCAACATTGGTCAAACTACCCAAATTGCACTTACAAGTACAAGTTGAACTCACCACTATGTTTCTAACCCTAAGGGAGGCCCATTTGACCAAGAACCCCAACAATTGGTCACCCAAATATGCCAAATTGACGAAAGTCAAACCTAGGTCAACCCAGCCCTATTCAACACAATTGGACTCAATTGACCTTCAATTCCTCAAATTGACCTTACCTAGGTTACCCAAACCACTAAGGGAGGTCATTAGGTCAATAATCACTAAATAATTCCACTCGATTTCAAGATATTGAAAAAAGTCAACTTTTACTCAACATAGCCCAAATCAACCCAATTAAGGACCAATTGGCCTTCAATTGGTCAAATTGACTTGACCCATAACCTCATAACCCCATTAGGAATCTAATGGACCCAAAAGCCCCATCAAGTGGTCAACCATTCCCTTTAATTTGACAAAAGTCAACCTTATGCCAAATTGGGTCAAACTCACACCATATATATCAATTAACCAAATTAAATTGGAGCCACACAATGACCCAATGTATTTGGGTAGGGTCATAGGACTCATGGCCATCATGTGGGGCAAACCCACCCACCAAGTTGACCAAGTCAACCCAAAAGTCAACCATGGTCAACATAAGGCCTTAAGAGAGAAATTGAAAGACCAAGTGAAATACAAGTGAACCAAGAGCCCACCCCATGCCTAACCAGCATGAGACAAGCCTATTAGCACCCCACATTTGAATTTGGAGAGAGATGATGAGCATGGGGGCAAAAATGCCATTTTTTCCCAAAAAGCTTAAATGAAAAGTGCTTTTGGAGTAAATGAGCTCCCATGGCCCCCACCACCTCTGCCCAAGCCCCCAGCAGAATTCCTCAGGCTGTGAACAGACATTTAAGCATGACAGCCGCTCAAACAGTATAGTAGGGGTTGTATAAGCCATGACCGAACACCCCACTTCCCATTCTCTCTATATAGCCACCTTTCCCCTCATTTGACCCTTCCATCATCTTAAGAAGGTCCTAAGGAGTCGAGCTATCCTCCTGGAGTAGAGCCTTCGGTGTGGAATCAGCGGATCGAGCAAGCTCGCTAGAGATGGAGAAATCCATGGCCGCACGCCGGAGCACATGTCGTCGAGCCACAATTGAGGTCCGTTTCTCCCCCTCTCCCTCTGTGCTAGAATCTAGAACTACTTAGGAGTGAAATCAGGCTCAATTGAGCCCGATCCCATGTGAGGAAGAGGGAGAATTCCCAAGCATTTCTTCTAGCTCGGGATCGTCGGAGAAGATATCTCCGGCAGCCGTGTCGTCTCCTAGTGGTAGCCACCACCTCAACGGAGGTGGTGGAGGTGGTGGCCGGCAGTGGTGAGCAGTGGGCGGTCAGGAAATGAGGTTGGAAAGTGGCCTAGCTGGGAGGATTCCTGGCCGTTGGCTAGAGGAAGGAGATGAAATCATGACCCGTGATCTCAATGATGATGGTTATTAGCAGACCATATTAATATAAATGAAATTAATTGTCACACTTTATACAGATTTTAAATTAAACATTTAGGCTACTTTGAGGTTGTTTTAGGCAAAAGCGGTTGTGATAACTTTTGTAACCCTTGAGGTCTACTACCTATAGGGATTTGAATCACCAAGTTTGGCGGCCTACAGCTCCTTGTAGGGTCATTATACTGAGGTATGTCGTAAATGGTGTTCAGACCTTATTTTGTAGATCTAAACCACATGGTTGTTGGGATTAGTCTAATATATTAGACATAGTTGTAAATAGCATAGATACACCCCCTGCCCAAAAATCATAATTTTTGGGTAAAATTATCCTATAGTTTATGCTAAATATGATTTTTCATATTAATGAAATAAAAGTGGTTAGATAAAAGCAAAATGACCCAAATCTTGGGTGACATGATTGTTAGACCCTACCTAGTAGCATGTCAAAATTTGAGACCATTTGGCTCACTGTAGAGTATTATATCACACACACATAGGAATAGGATGTATGGAAAGGTGGTGTGCATATAACACATTGGTGTATTTTGTGATTTCATCACTTATGGCTTGTAGTATGCTCATGAAATTTGGGCAACACACCTAGTACAAAGGAGGGTATCATCTATATAAATATTAGGATTTTTGGGAAGAAAAATCCTAAGTATTTGAGTAATAATGTATTTGTCACATAAATGTTTTAATCAAATAAAAGTGATCAAATAACTTAGGATAAATCTAATTTTCTGTTACATGATACTTTAGGATGTTATATACCTCTGGAAATTTTATAGGGATTTTTGGAATTATTTTTCTTAGTAATTTGGGCATAATGATTTTGTCATAAAGTGTATTAATGAAATAAACATTACCTAAGTTCTAGAGAAAACTCCAATACTCTGTCCCATGATGTTTTACCTTAAAATATATCTCTGGGAATTTTTGTAGGATTTTTGGAAGTCATTCACACTGTAAATTACCCAAAATGCCCTTTGTCACAATTATGTATTAATGGAATTTATATGGTCAATATTATCTAGAAAATTCTGCAAATTTGTTTAGACTGTATTTTGATCATTATAAGTCCATGGTAATTTTTGTACTTACTGTGTAATGTGTCCAATTGATTTAAATGTTTAAATATTTAAATAGTGGACTTAAACATTATGAAAAATTAAGATATCTAGTCAGCCATGATATTTATATTTTACATGTCACTGATAATTTATTGAGAGCATTTTGACTTCAGGGAGTTGTACTTCATGTGTAAAGTGAGGTGTGCATTATTATTAATGTATTTTTATAAATGGCCAAAATAGTTGGGAAAATTATGACTTTTCTGACCATCTGGTAATTAGGTCATTTGTAACCTATGGTAAAAAATTTAGGACGTTTGGTCATGTTTTAGTGATGTTCACATTATAGAGATTCAATTAGTTCAATGTTAAGTTTGTCTGCGTTTAGCAAGAAACTTGGGGTAGTGTTTAGGCTAGCCAAAACATGTGAGAATAGCATGAAATTTGGAACACAACATTAGGGCATACATAACTATAGTTCACATAAGTTGTAGGCTAATTGGAGAAAGTCTACCCTATAGAGAATAGTGAACGGGAAGCACGTCTCAGTGAACAATTGGAGTATTTTTGGGAGTTTCCTATCAATGGCAGCTATAGTGACAATTAAGGTGATCAAGATGCATTCAAGGCTAATGGTGAGCATATATGTGAACATCTAAGGATTTGCACCACATCATTAAAAAGGTCGTCAAGTTACCTAGAAGAAGTATAAATCATACTTAAGTAATTTAGAGCAACCATGAGGGTAACCTTGACGAGGGTAGTTACCAATAAAAGTAAATATTATGAGAAAGGAAGATCTGGGATGTCATCCCAGAATACCATCTAGTACCGTTGCATGCCCTTCACCGGGTAGACCTCGGGAAGTCTAGAATTCACCTTAAATTACTATGACCGCTTAAGTAACAAACAAGAGTAACCCTAACTGAGATAGACTGAGAAAAGTAAACCTCGTCATATTAGGAGAGACAAAATGGTTCAAGAGTAGTTAGTCCTACGAGCTGGTGGCTCGGGAAATGTAATAAATCTTGCATGTGCATAAACTAGTGGCAGGTCTTCGGCATGCGTCCATTTGTCACACCATTGGCGGTACGTTGACCTTGGCGGGGTCTGGTGAGTTAGAGGGCCAGTAGGTTACTTTACTGCGGTCTAGTAGACAATCCCTAGTAACCCACCCCCGACCATAAAAGTCTGGTGGGATGCCAGCAAGAGTACGCAAAAGCTCACGGAAGTGCACCAAGGATGTGTACAACAACGTACATAAGGTCTAGGTCTGGCAGTGTGTATGCCCACCTAGAAGTGGAGTGCCTCATTCACTGAATTCGTTGCCACTGCGGAAGTACCTGAGAGGCTTGCTACCTCCAAAAAGCGGGAAATAAAGGTCTGTGCGCGCAGAGTCGTGTGAGTGAGTTGCACTGTATGAACATACCATAACATTCATAACATCATAATGACATATACATTTGCAGACCATTATCATATAAATTAGTATGGGCTCTTTTATATGATAAGTTATAATTTTAGAAATCTTAACTTATAAGTTTGTATGGGCATTCATATAAGTTAAGGTACTCCAGATGATAGTGTGGTAGTTTTTCTTATTACTTCACTTGCGCTGCATTTATTTATTTACTACTCATTATTTACCTATTACTGCTGTCCTACTTACTGCATTTATTACATATTGCTAATATTCTCACTGCTCAGTTACCCTTTATACTGCTAGTACTATCCATGTCACTTGTACTTCCTTTTATCCCTTGTTGTCCTCCGCTTCGTCCTCCCGCTTGGTACCTAGGAGTTGTGGGGGGAGGAGGAGACAAAATGGCTTAGTCTTTTTGACCGACGGTCGGTTGTGGTCGTAACCCCGGGAGATCGAGGAGCAGGAGTCGCAGTAAGTCATGTAGGACGTGATGGCAGACCCTGAGGAGTAGATGTCGCGCATCACTACTTCCACACGATGACAGGTTGGAGAATATTTTGTGTTGCTTCCGCATAGTGTAGAGTGAGAGAGTGATTTACCTTTATTAGTCTCTTTTGGATCTGTATCGGGCTTAAGCCCTTGCACTCTCTTAGTTTTGTTTCATTGTGGACTATTTTCACTCTCTTATATATATGCATATATGTGTGTTGTGGTTGTGGACTTGTCTATTTGTACTTATTACTTCTTGCAAATTGGCCTGTGATATGATCGATTTAGCCAGCAGGATCGGCGTTGAGCGGTGACAGCTAACCCATGAGTTGGGGTCAATGTAAGATGGCGGTTCTGGGCATAAGATCCAGAAACTCTCTGGTAAGGATGAGAGGGATCTTATACCTCTCCTAATACATGACACGGTATGATTCATTTGCAAATCCATGAGGAAATTAAGAAAAATTTCTTTTAAAAGACCTTAATTCGAGGCAACATTGGTTGTAAAAAGAGTTTTACATACAATTAATATGGTGCGATATTTATTGCCTCAACAAAATATATTCCTAGATGCTCCACCAACTTAACTCTAATATCGTAACACACCATTGGTGATTATATTGTCAGTTAAGGACACAATTTAACAAATTCATGAATAATGCAAGAGAGAACCGACATGAATTATAAACTTAGTCCAAGTTTAAGTCAGATATGGACTAGATGGGAGTGAGACTGGCAAATAGGTTCTCGTACTCTGAAGAGATGAACAAATGTAATAACCTCATGTGAGGAGCGGTGCCATTGGTTTACCTCTTTAATTCAGAGATGATGATCAGTAAAATGGTTAGGACAAACGGTGCAATACCGTTGGTCTAACAAATATCTGAGTTTAGTTGAATTGTTAGAAACATAGGGTTGTGGAGATAGTTGCTTGAGACAAATAGATCGTGTCATGGGACATATGGATTAGAACCAGGTCCCTGCAAGTTAGAATTGTAGTGGGGATTTCTGCATATCAGGGCATTCGAAGGTGATTTATATGGGGTTTACGCAATCAAGAGTCAAGCCCCTTTAATTTGAATAATCCATTTTATTGGAAACCTGCAGATTAAAATAAGGTAACACCATAAGTTAGAGTAATTACATAACTCCATAGACAGTAGTGCTTTTCATGACAATGGGGAAACAGATTGTAATTACCAAATGCGTATATGATGAAATTACATGAGAAGGAATGGGTTTAATGAGATTCTCCCAATGAAGCTCAATATAGGAGGAAGTGTAGGACTCCGCCTTTCAGGATTCAGGGTGACGACCTGAAGGCACTAGGGGACAGAATAGATAAAGGACATGAATGCCCATATACGACTGATACAGGATTGGATGTTGGAAGCGCAGAGCGGACAAGCTAAATATTATGATGCGCAACATCGTAAGGTGGAATTCCATGCAGGAGGCAGAGTGCTTTTGAAAATATGGCCGGCACCTGGAGACTCATGAGTATGGAGACTAAGAAGTTCAGTCCGAGATGCACGGGGGCCTTATAGGATCCTGGAGCGGATCGGCCCCTCGGCTTATAGACTGGAACTTCCTACAGAATTAGTAGTATTGCAGTATGTTTTCGATGTCTCCTCACTTCAAATAGCTATCCTTTGGCCAGAGCAACAAATCACTATCGCAATAGGCCCGATAGCATCTGACAGTACAATCCATTTGTTACCAATCTGTATCAATGAAATCGTCGTCCGAGTCCAATGAAAGAAGAAGTTTACCTTGGTCGAGGCAATCTGGTCCAATCATGGATGAGAGGAGCACACATGGGAACTGAAGGGTCCCATGCAACAATAATACCCAGGACCCTTTGCCTCAAGTTCGATTTAAACCTCTTTGAAGATTCTTCATTTTCATTGTGCGTGAAACCCCGTAGACACGAACTTGAATTTTGGGGATGAAATTATTCTTTTATTTATTGGGATTTGTAACATCCCTATTCCTTCTAGACCTCTTTGGTTAGGGTTAGGGTTGAAGTGGTGAGTAGAGGTCATGGAATGACCCTTTGTCCACTTGGACTTAGGAAAATTGTTATAAGCACCCCAAATGTGTAGAGGTCAACCTTGGCCAATTTACTTCAAATTGGACTCACCAACTCAAATTGAGCTTACCAATTCGTCCCTAACCCTAAGAGTGCCCCAAGTGACCCAAGTGACCCAAAAGCCCCATCATAGGGTCACCAATTTTGGCCAATTTGACCAAATCAACTCTGGGTCAAAATAGGTTAACATATGCCAATTCATCTCAAATTGGGTCAATTAGACTTCATATGATCAAATTGACCCAACCATTGTATTATAAACCCTAATTGGGGGTTCAATGGACCTAAAATACCTATCATGCAGTCACCAATTGGGTCAAATTTACCAAAGTACCATTAAGGTCAACATAGGTCAATCCTTCACCAATATGTCCAATAAACTCCCAAAACATGAAATTGACTTCACCCCTAGTCTTATAACATCATAGGGGACCCAATGGACCCAAAAGCCCCACCATGTGGTCAACAATTGGCTCAATTTGACCAAAGTCAACTTTCCCCCAATTTTGGACAAAATCACACATATTGGCTAAATTGGCCCAATTGGGGCATCACCAAGACCCAATAGACATTGAGTGGTGTCAAGGAACTCAAGACCAACACTTTAGACTATTCAAACTATCACCTTGACTAATTCAACCCTAAAATCAAACCATCACCTTGCCACAGTAGATATGGGTGAGTTGGCAGCTGGGTAGATGGGGAAATTAAGGTGGGGAAGGTGTTGGCTGGCAACATCAATGGCATTGCATGGAAGAGACAACATTTTGCCTCAATTAACATTCCCCAGATCCTCTCTGAGCTCAGGGATTAATTCCCTACAGTTCTCTTGCCAGCAAGGAGCCCTAGGAGTGACTGGATTGGGAAGTGGAGCTTGGCCGAAAATCTCCAAAATGGCACAGCCATATACATTCCCCCTCAGCCAAAATTAAAGGTCTCATTAGCTTTAGAAGCATCAAGGAGTCGGGTTGGAGCTTTGGAGGATTTGATACAAAAATGAGATCGGGAGGTGGAGCTCAAGGAGGGTGGCTGGCCATGGCAAGTCCAAGATTTCATCAACCTCAAGCCAAACAAAGGTCCGATTTCTCCTCCCCTCCCCTTGTGCTAGATCCTTAGATCATTTAGGTTTTGATTTGAGGTCAATAGAGCTTGGATCTAGCTCTAGAAAATCAGAGCTTGGACGATTTTTACCCTCCTCGATCCCCTCTCTTGTGCACTATTTCGGTAGAAAACTGCCTCCTCTCGACGACCGCCACCTCAACGAAGGTGGAGGTGGTGGAGGTCCGCCATGGAGGTAAAGGGGTGGCCGGGCATTTGACTTTCAAAGCCACCTAGCTGATTTCATTCCTAGCCATCAGCTGGAGGAAGAAGACGAATGGGAGACGTCCGATCTGGTTGATCTGATAAATGCAGACCAATGTTTAATTAAATGTATATTATGTCACAAAATATGTGCTCTTTTGTTCTCAAAATTTGAGGCCCTTAGAGGCCATAAAATGAAAAATAGGTAGAGTCAACTCTTGTAAATCCTTAAGTCTACTTTCCATAGGAATTGAAATCAAGTCATTTAGGGTCATACATCTCCTTGTAGGGTAGTTATGGTGGGACTGGTCCTTAGGAAGGACAGAAATTTGATGATGAATAACTTTCATATAATAGCTTGTATGAAGCTAAAATTTGGACCATGCATGTGTGTACCCCAGACATACTATGTGCTCGAAAATCATAATTTTGGGGCACATTTTTCTATAGTTTTATCCAATATATGATTTATTGAATTAATAGAATAATGGTGGGTAGTCAACTCATATAAACCTAAATTTTTGTGGGGTATCCATTAGGTCATTATACGACCCTGGTAAAAATTTAAGGTCATTTGGACCTTTGCATGTTGGTGTATTCCACATGTATGTGTAAGGGAAAATGGTGTGCTAATAGCACAAAACCATATTTTGAGAATCTAACTCAAATTAACCCCAATCTTGGGTAGCATGTTAATTAGATCAATATTGTCCATGGTAAAAATTTAAGGTCATTTGGACCTTTGCAGGTTGGTGTATTCCACATGCATGTGTAAGGGAAAATGATGTGTTAATAACACTAAACCACATTTTGAGAATCTAACTCAAATTAACCCCAATCTTGGGTAGCATGTTAATTAGATCAATATAGTCCACGGTAAAATTTTAAGGTCATTTGGACCTTTGAATGTTGGTGTATTCCACATGCATGTGCAAGGGAAAATGGTGTGCTAATAGCACCAAACGACATTTTGAGAATCTAACTCAAATTGACCCAAATCTTGGGTAGCATGTTAATTAGATCAATTATAATCCATGGTAAAAACTTAAGGTCATTCAGACCTTTGCATGTTGGTGTATTCCACATGCATGTGTAAGGGAAATTGTTGTGCATATAGCATTACCATGTAGGTCTAGATTTACATGGGTAAATCAACTTATCTTAACCCAAATTTTGGGTGGCATGATAGTAAAACCATGAATATGCCCTAGTTAAAGGTTGAGCCCTATTGGACTCTTGTATGTGAATGAAATTCACATGCCAAAAATCTAGGTGATAAAAGGTGATCAATATGGTTATTAAGCAATATGTTTGAGAATTTAAAGGTTTCCCCTTGGTCAATGATAAGTAGTTTTTAGTCATCGTTCTTAGACTAGTTAAATTTGTTATTTTCCTTATTTTTATCTTTTGATATGATTTTATGTATGTTTGTTTTAAGTTTTGTTGTTTTGTTTTTGTTGTTATAATTTCTAATTTTATGTATGTTTGTATTTTTGTTTTGTTTAGGTGGTGTCTTATATTTGTTTAATTTTAATTTTATATTTTCTTGTTTCAAACTAATGGTTTTATGTTGTATTAATTTTGTAGGTTTGAATTAAATGATGAAGTCCAAGCCAATGTTGGTGCAACCGTGGTGCAACCCAAGAACAATCAAAGTCGAGCCTCTTGTTGCTGTCCAAGTCCATCCACTTTGCTGAATTCCTACAGCCCGAGAACAGCCCATTGATGCAAACCGGGCCCATGCATGCATCCCCCTTGATGATTCAAGTGCAGTCCACCTTGAAGCAATGCAGCCGGCCACCTCCATGTGGCTGTCCAGCTCTCCAAATTGTAGCAGCTCCACTCCATTAAACCAAGCAGCCCGTGAGCTCCTTTTGCTGTCCAAATATACATGAATGCAGCCCACGTAAATTGTGCTCTCCACTTCTTCTAATAGCATGCAGCCGGCAACCTTTTGAAGATTTATTTCCACCCTCATGGCAGCCCATTTACTCCCCTATTGCAATCCATAAGCCCACTTCTCATCCCCAATTAAAACCGTGAGCCACCTTTGCATGTCCTCATGCATTGGCCGATCCACTCTCTCATCTCCTCTCTCTCCTTTTTAATTTATTCTCTCCTCTTTATTTCTTATTCATCTCCCCTCCTTCTATTTTCTATTTTCTATTTTATTTTATTTACTTCTTAAATAGAAAACAATGCATTTGACCACCTCTCTCCTCCTCATTTAAACCCATGCATGCATTCTTCCATTCATGCATTTCCCTTCTCTCTCCCTCATAAATCTCATCTAGAACCTTCCCCCTCTTCTATATAAGGAACCCATGCTTCATGCTTTGGGGAGGTTGGACTTTGGAGAGAGCTTGGAGAGTGCTAAGTTTAAGAGTGCTTTTTACTTCATTGTTGTAATTTTCCTTCTTGTAATCCCTTTTCATTTCAGTAGTATAGTATTGCTCTTTAAATATTTTGTACTCCTTTATTTGTTTTCAAATCAATGAAAATGAACTTTCTTCTTCTTATTGTTGTTCCCTTTCCTAATATGCGTAGCTAATTTTCTTTAGCGTTCGATCACGATGATCCATGAATTGAGATGAGAATATTTTTTATGTCTTAGTTTTGCTTTTGTTTAAATTATTCTCGATCCTTCTTTGAAATATTTTGCGTCGACTCCGTATTTCCGGTATACGGTAGTAGGTCCTTGATCTCATTTCATAGTAGTCGAGAGACTCATTGATTTGAAAGATCTCTCAAAGAAGGAAGGAGTTGCACGCACCCCTAGAAATAGGATGACGTAAATCCTCTGGATTGGAGTCAAATCCAATAGTGCGGTTCACTTCGATAATGCGACTTTAGACCTGTTTGATTTGCGAAGAGATTCCGATTAAACCGTCTTTAAGTTAGGAGATTTAGTGCTCTAGCGAGACTATCTCTCATTTTCGGAACCGTCACGGTCGAGAATTATTTTGCAATCGTAGAACTAAATTTTATTTCTCTCGTCTCTTTTCATGGTGATTCTTTGATCGAACGCTAGTTTTCTCTTCTGAATTTCCGTTTAAGAAATCTCGTAGTTTAATTTAGAAATTCTCAAAATCACCCAACAATCGTACGGTAGGATAATAGTTGGAAGCGTGAGTAGTAATACTTGACAGCCCTGTGTTTTAAATACGACCTTGGTACTACAATTCGATAGGTACACTTGCCTCTTCGGGTTGATAGTCAATTCAAATCACCAAGTTTTTGGCGCCGTTGCCGGGGACTTTTGTCAATATTAAGAAAACGCCGTCGCTATTACTTCTACAAAAATAAAAAAAAAATTATTATATATTATAATCAACCCATTTCATCGTTTTTTTTATCCCACCTAAATTCCTGGAAAGGACACTTTGGGCTTGAATTCCCATCATAGCCTCTAGTACCGTTGCAAACCCCTCACCGGGCAGATCTCGGGAAGTCCAGGACTAATATAATCCGCCTAAAGAGAAAAAAAAATCATTATCAATTTTATTTCATTTTGGTTTTCCTTCATCTTATTTTTCCCTCTTTCCTTTTTCTCGTTTTCTTTCTAGTGCATGACCCGCACGAATTCGTCGTTACTTGTTGATTTGGACCCGGAAATCGAACGCTCCTTTCAGAGAAATTTACGATTCGGAGGTTCCACTTCTCAGGATACGGTTGAGGATTCTAACGGTGATTGTGATCGTAATTCTGAAATTATGGGTGATCCTAATCTAGAAGTTGACCAGCAACGGACCATGTCCTATTATGCTCAGCCTAACTTGGAGGGTAAAGAATCCAGTATTGTTCGACCTACAATAGCGAACAACAATTTTGAGCTTATGCCCGACACTATACAAATGGTGCAGCAATATGCGCAGTTCGACGGATCACCAGATGAAGATCCGAACTTGCATATTGCTAGTTTCCTTGAGATCTGTGATACCTTCAAAATTAATGGTGTCTCAGACGATGCGATCAGGCTAAGACTCTTCCCCTTCTCCTTAAGAACAAAAGCCAAACAGTGGTTGAGTTCTCTCCCAAGAGGATCAATCACTACTTGGGACACTTTAACTGAAAAATTTCTTGCTAGGTATTTTCCCCCGCTAAAACTGTTAAACTTCGAACTAATATTTGTACTTTTAGTCAAATTAATTCTGAGACCCTCTATGACACTTGGGAGAGGTACAAGGAACTTTTGAGACGCTGCCCTCATCATGCTCTGCCTGTATGGATACAGGTCCAGACATTTTATAATGGGCTAAATCAAGCAACCAAGCAAATGATAGACGCCGCATCCGGTGGTTCTTTGAACCGAAAAACTCCGGAGGGCGCTCTTGAGCTTATCGAGGATATGGCGATGAACACCTATCAGTGGAATACGCCTAGGTCTCTCCCGAATAAACCTGCAGGTATGTACGAAGTGGACTCTGTATCCCAACTGGCGCTTCAAGTAGAGATGCTGAACAAGAAAGTAACGGAGATGACTGCTGCCTCCGCCATTCAGGTACATGAACATGCAAATGCTGCTGCTGCCGAACAGGTGGATTATCTGGGGAACATACCCAGGCCTGCTCAAAATAATTTTAATATTTTTTCTGCTTTTTCTGCTCCTCCTGGTTTTAATGCTGCGTCTAATTCATATCACCCTGGATGGCGTAACCATCCTAATTTTTCGTGGAGTAATCCTGCAAACGCCGCACGTCCACCACATGATTTCCCTCCACCACCACAACAAAATCAAAATCAAAATTTTCCAAAACCTCCATCTTTGGAGGAAATGCTTTCGAAATATATAAATTCGAACGAGGCGACCATTAGAAATTTAACAGGATCAATGAAAAATCTCGAAACCACGGTCGGCCAACTAGCTAAGGCCATCTACGAGAGACCACCTGGGACTCTCCCCTCAAATACTGAGCCAAACCCAAGGGAACACGCGAAAGCGATCACTCTTCGGAGCGGCAAAGTAGTCCACGAGCCCACCACCAGGGAAGAGCCCGAGGTTTTTGCCTCTCCTACTGCTGAACAAATCATCATTAAAGAAACTGATTTTGAAAAAGAAAAAGAAGTTGTTTTTGAAAAAGAAAAAGATCATTTTCAAAGTGCTGCTCTTGATTCTACAAAAGATTTTCCGCCGCCTCCCTACCCCGCTAATCTTAGGAAGGATAAGTTAGATGATCAATACCAACGCTTTCTCGAAATTTTTAAACAAATCCACATAAATTTGCCGTTTCATGAAGCGATAAGTCAAATGCCGAAGTATGCGAAGTATCTTAAGGACTTGTTAACGAACAAAAGGAAATTAGAAAATTTATCCCAAGTAACGTTGAACGAAGAGTGCTCGGCGGTCATAAAAAACTCAAATCTTCCGAAAAAGATAAACGATCCGGGTAGTTTTTCGATTCCTTGCATTTTTGGAAATCTGTTCATGAAACACGCGTTAGCGGATTTAGGTGCGAGCATCAACTTGATGCCATTTTCTTTATTTAAGAAGCTAGGATTGGGCACTCTCAGCCCTACGCGTATGAGTATTCAGTTAGCCGATAGATCAATTAAATATCTGTTAGGTATCGTTGAAGACGTGCTAGTGAAGGTCGACAAATTCATCTTCCCGGTGGATTTTGTCATTCTTGATATTGAGGAGGACGTCGACGTCCCTCTTATCCTTGGTCGTCCCTTCTTAGCCACCTCTCGAGCGGTCATCGATGTAAGAAACGGGAAATTTCTTCTTCGGGTAGGAGATGATGAGGTCGCATTTTCTATTAACGAATCCATGAAAAACTCGTTAAAATATGACGACTCATGTTTTTTCGTAGATGAGATAATTGACGATTCTCCTTTTCTTCTTTCAAATATTTCTGCAAATGAATTTTCTACATCCTTTTCTGATAATTCTCCAACTGATTTTGAAGACACGGTTATGTCCGTGCAAACAAATTTTGAAAATCCACCAATTTTTCGACAAAAAAATTTTGAAAATCTCATTTTTGAAAAAGAAAAAGTTTTAAAAAATTCTTATGACGAACCACCCACTCTTGAACTCAAACCACTCCCCGAACATCTTAAGTACGCTTTTTGGAGAACAATTCTAAATTGCCCGTTATAATCTCAGCGTTTCTTTCTCAATCAAAGAACGATCAACTGATCGAAGTGCTACAAAAGCATCGCCGAGCTATAGCGTGGCAAATATCATATATTTCTGGCATAAGCCCTTCTTTTTGCACCCACAAAATTTTCGTTGAAAATAATTCTAAAACTGTAATCCAACCTCAACGCCGTCTTAATCCGAATATGAAAGAAGTCGTGAAAGGAGAGGTTCTTAAGTTGTTAGATTCGGGGATAATTTATCCAATTTCTGATAGTAAGTGGGTTAGTCCAGTTCAGGTTGTACCTAAGAAGGGTGGGATCACGGTAGTAGCGAACGAGAATAACGATTTAATCCCAACTAGGACGGTAACGGGATGGAGGATGTGCATCGATTACCGCAAACTAAATGATGCCACTCGTAAAGATCACTCCCCCTCCCTTTTATCGATCAAATTTTAGAGCGCTTATCTGGGCATAGTTTTTATTGTTTCTCGACGGTCTTTTGGGATATTTCCAAATCCCTATCGCACCCGAGGACCAAGAGAAAACAACATTCACTTGCCCCTTCGGAACTTTCGCCTACCGTAGGATGCCTTTCGGTTTTTGCAACGCACCAGCTACCTTTCAGTGGTGCATGCTCGCTGTTTTCGATAAATATGTAGAAAATATTATGGAGGTATTTATGGACGACTTCTCAGTTTTTGGCGACTCTTTTGCTTTATGCTTAGAAAATTTAGGAAAAGTTTTACAACGCTGCGAAGAAACAAATCTAGTTTTAAATTGGGAAAAGTGCCATTTTATGGTACGAGAAGGTCTAGTTCTAGGTCATAAAATTTCTGCTAAGGGAATCGAGGTCGATCAAGCTAAGGTCGAGGTAATCGAAAAACTGCCGCCGCCTACGAACATTAAAGCGATTAGAAGTTTTTTAGACCACGCGGGGTTTTATGGACGCTTTATTAAGGACTTTTCAAAAATCACCAAGCCTCTAACCCAACTATTAGAAAAAGATATTCCTTTTAACTTTAACGAATCATGCTTAGCTGCCTTTGAATTAATAAAATCCAAATTAATTAATGCTCCGATTATGATTGCTCCGGTCTGGGATTTGCCATTCGAAATTATGTGCGATGCAAGTAGCTTTGCGGTAGGTGCGGTGTTAGGACAACGAATAACTAAAAATTTTCACCCCATCTACTACGCTAGCAAAACACTCAATTCCGCACAAGAGAACTACACAACAACTGAAAAAGAACTCCTCGCTATTATTTTCGCTTTTGATAAATTCCGACCTTATATTACGCTCTCTAAAGTTATCGTTTTTACGGATCATTCCGCTTTGAAGTACCTCCTTTCTAAACCGGACGCCAAGCCGCGTCTCATACGTTGGATCCTCTTACTTCAAGAATTTGACTTGGAGATCCGGGATAAGAAAGGAGCGGAAAATTTAGCGGCTGATCACCTTTCACGCCTAGAAAATTCTGAAATTGATATTTTTGATGAAGATCTTCTTATTGATTCTTTTCCGGATGAAAAAATTTTAAACGTTTCTTCTTCTACCCCCTGGTTTGCCGATTTGGCCAATTATCTAGTGGCCCGCGTCCTCCCAAAAGAATACTCCTCTCAGCAAAAGAAGAAATTCTTTTCGGAGTTGAAGTATTATTTTTGGGAGGACCCATTTCTATTTCGCATTTGTGCAGACCAGGTGGTGAGAAGATGTGTTTCCCAGGAAGAAGGCCACCAAATTTTAAAGCATGTTCATGAAGCTCCGACTGGCGGGCACTTTCAAGCAAACCGCACCGCACACAAAGTGCTTAGTGCTAGCATTTATTGGCCAAGCATATTTAAAGATGCACAAATCTTTGTGGGCGGATGTGATCGGTGCCAGCGGACCTGAAACATCTCAAATAAAAATGAAATGGAACAAAATTACTTTCTCGAATGCAAAGTTTTTGATTTATGGGGCATAGACTTTGTAGTCCCATTTCCCTCTAGTTTAGGAAATAAATATATTTTAGTTGTCGTCGATTATGTCTCTAGATGGGCGGAGGCCCAAGCTCTTCCAAGTAATGATGCCCGCGTTGTGATTTCATTTCTTAAAAAAATGTTTTCTCGTTTTGGTTTTCCTTGAGCGATCGTTAGTGATAGGGGAAGTCATTTTTGCAACGCCCAACTCACCAAAGTTCTAACTAAATATGGCGTTACGCATAAACTTTCCACCGCTTATCACCCCCAAACTAACGGTCAGGTCGAGGTAGTCAATCGGGAACTCAAAAGAATTCTAGAAAAAACTGTTTCTACTTCTCGTAAAGATTGGTCCTTAAAATTAGACGATGCTCTTTGGGCCTATCGGACGGCGTACAAGACCGCTATCGGTTGTACCCCCTTCCGATTGGTTTATGGAAAATCATGTCATCTCCCGGTTGAAGTAGAACACCACGCGTATTGGGCACTGAAATTTTTTTAATTTTGATCCACACTCAGTCGGCGAGCATAGAAAAAATCAACTAAATGAACTCGACGAGTGGCGAGCGTTTGCCTATGAAAATAATAAGCTCAATAAAGAACGTACAAAATTCTATCACGATAAGAACCAGCGCCACCCTAAAACGTTTAAACCAGGCGATCAGGTTCTTCTTTTTAACTCGTGCTTACGTCTTTTTCCTGGCAAACTTAAATCTCGTTGGTCTGGACCTTTTACGGACCTCTTAAGTCTCTTAATAGTACTATCTTTTTCTTTAGCTTTATTAAAAAAAACAAAAAAAAAACTAGAAAACTAACAAACCCAAAAAATCAAAAAATCCAAAATCCAAAAAAAAATTTAGTATCTTTTTGAATATCAAAATAAAAAATTATTGTCTATCTTTATTTTTATGTTTCTTCTAGTGGTGTGTATGCCCATGCGGTTCTTTAGTTCTAAGTAGAATTTCTTGAATCGGTTTTCTAGAATTATTATTCTAACATAGTTTAGTTTTACTATTTTCTACTTCTTAAATATAGGCATCCATTTTTCACTTTCTTAAGTTAGCAAAGTGTAGTATTTCTTTTTATTCGGTTTTGTTGCGTATGAACGGTTGCTAGTTAACGTTATCGCTTTTTCATTTTGGGGTAATCCTTTCTTGGTGTCTAGAACTTGTCTTTAGCGACTCTCAAAGCATTTGCGTTGTTTGTTCACGATCTTTAGAAATGATTCAGGCCATCCTTTTGACCCGTTTGTGCCTTTTTGCCCACCGAAAATTTTACCCTTGCTAAAACAATTTTGGGCCTTTTCCCTTTTTCTTTGTTTAGCTCCACCTTTCAATTTTCACCAAAGCCAAAAGGCCCTTCCTATTTCACACTAGACTTTGAGCTTTATTTAAATATCATTATTGTGATGGGAAGTATTTTTGAAAAATGAAAAGGAAATCTTTAGTTCGCATTTGGAGCTCTCTTTTGTGTAATGGAAATAAAAAAACGATTATCAAAGAAGAAGAAAAATGAGAATGAAACGATTATTTTTGGCCAAGTATGAAAAGAAAAATTTTATGGCCTTGTGTTTGTTTTCCTTTAGTTTGAATTGGAGAAAATGACATACTTGTCATTTCTCATTCTTGTAATTTTATGTTTATTTAAAGCTCACCCTTGGTTTAGCGTGTTAGCCATCATTTTTATCCTTGAATTCCAATTCCTAATCATTTATCGAAACCAAGTATTTTCGCCTATTAAGCCCTTTTGAGCTTTAGAACGTGACACAAACCTGCATAGTGGAGAGAGTGTGAACGGACAAGCCTATGGCCACCATCATTGATGGATTTCTTTGGAGATTATCTTGAGATGATTTAGGGATAATCGTTATTCTAGCAACCTAGTAATTCGTTCAATGCGCCGTTTATTTAGAATCTCTACTTTTGTTTTTCTTATTCTCCTAAAATTTGGATGCCTTGTTTTAGGAATTTAGAAATATGTAATTCTGCTTTATGTTTTAATGATATTTTTAGGTCTCCTTTTTCAAGTTTTCTATTGTGGACTTCTCACCCCACTAGTTGTTAACATTGAAATTAGGATAGTTTAATTTTCAATATTTTGGTTTTCTTATTTATGAAACCTAAAGTTTGCTTTCTTGCTTTTATTTCTCTTCCCTAGTTTTTAATTTCATTTGCTTGAGGGCAAGCAAATTCTCAAGCATGGGGGAGTTTGATAAGTAGTTTTTAGTCATCGTTCTTATGTTAGTTAAATTTGTTATTTTCCTTATTTTTATCTTTTGATATGATTTTATGTATGTTTGTTTTAATTTTTGTTGTTTTGTTTTTGTTGTTATAATTTTTAATTTTATGTATGTTTGTATTTTTGTTTTGTTTAGGTGGTGTCTTATATTTGTTTAATTTTATTTTTATATTTTCTTGTTTCAAACTAATGGTTTTATGTTGTATTAATTTTGTAGGTTTGAATTAAATGATGAAGTCCAAGCCAATGTTGGTGCAACCGTGGTGCAACCCAAGAACAATCAAAGTCGAGCCTCTTGTTGCTGTCCAAGTCCATCCACTTTGCTGAATTCCTGCAGCCCGAGAACAGCCCATTGATGCAAACCGGGCCCATGTGTAACGCCCCTGATTTTTCCGGTATTTGTTTAATTCAGTGATGGTGTGTTAATGACATCGGGGCGTTACTTCTAACGTCGAGTTAGCGGCGCGTTGCCGTTTGCGCGTTTTCGCGTCCGTTTAGGTCAAGTCGACCAAATTTTGCGATGACCCGGAATTGGAAAATTTTACGTTAGGAAATTAGATTATTTAATTTTAGACTTGTCTATCCAGTTTCGTCGCGATCCGAGCCATTTTGGAGCCTCGACGCATTTTAGAAGTTTTGTATATATTTAAAGCTCACCGTAACTTCCGCCATTCATATCTCGAAAACGGCACGTCGGAATTTGATTCCAACTTCGTCGTTGGGTTCGTAGCGCCGCCGTTCACTTTAGGCAAAATTTTCGTTGGGTTCGGCGTTCGTTTATTTTTAGTGATAAATAATAATAATAATAATATTATTATTATTATTATTATTATGATTCAGAATGTATATATATATATACATTCATTAAAAGCATGCGTGACCTTTCTTCTCCCCCTGCGTCGACTTCTCTTCCCCCTTGCGTCGACTTCCAAGTCCCTCCTTTCTGCATGCATGCGTCGACCCCTTCCTTCATTTATTAATAATAATAATAATAATGATATTATTATTATTAAAACTATGTGATGTTGCCTTCTTCCTCATTCTGTATGAACCAGAGAGAAAAGTGAGCGACGGGAGTGGCGTTTTCTTGAATCTTCCAGACGCCGCCGACAGAGCTCTGGTGGTCGAAATCACGAGCCGAGCATAGATTCGGAAAGCTCTCGACGAGAGCTTCGTCCTCGTGGTAATTTCCTTCCGTTTCGTGAAACTTTTTCGTTAGGTCTTTTGTACCCTAACATTTTCTAGCCCGATCTCTTGTAGATCTTGACCCCTCTCACCTCCTAGTAACCCGATCTCCAACGGGGAGCGATTCGGAGAGTTTTTCCAGCAAAACCTAAGGCAAGTGGTGTTCTTGCCCTTGCTCTCTCTCTTTGCCACATAACCGCTCCAATCCGGTGCTCTTGATCTAACTGCTCCATATCTCCATTTTTTCTCTATTATTGCTGCTAATAATTTGACATTATGCCAGTTAAATAAAAAAAAAGGATTTTTTTTGTTAGCTCCATATTTCCTTGATTTTCTCATTTGCTACTTGCCTTATGGTATGATATGTTCTGTTGGGTCTCGCCCCTTTCCCTTTGAAATTGCATGAAAATATGAATTATGTTGGAGGTCGTACACGATGTTGGCGGTGCCACCGGTGCGATGCTCTTTAAATTAATATATTCTGTTGGAGGCCATACGCGGTGTGGTTTTGCCCCCGGTGCGGTGCTCTTTTAAGCTTTTGATTAGGAGGCCGTACGCGGTGTGGTTTTTGCCCCCGGTGTGGTGCTCTTCTTTTGGATGAGCTGATCAGTCTCTATAATTCTGAACAAGAGTAACATGATTAATAATTTGAAAACGGATGGCTTTTCTTTTGCTTATGGCGAGTTTTGTCATCGCCTGTGTTCTCACCTTTGTTTGGTGAGCATATTCTGCTGATTTTTAGTTGCTCTGCTGTTTTCCTTTTCTGCTGATGATTAGATACTTCTGCTATTTCTTTTCCTGTTGATTATTAGTTGCTAGCTTTGTCATCACTGACCCTTGCAGCTTCTGTTTCCCTCTGGTCTCGCGGAGGTTTGCTTACTTTCTTATTTTCTACACCACTTGTACTTGTTTCTGAGGTGTTCTTTCTTTGAATGCCTCAGGTTCTGGACAGTAGCAGGTGTTAGTGCGGAGCTTCTTTAGTTGCCGTCTTCTGACTCTCTTGAGGTAGAGTATTCTGTGGACTTGTCGGCCCATGGGTTCGTGTCAGGTGTTGACGCTCGTGGTGCCGTTTAGTTAGATTTTTTGTTTCACTACTGTTGTTACTTGTGGTTCACTTTTGAACACTTGTTCTGGAATGGTTAGATATTGGTTGGCTTTATGGCCCCTGGTTAGATATGCTAAGGTAATATAGCATTGCATATCATATTTTGAAATGTTAATCTCACTAACTTCTGTGCGTGATAAATCTACTTTTATATCTAGTAAATCCACACATTCGATCTTGCATGGTGCACCTCACTAGGTTTTCATGTTCAAGTAGGCCACTAAGTAATTAAATCAAGTATTTTTCCGCTGCGTAAAACTATATTTTAAAAGCGTGGACTAGTTGATCCACCAAGCCGAGGGACGTGGCTTGTTAAATTTTTCTGCATAAATTTTATTTGAATCTCTTTGAGTTAATAATAACATTGCTTGGACTGTGATGAAGGATGAATTGCCTTAACGTCAGTAGGCGTCCCCTACGTGACATGGCATCACGACGCGTAGCTTTCCCTACTCTGATAGCATTTTAAATGTTGGGAAAATACGGGTTGTGACAGTTGGTATCAGAGGGAGGTTCTGTGAAAAAGGTAGTTGGGTGGTTTGGCGTGTGAGCCAAACAACTGCTATCTTAAGCAGAACCTCATAAGACCATTTCATTGTATACACACACCGATATGTCATCAATATGTCTTGACTGAAGCATGGGCACAACACTCATAGCATGATAAGAAGTATACGGGGCATATTATGTAGTATGGGATGCATAATATGTGTTTGTATATGGATCCACCATAGGTGGCAACATGTGACGGTTATGTAGTATGGGATGCATAACCACCATTACATGGATGCCCATTAGCACGTTTTCTTTTTTCGTTACATGTAATGTTATGTAGTATGGGATGCATAACATTACATGTGTACGCCGCTCATAACATGCATTAAGGCCTCTTTCTAGAATGCATAACACTGCATACATTCATATCATCGCATAAGCACACGTGCCAAGTTAAAGACATACCAGATGACATATGTACACACATAATTTGAAAAGAAATTTAAATGTTCATGCACTCATGTCATAGCACAAGAGTCAATAGGATGATGGTGCATCATCCTAAGTTAATCATGGCATCATTTCATGAAATTCCAAAACAAGGTAACAGCAATAGCAGGTTGTTTTCTTTCCTGTTCCGAATCGATCCGTGAATTTTTTTGAATCTGTTTGGCTTAAGCTTTGTAAGCCTGTTTCAGATTGAATGTCCATCATTCTTGTAGACATGTCTCGTAGGAGAGTGACACGATCGACTCCCCTGCCTGAGGGAGAGTCTTCTGGTGGTCAGAGTGAGTCCGTGATCGAAAGCCTGCGACAGAGCAATGAGGCTTTGTCGAGACAGTTGGCTGCGATGCAGACTCAGATTCAGTCCTTGGTGTCTGCTGCCTCGGCGCAGCAGCCTGTTGTGCAAGAACCGGTGGTGAGCCCAGCCATTCCTGCTCCCCTGGTGCCTCCAGTGGCATTGCCACCGGAGATGAACTTCATTTCACACTTTCAGCGTTTGGGACCTCCTACCTATGATGGTAGGGCAGACTTCATGGCCCTGGATGATTGGGTGATCAGCATGGAGGAGATGTTCTCCTATTCAGGTGTCTCGGAGGCTTCGAAGGTGATGGTGGCTGCATATCAGCTTAAGGGTTTGGCGAAAGGTTGGTGGATCAGGGAGAAGGAAGGTCTCGCCGAGGGATGCTCTTGGGAGACGTTTAAGAAGTTGTTGCTTAAGAAGTTCCTCCCTTCAGTTGAGCGCGACCGATTAATGAACAACTTTCTGCATCTGAAGCAGAGGCAGCTCACCGTCAGTGAGTACGAGATCGAGTTCAGCAAGTTGAGTAGATTCTCCCCCGAGTTGGTGGCCTCGGAGGAAGGTAGAGTGAAGCGGTTTTTGGGTGGTCTCACTGGCGACGTCCAGCAGTGGGCTAGCGCCTATGGGTCAAAGACTTATGCTGAAGCCATGGAGGACGCATTGAAGGCCGAATCTATTGAGAAGATGAAGATTCGTGGGCAGCAGACAAAGAGTGATAAGAGAAAGTTGGATGATCGGGAGAGTTCCAAGGCATCTCACTTGGACTCGAAGAAGAGGGGTGTGGGGCACTGTAGATTCTGTGGCAAGCGGGGCCACCCGTTCGAAAGGTGTTTCAAGAGGCTCGAGGCATTGGAGCCGTTAAAGGTTAGTGCAATTCAGGATGCGCCCAAGGCGGTCTCAGTGTGCTCATTCTGTTCTAAGCTCGGGCATGAGGCGGCTCGGTGTTTCAAGAAGGCTGGTTGTTGTTTCCAGTGTGGACAAAAAGGACATCGTAGGGCCGACTGCCCAAACTCTCAGACTGTGACTTCAGCGGTTCCTCTACAGACCTTTCCGCCGCCCCCACAGCTCGTGAGCAAGGCAAAAGGCAAGCTTAATGTGCTGACTAGAGAGGAAGCTCAAACCTCAGCGCACGTAATATCTGGTTAGTTCCTTTCCTCCAAACTTGTTCTCCTTTTTCTAAAATTTAGCTTACTAGTTGTCTAGTGACGCACGCTTATTTAGGTGAATTCAACGTGAAGAATAGGTGGGCGCGTGTCCTGTTTGATTCGGGAGCGTCTCACTCTTTCGTTGCTAGGAGTTTAGTTGACAGGCACCGATGGTCTATCGACCGGTTGGATGATGCCTTGTCCGTTAAGTTTCCGTCTGGAGATCAGGTTACGTCAGATCGGGGTATCCGGGAGTGCCCCATTTCTTTGGGTGGTGTCCAGGTTCTGGCAGATTTGAAGATGCTAGATTTTGCAGATTTCGACGTGATTCTCGGGATGGACTGGTTGTCCAAGTATGATGCCGTAATCAAGTGCAAGGAGAAGCGGCTAGATTTCAAGTTGGGTGACGGACGTCCTTTGAGCGTTTATGGTTTACCTCGGGAGAGTTCTCCGATTATTTCTGCGGTACGTGCTCGCCGAGCTTTAACCTCTGGTTGTTTGGGTTTTCTGGTTTCTACCTGCGCTATGGATGCTTCTCGTGGGGAGCCAACCGTGGAGGGTATCCCGGTGGTGCGAGAGTTTCCCGATGTTTTTCCGGACAAGCTTTCCGCTCTTCCTCCCGACGGAGAGGTGGAGTTTTCCATAGACCTCGAACCAGGCACCCGGCCCATTGCCAAGGCACCGTACCGCATGGCGCCTCGTGAATTAGAAGAATTGCGTGTTCAGTTGGATGAACTTCTAGAGTGTGGTTTCATCAGACCGAGCAATTCTCCATGGGCTGCTCCTGTTCTCTTTGTGAAGAAGAAGGACGGTTCCATGAGGCTGTGTATCGATTATCGGGAGTTGAACAAGGTGACGATCAAAAATAGATATCCGTTGCCGCGGATTGATGATTTATTCGATCAGCTGCGTGGGTGCACCAAATCCTCGAAGATTGATCTTCGTTCAGGCTACCACCAGTTGAGGGTTCGTGAGTCAGACATTCCTTTGACAGCTTTTAGATCCCGTTTCGGGCATTTCGAGTTCCTCGTGTTGTCCTTTGGTTTGAACAACGCGCCTTCTGCGTTCATGGACCTGATGAACCGGGTATTCAAGGACTTTCTTGACCGTTTTGTGGTCGTTTTCGTCGATGACGTTCTCGTCTATTCTCGCAGTGATGAGGAGCATGCCTATCACTTGCGTCTGGTTCTGTCTGTCTTGAGAGAGCATAAGTTGTATGCTAAGCTGAGCAAGTGCGAGTTTTGGCTGCCTCAGGTGTCTTTCTTAGGACATGTGGTGAGCAAGGATGGAATCTCTGTTGATCCCGCCAAGATTTCAGCGGTGATGGATTGGAAGAGACCTTCTACTCCAAAGGAGATCAGGAGTTTCTTGGGTTTGGCCGGATATTATAGGAGATTTGTGGAGGTTTTCTCCACATTGTCCTCTCCGATGACCCGGCTTACGCAGAAGAATGCCGCCTTCATTTGGAGTGATAAGTGTGAGGAGGCTTTCCAAGAGCTGAAGAGAAGGTTGTGTTCTGCCCCAATTCTCATTCTGCCTATTGAGGGAGTGGAGTTTGCGGTGTCTGTTGATGCTTCCCACATCGGACTTGGATGCATTCTCATGCAAGAGGGGAAGGTGATCGCCTATGGATCTAGGCAATTGAAGGTTCATGAGAAGAATTACCCTACCCATGATTTGGAGTTTGCGGCGGTGATTTATGCCCTGAAGCTGTGGAGACACTTACTATATGGCGCTGGGTGCAAGATTTATACCGACCATAAAAGCTTGAAGTATGTATTCACACAAAAGGAGCTGAATTTGCGCCAACGCCGGTGGTTGGAATATGTTGCTGATTATGAAGTGGATATCCTTTATCATCCCGGTAAGGCCAATGTGGTGGCCGATGCGTTGAGTAGGAAGACGGCTCAGATCTTCAATTTATCTGTTCAAGCCTTAGTTGAGGAGTTTCTTTTGATGGATATTTCGGCGGTGAGCCGTGATGAGCGCACTCGTTTGGAGGCAAAAGAGCCTTCGTGGATCACCCTCACAAGGTTACGTCAGAAAGAAGACCCAGATCTTCAGCATCTCTGAGGAAGGGCCGAGAAAGGAGAATTATCTGATTTCTCAATTGATGAGCTTGGTACCCTCTTGTATAGAGGTAGATTCTGTATCCCGGTGGTGGAAGATATTCGAGTTATGATTTGCAGGGAGGCTCACTGATCTAGTGTGGCCTACCACCCGGGTTCCACCAAGATGTATAGAGATCTGAAGCAAATCGTGTGGTGGTCGGGCATGAAGAACGACATTGCCAAATTTGTATCGGAGTGCTTCACATGCAAGCGGGTGAAGGCCGATCATGGCAGGCCTGGAGGAAAACTGACCCCTTTGGAAATCCCCATGTGGAAATGGGAAAGCATATCGATGGACCTTATTACGGGTTTGCCGAGGTCCCCTACGTGACGTGGCATCACGACGCATAGCTTTCCCTAATCTGATAGCATTTTAAATGTTGGGAAAATGCGGGTTGTGACACCATGCATGCATCCCCCTTGATGATTCAAGTGCAGTCCACCTTGAAGCAATGCAGCCGGCCACCTCCATGTGGCTGTCCAGCTCTCCAAATTGTAGCAGCTCCACTCCATTAAACCAAGCAACCCGTAAGCTCCTTTTGCTGTCCAAATATACATGAATGCAGCCCACGTAAATTGTGCTCTCCACTTCTTCCAATAGCATGCAGCTGGCCACCTTTTAAAGATTTATTTCCACCCTCATGGCAGCCCATTTACTCCCCTATTGCAATCCATAAGCCCACTTCTCATCCCCAATTAAAACCGTGAGCCACCTTTGCATGTCCTCATGCATTGGCCGATCCACTCTCTCATCTCCTCTCTCTCCTTTTTAATTTCTTCTCTCCTCTTTATTTCTTATTCATCCCCCCTCCTTCTATTTTCTATTTTATTTTATTTACTTCTTAAATAGAAAACAATGCATTTGGCCACCTCTCTCCTCCTCATTTAAACCCATGCATGCATTCTTCCATTCATGCATTTCCCTTCTCTCTCCCTCATAAATCTAATCTAGAACCTTCCCCTCTTCTATATAAGGAACCCATGCTTCATGCTTTGGGGAGGTTGGACTTTGGAGAGAGCTTGGAGAGTGCTAAGTTTAAGAGTGCTTTTTACTTCATTGTTGTAATTTCCTTCTTGTAATCCCTTTTCATTTCAGTAGTATAGTATTGCTCTTTAAATATTTTGTACTCCTTTATTTGTTTTCAAATCAATGAAAATGAACTTTCTTCTTCTTATTGTTGTTCCCTTTCCTAATATGCGTAGCTAATTTTCTTTAGCGTTCGATCACGATGATCCATGAATTGAGATGAGAATATTTTTTATGTCTTAGTTTTGCTTTTGTTTAAATTATTCTCGATCCTTCTTTGAAATATTTTGCGTCGACTCCGTATTTCCGGTATACGGTATTAGGCCCTTGATCTCATTTCATAGTAGTCGAGAGACTCATTGATTTGAAAGATCGCTCAAAGAAGGAAGGAGTTGCACGCACCCCTAGAGATAGGATGACGTAAATCCTCCAGATTAGAGTCAAATCCAATAGTGCGGTTCACTTCGATAATGCGACTTTAGACCTGTTTGATTTGCGAAGAGATTTCGATTAAACCGTCTTTAAGTTAGGAGATTTAGTGCTCTAGCGAGACTATCTCTCATTTTCGGAACCGTCACGGTCGAGAATTATTTTGCAATCGTAGAACTAAATTTTATTTCTCTCTCGTCTCTTTTTATGGTGATTCTTTGATCGAACGCTAGTTTTCTCTTCTGAATTTCCGTTTAAGTAATCTCGTAGTTTAATTTAGAAATTCTCAAAATCACCCAACAATCGTACGGTAGGATAATAGTTGGAAGCGTGAGTAGTAATACTTGACAGCCCCATTGTTGGTGCCAAAAATGGTACCTCCAAAATTCACACTAAAGGGGGTGGGAGAAAACTGCGAAGTGTAGGTTACTGAGACAGAAGATGCTGAGGCAAAAGGAAAACGATCACAAAAAGGCGATCACGAAGAAATGAGACCGCTTACACAGGTTGTAAGCTGAAGCCCCGGAGCCAAAAGTCCTTTTCCTGGTACCCCTACCCCTCTATTTATAGACGAGGGGGCTGCCCAAACGGGCAGAACTAAAAACTACGGGCTGCCCGGGATACAGGAGAGCCTGGGCAGGGAGAAGGAGTGCAGATAACAAAAAATAATAAAAACAAGTAGATCGCTCAAAACTAGCGGTCTCGCACTGCTCTGACCGCTTGACTCTTAGAAACTTTTAATTGAGAAAGCAGCTGGCGATCCGGGCGGTCGCACAAAAGGAGACCGCTGAGATCGGGAAAAAGCGCCATGAGAGGAGGTCGCGGGCTTTCTGGGCAAACATAATCCCCGCACATTTTTAAGTTTCGCCTGGAACTTCGAAAATGTTAACTCTGACCGCGGAGACCGCGACCGTCATAAATGCATCTTGTTCTATAAATACCGGCTGATATCTCCATGCTCTGAGATATTGTGAAAAACTCAATCCTCGAGCGGTCACTGAAAAAGTCGGCAGGCGCGATCTCCTGCAAAGATGACCATACTTGACCTTTTAAAAACTCTTCCATCAAAAGCGAATTCTCCAGGAAAAAAGGAAAACGTTAGTTCGAAAAAAGGGAAGAGGGTGCCAAAAATCTTGTCGAAAGCGAGCGCTTCGAAGGGGACCGCCCGATCTCCGAAGAAATCTGAACTTCCGGAGGGTTCAGTTGTGCCGGTCTCTATCATTTCTGAGCCATCTAAAATTTCTTCAGATCCTGTGTTGAAATTATCTGATTTTTTAATTTCCTTTGACTGCCAGAAAACCCTGGAAGTACTTGATCAAACAGCTTCCAAGCCACCGGAGACCGCATCTACCGAAACCATTTTGGCCGGTCTGCATCAAAAACATGCCGAAGCAGAATCTCTAAGACAAAAAATTGCTGATCACGTGGGAGCTGCATGGGAACAAGAAGAGAAAAGATTTGAGCCCTTCAAGTTTAACTTATAAAAGAAGCAGAAAAAATGAAGATGAAAAAGATGTGATCGCTCCGGGGGCGATCACACTGTCTGAATCTACCGATCCGGATATTATCGCGGAAACTTCAAAGGTGAGCATTAAGGGCGATCCCTTCTTCCCTCCTGCGATCTCAGCTTTGTCAAGAGAGGAAGATTCTGAATTAATCGCCTATCTTGATGAGGCTTCATCTAACAATTCGTCTTTTTCGTCGTTGCAGGTGTTGGATCCCTTTGAGGCTTCAACTCTTAGATATGCCGCTGTTGAGAAGGAGATCGCTGATAAGGAGAAGGAGATCGCTGACAGAGTGATCAAGGCGAGGGAGGAAGATAAAAAGGAGAAAGAAGAGATGAAGAAGAAAAAGGCTGATGAGAAGAAAAAGGACAAGGAAAGGGAGAAAAAGGGAAAAAGGGAGAGAGAAGAAGAGGAGAGGAAAAAGGAAGCGGCTAAGACCGCCGAGGAGGAGCGGGAGAGAGAGATGCTCAGGGCTGCCGAAGAGAAGGCAGATCTAATTGCTGAGGAAAGAGCGGCCCTGATTGCTGATGAGAAGAAAAAGGCTGCGGTCTTGCAGACCGCAGAGAATAAAAATTCTGAGGAGGAGATCGCGGAGAGATTGCAGATCGCCAAGGAGAAGGCTGCACTTTCTAGCGGTCTCCCAACTGATTCTCTTCAGGGAGACCGTTTAATCAAGGCTGCAACGGATCGTGCGGCGGCGGTCTCGATTTTGCGGTCTGGTAAGTATAAAATGATTCCTCAGCCGGTCAAGTTCCTTTCATTACCTACAGTTCGCCCTGCTTCTCCTGAAAGAAAACATGGGATCGTTTTTATTGAGACCGATGACATCCTCTTAAGTAATGAAGAATTAAAAAGGAGAAGGAAAGAGGGGGAAAAATCGCAGAAAAGAGATTTGGAAAGAATGGATCTGGAGCGCCTAAGGGGATCGGATCGTCTTTTTCTGACCGCAGATCCCGCGGTCACTAGAGATACCAGAAGAGATTTACGTGACCGCGATCTTAACTTCTTTCCAAGTACTTTTCTGTTTATTCAAAAAAGCTTATTTGACTGTACGCTTTTGATTGAAGTAACCCATCTCTTGTGACCGCAGATAATGAAAATGTTGAGATTGAGGAGGGAGAGCTTCCTCAGCGCATTGAGATCCCCCCTCAGCTGTCCAACATCCTCAACCCTATGTTCGAGGATGTTCGTTCTATGCTGATGAGGGAGCGGATTCAGAACGATCAGATCCGCGACCTCGAAGAAAAATTACGTACCAATGAGAGGAAAATTCGCGAAGAATGCGATCTGAGGGTTGCCGAGATCGCTCGAGCTCTCAAGAAAACTGAAAAGGAGGCTGAGTACTACAAAGGGAAAGCTGCGGCGCTATCTGCGGAAAATGAAAGGCTGAGGAGCGGTCACAGGAAAGATCATGATGCGTCCGGGCACCTCCAGCGATCGTCCAGCGGAGAGACCGCAACCTGAGATCGTGCTGATTCCTATGGAGCAGGTGGACAAGGAGATGTCGAAGATCCACCGGTCTGCGATGCTGGCCAATCACAGCTTGGTGTCAGTTATGGCCGCAGTGAATGATATGCAAGATGTCGCTGCTCATGTAGGAAGGAACAGGCCTTCTAGGAGATGATCATTTGCTTTGAGACCGAGCGGTCTCTGAATTCTGAACATTTTGTCTTGTAATATTTTTACAATTAATGCTCCACCTGTTCTGTGACCTTTTTATTTTATGCTTTGTGCGGTCTTTAATTCTTTGATTTCAATTTCTTTATGCATGGAAAATCTATTACTGGTGCTATTACTTAATTTATTTGAGATTGCCAAGAACGAAAATGTCTTCACTTAGCCTTGCTTAGATCGAGCGGTCTGAGAGATTCTTGCTGGACGATCTGCAGAAGGTAATGATTACGAAATGACCCTTTGACCTCTATAAATAGTTGTCTTCATATTCTTCATTTCATATCCTTTTGTATGCGTGCTAAACACCGGTCTCGGCGACCTCGAAAAATGGTGTCCGCTCGTGCCTCTTCTGCTAACATTTTCTTGAGCTCTGATCACAAGCAAAGCCTCTTGTCCAAGGATGAATATATTGAATTTATTAAGAAGCATATGATCCAGACACAAATAATTGTAAGACCGCCAGCTGAACAGGAAAGACTGAACTTTGGAGAAGAAAGAAAGTTTGTTATCCCTATCGATCACTTTGAGCTAGGGTTGAGAATTCCCCTCCCCTGGGAATGGCTAGAGATTTTGGAGTATTATGGTTTTGTGCTCGCTCAGTTGCCTCCAAACTCGATCGGTCTCGTTAATGTCTTCATAAATTACTTGAGATCGGTAAGAGTGATTTTTACGATGAACCTGTTCCGCGCGACTTTCACTGCAAAAGTTCTGAAGGAAGGTAAGAAAAAGGAAGAATTCAAAGGGCTGATGTACTTCTCAGCAGAAGGGATAAAAATTCTCAATCTTCCTAACAAGATTTCTTTCTGGACAGAAAGATTTCTTGTCTTTGAAGGTGATCTTGGCGGTCTCAAGAGCTCGCCCTCTCCGCGACCTGATAGCATTTTTAAGAAGATAAAGGCGGTCTCAGAGGAAGAGCTGAAGATTCTGACCTTTTTGGCGGGTAAAAGAATCGATCTTGTTCATTATCTAGCGATCTGGCCTGAGATCGCGGAGATCACCCCTGCTGAAAGTAAGTTTTTCTTGCGGTCTTGAATAATTTCCTTCTGAATTCTTTTCCTAACTCCTTTTTCTTTTTCCCTTCAGCGACCTTTGCGGTCCCTGCACAGGATCCTGTTTCCCCGGCAGCAGAAACTCTTACTCAGCGAGAGAGGAGGCTGAAGCGCGAGGCCGACGTGTTTGGCTCCACTTCTGAGATCGCCGAGCGAGGTTTTCCTTTGATTGGTTTTAAGAGAAAAATGAAAGATATCAAAGGGAAACCTCTCCTGAAATGGGCGGCCAAAGGAAGTTCTGTGAAGGTTTCCACCGATCTCCCTTCATGGAGTGGGAAAGTGACCCGCCATGCATATGCGGTCACTTCGGCTCTATATGGAAAAAGAAATACAAATGAAATATTAAATATAGAGACCGATACTCTCCCCGACCTCTGTGCCCAGGTGACCGCCAGGAGCGCGATCTTAAATCATCATATGGGGCGATCTCTTCGCAGCGCTCTAGATGAAATAACCGCCTTGCAAGAAGAAAGAAGAGTAAGAATCTTATTTAATATTTTTATGAATGTTACCTACGATCGCGCGGTCTAATTCATATATCTTCTGCAGCAATCTGACAATGCTGCTTATGACCCTGAAAACCCGGCTTTTCAGAGGGCTATGATGCATCATATTAAGGAGACCGCCGAACAAGTGCTGAATGAAGTTCGAGCTCGGGGTGGTTTTACTGAAGAATACAAGGATGTTACATTTGCCGATCTCTTCCCTGATGCGGCACAGAGGATTGAAGAGCAGTCTGCAACTGCTGAGGAGACCGCGGGTCAAGAGGAAGACGTGGTGATCGAAGATGAGGCAAGTGGAAGCCATTATACTCAAGGCCAGGACTCGAGCTCGGGTTCTAGCTCTGGATCCAGAATTCCTCTCAGTAAATCAGAAGAGTCTTCTGCAGACACTGATTCTACTTCTTTAAGCGAGCGGTCTTCCAAGAGATCAAAGAGAGAGTGAATTGTAATCCCTTTTCCTTTTTGGAGACCGAGCGGTCTTATTGTAATTGACATTCCAGAATATATATATAGATTTGATATTTGCTGGATTTTACCTGTGAATAAGTTCGTTTCGGATGTATGTATTTATCTGTTCTTCTGAATTTAAATTTGGCATTCGATCTCAATGCCTTGGATTTATCATAATTTATATCAATCATTTAAGGAACTTGGGCGATCTCTTGGAAAAAACACCAAAGATTTTAAAAGACTGATTTTGCATAAAAATTATTCTGCGGTCTTGAGATAACCAGATCACTGAAAGAAAATCTGCAACTTACCTATGATAGAAAATAACCATCTTATTCAAAAATAGTTATGCGATCTCTTATTACACAGGTCACGATATAAGGAAACCACAAGAAGATGACTTGAACTTATTGAGCTCTGGGTGATCGGCGCCTAACTGACAAGAAATCCATTTGATGACCCGTTGATAACCACGATTGTAAAAAGAATTCTTCATAAATCTTCGGATCAGCGATCATATTTTATTCAGATCGCCCTTTCTGCGGAAAATTCTATTCGACGGGAAACAAAGCATCATGCATACTCCATGTAACTTTGAATAACAGGGAAAATCGGAATCTCGATCTTACTGAGACCGGCCGAACTCTATTAAGCTGGCACAGGAGATTTCCAAATAGCGACCTCAATTATCCTGAAAAATTTCATCCGACGATTTATAAAAGATCGCTCTTTGTAAGAGAGTAGAATATGCGGTCTCATAAACTGCTGACCGGCCGATCCCAACACGAGTGAATAAGACCTTTACGGTAAAAATAGAGGGATGGATCTTGAAAATGATCCAAAGGGATGGTGTGGTTATGCCGCGGAGGCTATACCGACACTCCTTTTCTTAACGGATTGCTGAGTTTGTTTGCAAATTTGCCAATCCAAGGTTCAGGTGACGGTCATAAATGTTTCTTGCCGTCCCTTACCTAACCACGCTTCAACGAGTATTCGAGAGTTACAACCGAAATGATCGGTAGGGCAGGTGTGGTCATGCCGCGGAGGCTACACCGACATTGCTTTCCCTGAAAGATCATTAAGATTGTAGCAATGTCCTTTTTGATGCCTGACAGAGCTGAGCCAGCCACCTAGACCTCCTTGAAACGCTGAGGTGTGCCAGATGTCAGCAAGGACCCGGTATCCTAAACTTCCACCGCTCGAGCTTGGCGAGCTACTGCTACACAGATTCGAAATCTCCCCGACATCTGTGGTCCTGGCAGAATTACACGTCGAGCTAACAAGTCAAGGGGGAAGATGGTAGGATCCGTCGATATCTCATTTGACAGGTTTTTGGCTTTTCAAAAAATCATCTTATTTTTAGGACTTGTCATCCATTACTTATATTGCGAATGTATTGGTGATACCTGCGTGATATTTTGGGAAAGAAAAGAGTTAGGAACAGAAAATGAGTGAATTAGATACGCACATGTTAAGAGAAGAAAAGCTTAAGATCATCTCCGCTCCAAGAATGAGGCAACTCTTCTCCTTCATAAGTTTGGAGATGGTAAGCCCCATTTTTAAGCACATTCTTTACCACGAACGGCCCTGCCCAATTTGGATTAAGCTTTCCAACTGAACCAGCTCTTGCCGCTGTATCTACTTTTTTCAAGACTAGATCTCCAACAGCGAATTCTTTGGTTCTTACATTTTTATTGAACAACCTTGCCATTCTTCTTTTCACCTCTTCCTGTCTAATGATTGCAGTGTCTCTTAATTCCTCAATTAAATCAAGGTTGCATTTTAACTCTTCGTCATTTTCTTCCATCCACTCGATTTGATTTTGTTGTGCCAATAATACTCTTGGACTTTTCACTTCAAATTCTACCGGAATAAGGGCTTCGGAACCGTGTGATAATTTGAACGGAGTTTCCCCAGTAGCTGAACTCGGAGTTGTTCTCAAGGCCCATAAGACGGAAGGTAGTTGTTCTGCCCAGTTGCCCCTAACGTTTTCTACCTTCTTTTTCAAGAGATTTATGATGAGTTTGTTAGCGGCCTCTACCTGCCCATTGCTTCTAGGATGATGCACGGAAGCGAAACGTAGCTCAATGCCAATTTGCTTGCAGAAACTAACAAGAGTTGAATTGTTGAACTGAGAACCATTATCCGTGATGATTGCCATTGGAATCCCGTGTCGACATACTATCTCTCCCCAAATAAAGTTTTTCACGACTTGAGTGGTAATTTTGGCCAATGCCTTTGCTTCTATCCACTTGCTGAAGTAGTCGATCATAACTATTATATATCGACGTTGCCCGCTTGCCATAGGAAAAGGCCCAATCAAATCCATTCCCCAAACTGCAAATGGCCATGGAGTTGCTATTGACTTGAGCTGTTGAGCCGGCTGATTTTGGAGAGGAGCAAACTTCTGGCATTTTACACACTTCTTAGCAAATTTCTCCGCGTCCTTCCTCATCTGGGGCCAAAAGTAGCCTTGTCTCAGAATTCTTTTTTCCAATGTCCTGGCTCCAGAGTGACTTCCACATTCTCCAGAATGGACCTCCTGAAGGACCGTTGGAATCTCCTCCTCCGAAACACACCGTGCTAGTGGTGAAAGGAAAGTTCTCCTATAAAGCACTCCTGCAACAAGATAATAGTTAGCCACTTTCCGTTTAAACCT
Source organism: Dactylorhiza incarnata (assembly GCA_033032865.1). Taxonomy (NCBI): domain Eukaryota; kingdom Viridiplantae; phylum Streptophyta; class Magnoliopsida; order Asparagales; family Orchidaceae; genus Dactylorhiza; species Dactylorhiza incarnata. Next base: position 963,014 of record JAWHQI010000152.1, on the reverse strand, counting down.
TTTCCTATCCTTTATTGAAGAATGGAGCTCTCCGGTTGAAAAATAAAGAACAAACGGATCCATCCAAGACTGATGCTGATCAATCTCCATGATCTCTCCTTCCTCAATTGCCGGGCGGAACAATTCCGAAGTTGTTCCCCCTGAAAGAAGCCCAAATTTTGCCAACTCGTCTGCTTCCACATTCTCACCCCTTGGGATATGATTGATAGTAAAGCTTTTGAACTTCCCAACCTCAATTTTTACCAGAGTCAAATACTGCTTCAAGATACTATCCTTAGTCTCGAAAGTCCCATTTACTTGAGAAGCCATCACCAAAGAATCTGTGAAAACTTCGACATCATCAATCCCCAATTCCCTGGCAAACTTGAGACCGGCTAGCAAAGCCTCATATTCCGCTTGATTGTTTGTCACTTGAAAATAGAACTTCAGCGCTTGATTCAGCCTTACTCCATTTGGGTTGATTAAGATAACTCCTGCCCCGGAAGAATTTTTCCCTGAGGCTCCATCCACGAAGATTTTCCAGGCAAGGGGTACTCTGATCCCCTTCTGCGATTCAACTTCTTTAGCATCCACCATGAAGTCTGCTAATACTTGAGCTTTGATTGCTATCCTTGGAACATAAGATATGTCAAACTCACTGAGCTCAATTGCCCACTTTGCCAATCTGCCTGAATGCTCCGGCTTCTCCAAGACACTCTTCAATGGAAGATCAGTGACGACTAAAATCGAATGAGCTTGAAAATACGGTCTTAGTCTTCTTGCTGAAATTACAAGCATCAAAGCTAGCTTTTCTAGGATCGGGTAGCGAGTCTCCGCACTCTTCAGAATTCGACTTACATAGTAAACTGGAAATTGTTTCTTTTTCTCTTCTCGGACCAAAACAGAGCTTATAGCATCGATGCCAACTCCCAAATAAAGAAAAAGATCTTCCCCTCCTCGCGGACTTTGGAGTAAAGGAATTGAAGTCAACTGCTTTTTAAGCTGATTGAAAGCATTATCACACTCTTGAGTCCATTCGAACCTGGCTCCTCCTCGGAGAGTTTTAAAAAACGGTGCACTTTTATCTCCTGACCGGGAGATGAATCGACTCAAGCCTGCCATTCTCCCTCCCAACTGTTGAACTTCTTTTGGGGTTCTGGGAGGTGGCATTTCCAAGATAGCTTTTACCTTGTCTGGATTAGGTTCTAGCCCTTCTGGGGTGAGGAGGTGACCCAAAAATTTACCTCTGTTTGCTCCGAAAACACACTTCAATGGATTCAACCTCATATTGAAGGCTCGTAGGGTTGCAAAAGTTTCAGAGAGATCTTTGAGATGAGAGGAGAAAGATTTGCTTTTCACCAAGAGGTCATCGACATATACCTCGAGGTTTCTTGCCTTCTGATTTTTGAAAACTGTATCCATCATTTTTTGGTAAGTTGCTCCAGCATTTTTCAACCCAAAAGGCATCACGAGATAACAGAAACAACCATCATTTGTGATAAACGAAGTGTGCGGTATATCGGGTTTATGCATCCTGATTTGGTGATAACCTGAAAAAGCATCTAAAAAACTCATAAAGGAATAACCTACCGCAGAATCCACTAAAGAATCTATCTGAGGCAAGGGGTAGCAATCCTTGGGGCAAGCTTTATTGAGTTTAGTAAAATCGACACACATCCTCCACTTTCCACCTGGCTTGGTTACCATTACAACGTTCGACACCCACTCAGGATATTGGATCGGTTGGATGAACTTCGCCCTCAGGAGCTTTTCCACTTCCTCACGGATAGGTTGAGCCAGAGTGGTTGCAACAGTCCTCTTCCTCTGCTGGATTGGGATGACATTTGGGCTGATGTTGAGGTGATGGCAAGCAACATCTGGATTCACTCCAGGCATGTCGTCTGCCGACCAAGCGAAGATATCTAAATTTTGCAGAAGACAAGAGATGAGCTGCTCCTTGTCAGCTTCAGATAATTCAGCGTTGATGGAGAGGCCCTTGCCCTCATCTTCCTCGCTGATTTGGACCTTCTGGACTGCTTGGGCAGGTTCCAAACGAACTCCGTCTCTTGCATCCTCCTCAATTTCTTCTGCAACTGGAACTTGTTCAGGAGCTTCGATTAATTCAGCCATCATGATTTCTTGAGGAGAGGATACGATCATGTTGACCGTTTTCACATAGCATTCCCTGGCCTTCCTTGGGTCGCTCCTGATTCGGTGTTGTTTGCCATTCAAGGCGAACTTCACCGCTTGATGGTAGGTTGAGACGATGGCTTGATAGGCATTTAGGAAGGGTCTTCCAAAGATGGCGTTGTAGCTACTGGGAGCGTCAACGACTATGAATCTGACCAACTTCACTATCCCTCCCAGAACCACAGAAAGGGTGACGAGCCCTTCCACTTCTTTCTTTTCTCCTGAAAAACCATAGAGGGGGCCTTCAGTTGAAAGGAGAGTTTTACCTGTCTTCAACGCCTCGAAGGCGGGTTTGAAGAGCACATTAACTGAACTTCCTGTATCTATTAGAATTTTTTCCACCGTATAATTTTCGATTACTGCTTTGATGACGACTGCATCATCAAAGGGATTCGCGGTCTGAGGAAGATCTTCATCTCCAAAAGTGACCGTCCCTCGAACCGGAGCCGAAGAGGTAGCAGCAACCTCTGACTGGTAAACCCTCTTCAGACTTGCTTTTCTCGAGGACTCCGGCCCTGCACCCCCATGGATGCAGAATAGGTTGCCCAAGGCACCTTCATCATTAGCGTCCACGCACTCGTTGGGAAAACCGATGTTACCCAGATGACCAACATCATCTACTTCCTCGCACTCCCAATGAACTTCTACTACCTCCTTGGCCTTGGAGGTTGAAGCTTTGGCAGAATCATTCTTTTGAATGAGATCGCGGAGCTTTCCCTCCTTTAACAGTTTCTCTAAAAATAAGCGGAGAGCTCTGCAATCCTCTGTCAAATGACCCCTATCTCTATGATACTCACAGTAGAGAGTAGGGTTTCTGGTTTTCGGATCAGAATTCAGCGGAGCTGGCCTCTTAAAAAAGGGCTGCTTCTGAAGGATTTGAAGCACTTCATTCATGGGAACACCAAAGTCTGTGAAGGACTCTTGGGATTCATTGTAAAATGAAGGAACGGGTAGAATAGGAGGTTGAGCATACTGGATCTGGTGGATGGGGGTGACTTGCGGAGCAGGAGTAGCGGGAGTTTGAGGAAATGAATTTTGAGGTGGGAAAGATTGATTACCTCGATTGAAGCGGTTGTTTCGGTAATTCTTACCTCTCGGGGCCGGAGGTGGAAGCTCTTGCCGAGGTTTCGAGGAAGATGCCGCAGGATAGAATCCTGCAGAGCCTTTCTGAGTGGCTCTGTTGGTCAGATTGCTAACATAGGTGGGGTTGTTGATCTCCCCTTCTATATAGCGATTGGCAATGCTGATCAGCTCCTGATAGGAGCTAGGCTCCTTTGTTGTGACTTTGAACTTCAGAGGACCCTCCTGCAGGCCGCTGATCAAAGCCACCATATAGAGCTCGGGATCCATGTCTCTGACTCCCAAGATCTCCTTCTGAAAGCGATCAACGAAATGCGCTGCAGTCTCGTTGTCTCCTTGCTTAATTTTGAAGAGGGTCGCAGGACCACTCTTCCTTTTCTTTGCGGTGGCAAACCTCAGGAGGAGCTCTTGCCTCAAGGCGGCAAAGCTTGGGATAGATTGACTTGGCAGCTTGTAGAACCATTCCATGGCTGACCCATCGAAGGAGGTAACCATCAGCTTGCACCTCACTCCATCTGAAATGGTCCTGAGGGCAACGGCAGATTCGAAAGCTTGGAGATGACACATCGGGTCGGTCTCTCCTGTATACACAGGAAGACGGGGCTCTCTGAATCCATGAGGAATTGGATCCCGACGAATCTCATCAGTAAAGGGGGAAGGCTCCCCAAAAACAGAAGGCCCTGGAGGAAGAAAAGGAGCTGGAGGATCTTGAGGGTAAGCAAACCCTTCTTCGAAATTCAAAGTCTGAGCCGGAGGCCCCTGGGCTGCGGCTCGGAAAGAATTACGACGGGCGGCGAACTCCTCATGCTGAGATCGCTGAGGAGCTGCGGGCTGAAAAACGGGATGATTGCTAGGGTGACCGCTTGCCATGCGGTCAGGGGTCGCGAGCTGGGGGGTCTGAGGAAGGATCTTCTGGGAGATCGCGGCCAGAACCTGGTTCATGGCCTCGATCTGCTTCGCGGACTCCTGCTGGGTCCGGACAACTTCCTCTCGATCTCGAGCGGCCTCCTGCTGAGACCGCGCGATCTCTTGCTGCACAGCGGCAGCGTCCTGCCTGGCTCGGGCGGCCTCGCGGAGAGCCTGCTCAACGCGAAGCTCGAAACGGCGCTCCATCGCTTCTAACGGATTGTGATCGGAAGGGTGAACACTGGGAGACCGCAAAGGACGACCCCTACGGCGATCAGCCATCTTGAAAGTCTGAATTTCACCTAACACTTCGAATCTGAAGGTCGCGTGTTCGTTCTGTTGGTGCCAAAAATGGTACCTCCAAAATTCACACTAAAGGGGGTGGGAGAAAACTGCGAAGTGTAGGTTACTGAGACAGAAGATGCTGAGGCAAAAGGAAAACGATCACAAAAAGGCGATCACGAAGAAATGAGACCGCTTACACAGGTTGTAAGCTGAAGCCCCGGAGCCAAAAGTCCTTTTCCTGGTACCCCTACCCCTCTATTTATAGACGAGGGGGCTGCCCAAACGGGCAGAACTAAAAACTACGGGCTGCCCGGGATACAGGAGAGCCTGGGCAGGGAGAAGGAGTGCAGATAACAAAAAATAAGAAAAACAAGTAGATCGCTCAAAACTAGCGGTCTCGCACTGCTCTGACCGCTTGACTCTTAGAAACTTTTAATTGAGAAAGCAGCTGGCGATCCGGGCGGTCGCACAAAAGGAGACCGCTGAGATCGGGAAAAAGCGCCATGAGAGGAGGTCGCGGGCTTTCTGGGCAAACACCCATGTTTTAAATACGACCTTGGTACTACAATTCGATAGGTACACTTGCCTCTTCAGGTTGATAGTCAATTCAAATCACCAGTCAACTTTCATGAAATTTAAAACATGCACTTAGGACCATAGGACAATACTCAATAGTGAAAATCATTAGCCTTTGGCTTGATTTCCCTAGGAAACTTGATTTCATATGATTTGGTCACATAGACCCCAAGTGAGTATTTATAGGGTCAAAGCTTACTAAAATATCTTAGAAAGTTGTACATAGACTTTTTACATCAGTATGAGGCTCTAGAAATTTTATTGGAATTAATCATTGAGTAAACTTCATACATCATTCACTAAGTAGAATTTGGGTTTATAACTTGAGAAATTAATTCCTAGAATTAATGATGTTGGATGGCTATCGAATTTTGTATATAGACTTTTTACATCAATATGAAGCTTTGGAAATTTTATTAGAATTAATCATTGAGTAAACTGCATACTTCCTTCACTAAGTAGAATTTGGGTTTATAACTTGAGAAATTAATTCCTTGACTTAATGATGTTGGATGGCTGTCAAATTTTGTATATAGACTTTTTACATCAGTATGAAGCTCTGGAAATTTTATTAGAATTAATCCTTAAGTAAACTTCATACTTCCTTCACAAAGTAAAATTTGGTTTTATAACTTGAGCTATTAACTCCTTGAATTAATGATGTTGGATGACTGTCAAATTTTGTATATAGACTTTTTATATCAGTATGAAGCTCTGGAAATTTTATTAGAATTATTCATTGAGTAAACTTCATACTTCCTTCATAAAGTAGAACCTTGGATTATAACTTAGTATAATCATATCTTGAATTATTGACACTAGAATACTCTAGGAATCTGGACATAAACTTGTGATAACATTATGAACCTCCATTAATTTTCCTAGAATTTATGATCATATATTGTTGGTACTTCATTCCCAATGTGGAGTTTGGAGTTATAAATTAGAATAATCATATCTTGAATTATTGACACTGGAATACTCTAGGAATCTGGACATAAACTTGTGATAACATGATGAACCCCTGGTAATTTTCATAGAATTTATGATCACATTTTTTTTGGCTCATTCACAGTGTAAAGTTTGGAGTTATAACTTAGGAAATTCATACCTTGAATTATTGACACTGGAATACCATAGAAATTTGGGCATAGGCTTTTGATAGTAATTTGAACTTCTGGAAAAAGGATGGAGAATTTATTGGCAAGTTTGAAATTACTATATAGAGAATTCTTAGTGTTTACGGGTAATTCGTCGAGAGGCTTAGGTGATTCGTCGAGAGGATTAGGTAAATTCGTCGAGTGATTCTGGATTCGTCGAGTAATCTCGACGAATCCACCGAGACTTGGAAAATTAGTCAAGTTCTTGTATAATTCCTTGAGTGATTCTGGATTCATCGAGTGATTCCAACGAATCCGCTGAGACATAAAAAATTAGTCAAGTTCTTATTTAATTCATCGAGTGATTCTGGATTCGTCGATTCCGACGAATCCGCTGAGACTTAGAAAATTAGTTGAGTTCTTTGTATAATTCGTCGAGTAATTCTGGATTCGTCGAGTGATCTTGACGAGCCCGCCGAGGCTTAGAAAATTAGTCCGGATCCTTGTATAATTCGGCGAGTGATTCTGGATTCATCGAGTGATCTCGATGAATCCGCCGAGATGTAGAAAAATTAGTCGAGTTAACGATATAATTCATCGAGTGATTCTGGATTCGTCGAGTGAATTTGACGAATCCGCCGAGACTTAGAAAATTTGTCGAGTTGCTTGTGTAATTCATCGAGTGATTCTGAATTCGTCGAGTGATTTCAAAGAATATGGCGAGTCTTGGAAAATTTGTCGAGTAGAGCATCGTTTCAAAGGGCGTGTACCTAAGGGTGGACATAGATTAATTATCATAATTCATCTAAGAGGTAAGAGTAACAATGTGAGTGAGTTCGTGGGAAAGGGGTGGTCACCAATAAAAGTAAATACCTTGAGGAAGGGAAGTTTGGGATGTCACCGCATCATACTTCCTAATACCATTGCGAGCCCTTCGCCGAGTAGCCCTCTGGAAGTCCAGGATTCACCCTAAACTTTTAAGTATAACTAAACGGTAGACAAGAGTGTTTTAAGTAGGAGAATTTATAAATATAAGCCTCGTCCCAAACTTGGGACGAAATGGTACAAGGCTAGTAAGTCTTGCGAGCGGTAGGCTCGGTATATAGGAAGGACGAGTTAGGTCCTACGAGCGGTAGGCTCGGTACTATATAAGGAAAGGACGGGTTAGGTCCTTCGAGCAGTAGGCTCGGTACTATATAAGGAAAGGATGGGTTAAGTCCTACGAGTGGTAGTCTCGGTATTGTCTAGAAGGACTAGGTAGTCCTACGAGCGATAGGCTTGGTATTATAAGGAAGGACTGGTCAAGTCCTCCGAGCTGAGGGCTCAGTGTTTCACTTAGAGGCATTGTTGTATGAAGTAGTACGTGTATGCCCTACGTGTTCTTAGGGTCATACATAATCTCTAGGCCAGATGTAGTTTCCTATATAAGCCTAGGAGTGGAGGACCCGATCCACTGCCCCTGTTTGCCTCAACGGGGTGTACCTGAGTGGAGACTCGAAAACGGATTATAGAGGTGGTGTTACCAGATAGTACGCGGATACCCTGTGTGTTCTTTGGGGCGTATGTAAGGTCTAGGCTGGGAGATGTGAGACATAAGCCTAGAAGTGGGCAACCCCGATCCACTGCCCTGTTTACCTCAACCGAGTACCTGAGTTGACACACTCGAATAGAGGGAACTAACAAAAAGGTATGTATATACAAAATTGGGTGGGTGAGTTGCATCATTGCATTGCACAGTATAACATAACATCATTGCATAAACAAGACCTCATCATATAAATTAGTATAAGCTCTTTTATATAATGAGTTTACATTTGTGTCAGATCCCTTAACTTGAAGGTTGGTATGGGCAATCCCATAAGTTAAGGTTATTTTTGTAGCTGCTCTTCCTTATTACTATATGTGCTCTTTTTGTGCTGCTTTTATTTAATGCTTATATACCTTACTTGTGCTAGCTCAGAATCAGTTTAAATACTTGTCTAGTACGTATGCCTTGCTAGTTTTTCAACTTGTCACCTACTTTTTTCACACCTTGTTGTTCACTACTTCGTCCTTCCGCACGGTACCTAGGAGTCGCGGGGGAGGCGGGGACAAAACTGGCTTAATCTTTATGACTAACAGTCGATTGTGAGCGTAGTATTTCGAGGAGCTGGAGCAGCAGTACGACTAATAGGACATGATAGTAAAACTCGAGGAGCAGTTTCTGAGCAGCACCACAACTTAACGACAGGCTGATAAAAGTTCGATAGCTTCCACATAGATGTAGAGTGAGAGAGTTGTTTTACTTTATTTTTGACATGTACCGGGCATAAGCCCTTACTCTCTTTCATTTATTGTACTCATTGTTGGACCTGTATTCTTTTGGATTATATACGGATTTGTGTGATTGTGGACTTGGTTTATTTTACTTAGTTTTTCTTCTTATCTCTTGTTGGCCTGTTTGATCTTTCTTCCCGGCAGGATCGGCGTCTTGCGAAGGCAGCTAACTCATGTGTTAGTGTCACCGTAAGGCGGTGGTTCTGGGCATAAGATACGGGAACTCTCCAGGTGCGGGAGAGGGATCTTACAGGTACAACATCAATAAGTACTAAGTGAGTAGCAATAAGTAAATGCAATGTAAGTAAAGTAATGAGTAAACTACTACGTTATCATCTAGAGTACCTTAACTTATATGAATGCTCATAAAAAATTATAAGTTAAGATTCCCATAATTGTAATTATCATATAAAAGAGCTCATAGTAATTTATATGATAAGGATCTACAAGTGCATATGCATATAGTATGTATGTATGTTATGTTAAGTTATGCTATGTTCATACAGTGCAACTCATTCACATGACTCTGTGCGCACAGACCTTTTATTCTCGCTTTTTGGAGGTAGCAAGCCTTTCAGGTACTCCGTCGTGGCAACGGAAATAGTGGATTAGACACTCCACTTCTAGGTGGGTATACACACTACTAGACCTAGACCTTACGTACGCTGATATATATGTCCTAGGTGCACTTTCGTGAGCTCTTGCGTACACTTGCTGGCAACCCGCTAGTCTTTTATGATCAGGGGTGAGTTACTAGGGATTGTCCTCTAGACCGCAGTAAGGTAACCTGTAAGACCCCAATTTTTTTTCCTCAAACATCCGGGTCTTAGGCCCAGAACCGTCGCTTTGCGGTGACACCCTCGCTCGGGAAGGTCGGAACTACAAAACGCCGATGCTGCCGGCCAAATCGATCACGAAGAAGCAAAGAAAGATAGGCCAAAAAGAAAGCCAAGTCCACATCACATAAAAAGTAATACATCCACGAAGAGATGTCCACATAAATATAACTGAAATAAAGGAAGAGATAACAAGGGCTCCTAGCCGATACATCAAGCCTCACTACAAATTCACTTGCAGAAGCAAAATAACTAGAACAAATAGCCACTCACGGATCCTGTCATCGGTGCTCCCGTGCTAGACTGCCCCACCTCCATCTGCACCGGCCTCTGGTGCTGCTCCGTCGCCGCTGTCTCCTAAAATGATAAGGTCCACCGACCGTTAGTCAAAAAGACTAAGCCTATCCCCCACCCCTCCCCCGGTGACTCCTAGGCACCGAGCGGGAAGGATGAAGCGGAGGACAAACAAAGGGTAATAGCAATAGCAGATGACAGGGTATAATCTACAGGAAGAGTTCTACCACTACTCAAGTATATAAGTGCATAAACAAAACAGGTAATAAAGCATAGTAAGAGCAGGTAATGAATATATAAAATGCAATAAGTAAAGACATATATAAAGGAAAAGTTACCATTGATTTATAGGAATGCCCACACAAACCTATAGACCAAGGGGTCGTTTAGCAAGTCCTATCGTATAAGAAGTCCCATAACCGACTTATACGATAGGGGTAAGGGTTGAAATGCAATGTTTATGCTATGACATGCAAGGTATGTAGTTATGCTATGTTCACACAAGTGCAACTCACACACTACGACTCTATGCGCACAGACCTTTAGTTCCCCCTTTTTGGAGCTAGCAAGACTCCCAGGATACTCCCGTAGTGGCAAACGGAAGCGGTGGGTTGGGCCTCGCCCACCTCTAGGTTGGTATATGCACTACCTAACCTAGACCTATCGTACGCCTCAACGCAAAACCGCGGAGCATCTGCGTACTCTTACTGGCTGGACCACCAGACTTTTATGGCTAAGTGCAAATTTCACACTTGCCGAGCCCGAGTATCAACGTCGGTGTAACGACCATCGACACTAAGGACCCACCACCTTGTGCACATGCATCATGTTCTACTATCTATCTACAACTCCAACATAAACCACCTGGGCTCAACTTGCCCAACCAAGAACCAAACTGAATCACAAACTCTCCGGATCAACAATCCGCACCAGCCACCACCGAGCCTACAACTCAGGGTACCCAACCAACGAAACTCCCAAACAACGGAGTGTCAGTGAGTGTATTATTATTTAGTCTTGAGTACCATCTTACCCTACGACTTATGGTTGATCTTGGACTTCCCGAGGGTTACCCTGTAAGGGGCTCGCTACGGTACTAGGAACTGTAATGGGTTGACACCCCAAAGTTCCCTTTCACAAGACACTTACTGTTGTTGGTATCTACCCATAAGATTTCCTTCTACCATTTCACTTGAGTTAAACCTAAGTGTTTTAAGACACACTAGGGGAAAGACGATCTTTCGTCAATCCCCAGGACAACCTTACTCTTAACCCACCAAGTACACTTTCCTCACATACCCTTCCTTGGGTGGACTAACATCTGTCTAATCAACCCATGTGCACCACCTGCACATCATTTTAACCTAATATGTCACTAAATTCCTAGGTTTCACAGTTTTGCTATACGCAGACCAAACTAATTATATGAAGCTCACAACTAGAGGTACTCCAAATATTCATCTAATTGACCCAAGCTATTTATTGGGGGTCTATCATGATATTATAAGATAAATTCCAGAGAATCATATTTTTCCCTAATTAATTAATATTTATTTTAATTTCTCCTAATATTTGCCAAGTATGAAAATGAACGTGAAGTGTAAGTAAATCTTATGATATGGCTCTCCAAAAATTATGATAAATCTATGATGACTAAATAACATCAGAATCAGCATATCATATTTTTACAGAAAGAAATTTTCCTCTAATTTAATTATTTATCATGTATCCAAAATTATAGTTTTATGAAGAAACCACCAAAAAGATCAACACTAAAATTTTGGGAAAATTACCAAACTCTTGTATTAACCAGAAAAGGCTACTGAATAAGTTTCAGGATTTAAGGAAATCATTTTCTCACTAAAATAAATAAATTAAGAAAACCTCAAATTAAATGAACTGTGAAGTTGCCTACTGATTTAAGTCTTCAAAAGTTCTATAAAAATCTGCAGAGCTTCCTAATATTCTGAAAGTTCCTATCACTAATTTGCACAATTTAACAATGATTTTTGGACCCTCAAATATTTTTCTTAAGTTTAAATCAAAATAGGTGCCTTGTGAAAGAAGTACTGATTAAATCATTTAATAAAATTCACAAAAATTACCAGAGGTCTAGACCATGATTATAAGAGCACCACCAAAGTTTCATCATCATCCAAGACTTTTTAAGCATGTAAATGGTTCTTATAAGAAGTTTCCCTAAAGGGATTATGTCCTAATTCAAAGGGAATATTGACTCCTAAAATTCTTATAAAATTACCCAGTGCCTATTTACCCTATGAACCTATCTACCAAGTTTCATAACCATCCAGGGACTTTTGATCACATGGCCTTCACAAGGTTCTAAATGCGCACCTAGGAATAAAACTAGTGTTCTAGGGCTTAACCACCTCCACACCACCCCATATCACTCATAGAGGTGTCTTAGGTGATCCTAAACCAGTTACCAAGGTTTCACTTCATGGTGATGAATTTTGACCACCGTACCCCAAGGTAAACACCATACCCTAACTTTGACCTTATTTGTCCTAACTTGGGTTTACAAAACACTCAAACAAAACAGTCCAAATTTGGCTGATAATTTTACCAAGGTCATACAGTAACCATAAGGAGCACCCACCAAAATTTGGAGGGTATTGGAGGTCATTTAACCCACTAATTAATTATTAGATGATTTATGAAATTATTTCAAAAACCTTAGAAAAAGGTTCTCCTAAAAATCCCATCTTTGGATATGATATGTGTGTAGGTATAAGTAGACTATGTTTCAAATCTCAAGTCCATATCAATTCCCAATCAAAAGTTATTCAAGAAATGGTGGTCGTCCTACACTAGGGACAAGCCCCACCAAAATGGACCTAAAGGGGGCTAAATAACTCCTTTTGGGGTGAAATCAATTTTAAAATAAAGAAGACTTCAAGGGCTACAACTTTTATGTTGACCACTTTTTCATCAGAGGGCCCTAAGTATTTTTAATAATTAAATCTAAGTACAACAAAATATATGACAGAAATCTTATAAATAATTAATTATATAACTGTTTCTGTGTTCGACGAAATTCAAACTCTGCGTTCGACGAAAGGAGATCAAATTTGCGTTCGATGAAAGCAGATCAAATCTGCGTTCGACAAAAACTATTAGGTTCGGCTAATATACTTAATAACAGCGCTCGACTAATTTCTCTAATAACAGCGCTCGACTAATATCTCTAATAACAGCGCTCGACTAATTTCTATTATAACAGTGCTCGACTAAAGCAGACCAACTTTCGTTTGATGAAATCTGAACAAAGCTGCGTTTGACTAAATCCTTACAGCGCTCGACGAAATAAATGATATATCCGTAAACATTAATATAAAGATCTGACGGCTCTCTGTCATCATCCCCAATCTCTGGATGGTGCACGATAGCCCATCCTGGGCTTCCTTGTGAGGCGATTTCCCGGCCACCTACGCCTATTTCCGGCCGGCCAATGCCACCACCACCTCCGTTGTGGTGGTGGTCGGCGATAGGGGTGGTTGGCCGGCCGGAGGTGGTCGGATCTAGTTTTTAGAGGAGGGAAAAAGAGTACGAAATGTACTCTTTCGGAAACACAATCCGAGCCCTATTGTGCACGGATCAAGCCCCGAAATATGAAGAGATCTAGCACTAGGGGAGGAGGAGAGGATCGGACCTGAGCGGGGGCTTGGTTGCACGAATTCCGGCGAGTCACTATTGTTGGTGCTGGAGCTTTCGGTGCCATGCCGATCTAGGATTTCTCTGCACGAAACTCACGGGAAAAATGGGGGATCTCTTCCTCTCTGAGCACTGAAAGAAATGGGAGGGGTTTCATTCGTCTAGGATGGCTTTAATCCTAAAAGCCATTAACCCAAATTTCGGTTACTCTAAATTTCCTTTAATTCAGCCCCTCTGTCCATAGAAAATTCCAGAATTCGTCTGTAACTGATGGGGAAAGGTGAAAGCTCATCAATTGGGAGGGATTTGAAGGATCAATAGCATATAATCACCATGAATGCTCTTTCCTCTCTCTCCGATTTGGGGGAAACTTCCTTTTTCTCTCACCTACTCAGCAATTATAGAAATTAAGTGGTAATTTCAGTAATTACAAGGCCCACCAGATGGTGGACCACCTTAGTTGGGCCTAGCTCAAATGGATTGGGTCCAATTTGGGCAAACTAGGTTTATTTTGAGGTAATTTGACCTAAATTAGGCTTGAGTTGACTTTGGTCAAACTGACCAATTAGGTTGACCCCAAAGGGTGACCTGAGCTCCATTGGCTTCTCTCAAGGGTTAGGAAGGTATAGGTGGAGTCAATTTGACAAGGTGAGGGTGAATTGCCCTTTATTAAGGCACTTTGACCAAATTAGGGTTTATGGCAAATTGGTCAAATTGGAGGTCCCATGATGGGGCTTTTTGGTCCATTAGGATCCTAGTACCCATACAAGGGTAGGGGCATGGTCAATTTGGCATGGTGGAGGATAATTGACCCTAATTGAGTTAGTTTGACCAATTCAGGGTTAAAGTTGACTTTGGTCTAATTGGCCTTTTAATTTGACTCCAATGGGTCCTTGGTGCTCCAAGAGGTCCCCTAATGGGTTAGGGATGCTATGGTGGGGTCAAGGTTCAAGGTGGGGCCCCTAAATCCAATCTTAGGCTTGGTATCAGAAAGTTGCTATTTGTAGACACTTGGGTTTTCTTCTTCTCTCCTAAGTTCACAAGGTCTTGGGCTCTTCCTATGGTTTTGTCATGACCTAGTCATGAGAAAACCAACTTAGGGGTCTAGTTGTTTGAAGGATGTTACAAATCCCAATACATAAAAATAAAAATTTCGTCCTCGAAATTCAGGTTAAGCCTGAGGGGGTTTCTACTGCTAGGAAGAAAAGTAACATCCCGGAAAAAATTAAATTATACCTGTCGAAAAAGCTGCGGGTACTTTTGCTGCATCAAGTCCAGTGGCTCCCAAGTATGCTCTTCCTATCCATAATTCCTCCATAGGACCTTGACCAGCGGAACCTTCTTGCGCCGCAAGACTCGTAACTCCGTGTCGTCTATCCGAACCGGCTCCAAGTGAACCAACCGATCAGTAGCTACTGGCCCCTCTGAAGTAGAAACCTGCTGCTCTGGCCGAAGTAGAGCCTTCCTAAGTGAGGAGACGTGGAAAACATCGTGCAGTCCCTCCAACTCCGGTGGTAGCTCCAGTGTGTAAGCCAGGGGACCGATCCGCTCCAGGATCCTATAAGGTCCAATATACCTCGGACTGAGCTTCTTCCGCCCGCGAACCCGTGAGACTCCATGCATCGGACGTATCTTCAAGAAAACTCGGTCTCCCACCTCGAACTCTACCATACGATGACACGCATCGTAATACTTGGCCTGCCTGCTCTGGGCCTCCAGCATCCTATCTCAAATCAGCCTCACCTGAGCCTCCGTGTCCTCCACGAACTCTGAGCCAAGTGCATTGGGATCCTCATCCTGAATCCAAGACAATGGTGTTCTACATCTTCGTCCGTATAATGCCTCATAAGGTGCCCTGCCTATGCTAACCTGATGACTGTTGTTGTATGAGAACTCGACTAATGGCAATAGTCTCTCCCATGGCTCCCCGCGGTCCAGAATGCAAAGACGTAAAAGATCCTCTAGGGTCCGATTGGTATGCTCTGTTTGCCCATCTGTTTGGGGGTGGAATGCTGTACTAAAGGTCAACCGGGTGCCTAGGTAGGCCTGCACTGCTCTCCACTCCCTCAACGTAAATCATCCGTCCCGATCCGACACGATCGTCCTTGGCACACCATGATATCGAACAAACTGCTCCACAAACCTTCGCACCAAAACACTAACCGCATCGTCCTTCTTGATTGGAATGAACCTGGCCACCTTCGTCAATCTGTCGACGATCACCCAAATCGAGTTGTTTCCCACACGGGATTGGGGAAGACTGTGTATAAACTCCATAGCGATGTCGTCGAACTTCCACTCCGGCGCCGGAAGTGGTTGCAATAATCCTGCTGGGTGTCGGCACTCCGCCTTCACGAGTTGGCAAGACTCGCAGTGGGTCACAAAATAAACGATGTCTTTCTTCATGCCTGGCCAATACATGGTCCTCTTCAAATTCGCAGTCATCTTGGAAATGCCCGGGTGCACGGAATATCTGCTGCAATGAGTCTCTGACATAATATCCTCTCGAATCCGGCCCCCTGCCGGTATATACACTCGGCCACTAAAACTCAACAGGCTGTCCTTCAGCGAATAATCTCCAGCTGAGCCTGCCTCCAAGGCTCTGAATATCGGTCCCAACTTGGCATCCTATCTCTGCCCATCCCTAATGCAGTCTCGAATGTCGTAAGGGGCATCCATCGCTGCTAAGTGCTCCTCATACATCTCCGGATCGTCTTCAGATACTAGAGAGATTTGCATGTCCTCGAACATCCGCACTAGCTCCATGGCCATCAACTTAGGCTCTGCTCCTGACGTAGTAGCTCTCCTGCTCAGTGCGTCTGCTACTACATTCGCCTTCCCTGGGTGGTAATGCATCGTGTACTGATAGTCTGATAAGAACTCCACCCATCGCCTTTGCCGGATATTTAGCTCCTTCTGCGTATCTACATATTTCAGATTCTTGTGATCTGAGAATATGTCGCAGTGGACACCATAGAGATAGTGTCGCCAGATCTTGAGATCGAACACGACTGCTCCCATCTCCAAGTCATGCATCGGGTAGTTCCGCTCGTGGTTCTTCAACTGGCGGGAGGCGTAGGCAATCACGTGCCGGTTCTGCATCAGAACGGCACCCATCCCCTTATATGACGCATCCGTATACACCTGGAATCCTTCCCTCCCTGATGGCAGGGCAAGAATGGGAGCCGAAGTAAGCCGACCCTTCAGCTCCTGGAAGGCGGCCTCACACTGCGGGGTCCATGCAAAAGTAGCATCCTTCCTCGTCAGGGATGTGAGCGGGAGGGCTATCTGAGAAAACCCCTGAACGAACTTCCGGTAGTAGCCGACAAGTCCCAGGAAACTCCTCACATCAGTGATGAGAAGTGAAAGTACTCCATAGTTAAGCGTGCTCGAGCTGGAGTAGTTCTGGGATGGGTGACCTCCTGGGAAGTCCACGCGCTACCGCTTAACTGGCTCAATTCTCATCAAAGGGGGACTGCGGTCTCCAACAACCCACTGTGCCCTGTGGTGGGCCAGAGAGGGGTTGGGGTGCATGGTCTGCAGACCGTCTGGTTAGGCTGAACCCTTCCGGTGCCAGCTGGGTCCCGTGTTGGCGGGCCTGGGCCGGGAGGGTGCCGGCGGTCCAACTGGGTCCCGTGTTGGCGGGCCTGGACCGTTAGTTAACCTACTAGCCCTCTAACTTACCACACCCCTCCAAAGTCATCGTACTGCCATCGGTGTGACAACTAGACCAGTACCGAAGACCCGTTACTAGTTTATGAACAAACAAGGTTACCAAACCCTTCGAGCCTTCAGCTCACAGGACCAACTACTCCTGAACCCTTCTGTCCTCTGCAATAGGACGAGGTTTACCTTTCTCAACTTTCCTTATAGAAGGTTACTCTTGCTTGTTATTTAGTCGATCTTAGCAGTTTAAGGTGAATTCTGGACTTCCTGAGGTCTACCTAATGAAGGGCTCATTTGGGTACTAGAAGGTATTCTGGGGTGACATCTCAGACCTTCCTTTCTCAGAATATTTACTTTATTTAGTAACTACCCATTGCCAAGGTTATTGTCACGGTTGCTCTAACATTACTTAAGTATAACTTAGAACACTTTTAGGTAAGGCGACAGCCTATATGCGATGTGGTTCTAGTTTACTAGTCACTATAGGAATGGAGTCCTCCAATAAGGCTACAATTTATAGGGACTGATGTTATGGGTTCCCTATCTAACTGTTCCAAGTTTCATTCAATTTTTATGTGTTCTGGCTAGTCTAAACATTACCTCGAGTTTTTATTATTCGCAGTCCAGCACTAGAATTGAACTTGATTGATCTCTATGATGTGATCTTCACTATAACTTGGTTAAATGCCCTAAATTTTTTACCATAGGTTTATCATGACCAAATTAAGGAATGGTCAGAAATTCATAATTTTCTTAATTATTTTGGCCATAAATAATAATTCTTTAAAGATAATGCACACCACACTTTACACATGAAGTACAATTTTATAAGTCAAAGTGCTCCCAATGTTTTATCAGTGGGATGTAATGGTGAAATATCATGAATGATTGAATTTCCTAATTTTCCATAGCAGTTATGACCACTATTTCTGTATTTAAATTTTTGTGTCAATTGGTCACATTACACAGTAAGTACCAAAATAACTCACTCAAAAATTCTGGAAAATTTACCATAGTTTTATAATAATCTATAAACAGTCTAGCCAAACTTTCAGAATTTTCCAGATAATATTAACCTTAAAAATTTTATTAATTCATAATTGTGACAAAGGATATTTTTGGTAATTTACAGTGTGAATGACTTTCGAAAATCCTATAAAAAAATTTCAGAGGTGTATTTCAACATAAGGTATCATATAGCGGAAAATTCAATTTTTCTCAGGGAATTAGATTATGTTTATTTCATTTATGCATTTACGTGGCATATTCAATTATAATCAAATAACTAATAATAACACTCCAAAATTCACAATAAAATTTCCAGAGAGTGATTACTCTAAATCATCATGTGGCAGAAAATCAGGATTATCCTAAGTCATTTGGTTATTTTCATCTGATTAATACACTTATGTGACATTAATATTATTAACTAAATACTTAGAATTTTTCATTCAAAAAATCTTATCTTTTCTAGAGATGATATCATCCATCATAATATGTATATTGTCCAAATATCATGAGCATACAATAGGCCATTTGTGATAAATTCACAAAATACCCAAAGGTGATATATGCACACCACCCTTCCATACACAATCTTCATTTATATGAGTGTATATTGTTCTAAAATGGTCCAAATGTTCTCAAATTTATACATGTGACTACTTATGGCCTAACATACAAGCCACCCAAGATTTGGGCCATTTTGAAATTATTTAACCATGTTTATTTCAATAATATGAAAAATCATATTTATCACAAAACCTAAGAAAGCTATTGCCCAAAAATTCTGATTTTTGGGCAGGGAGTGTACCTATGGTGTATACCCTTATGTATGTGGGTTAGATATACAAAATAATGACTGGCCGCCCGTTAGGATACATCTCAGGAGAATGGCCCTACAAGGAGTTGTAGCAAACCAAACCTGGTGATTCAAAGCTCTATAAAGAGATACAAAAGTTGTCTCAGGCACTTTTGCTAAAAAGGCCACTAAGTGGTCTAATTTTGGGGAACAAATAACTGATTATTGTGTGAGTTATTTTAGTTAATATAATGTGGTCTGCGTGTAACCATCTGCCATGAAATGGAGGGTCGTGATTACGTCTTCCACCTCCAGCCAAGGGACCAGATCATCCAGTCCTGGGCCACTTTCCAAGCTAAATTCCCGGCCTTTCGGCCACCTCCACGGTTGGTCACTACCACCATCACCTTCGTTGAGGTGGAGGCTATCGATTGGGGGAAAGACGTCGGTCGATGATCGCCTCTCCGGCGAGCCCGAGCGGGGTGAAAAGCTTTGAAATTTGTCTCCTTTCTCACATGGATTGTGGCTCAATTATGCCCGATTTCTTTGCCAAATGAGCTAGACAGCTAGCATAGAGGGAGAGGAGGAAAAATGGACCTCTATTGGAACTCGGCGACGAGTGTTCCGGTGGATGGCCATGGTTCTCTCCTCCTCTGACGAGCTTGCCCGATCTGCCAATTCTCTACCAATGTGTCTCTTCTCAGTGGCGTCGAGTCGTTAGAGCCCTCTAAAGATGTTGGAGAGGTTAAATGAGAGTGGTAATGGTTGTATAGAGAGGATGGGGAGTATTGAAAGAACTAATTGTCTACCTAAATCACCTAAAGGGGGGGAATGAATAGGTGATATCTAGCGCGATTGCGGAATAAAAATTTAGCACACACAACAAAAAAAATCACAGCACAGAGACACAAGATTTATAGAGGTTCCCCAAGGTGGGTACTCCTCTCTCCCTCTCCGCCTATCTAGCACTTCAGGCTAGCGTCGGCAACTTCACCAAAACTCGGATTTATCAACAAATCCTACACTCGGAGACTACGACTCCTACAAGCTCAGAGAACAACCTCTCCTACAAAAGCACTCGGAGATAAACTCCTACAACTCAGAGTGAACAACTCCTACAAAATGACTCGGAGTAAAAACTCCTACAGAAATCAAATAGAGATTGAAATACAATACTTCTTCTAAATCTCAACAGAGATTAACTTCAGATCTTGAAAGACTGAGTCTTCTTCTTCCTTTAGATTGAAAGCTTGGACCTTCAAAGATTTAGAAGAGAAGAAACTCGGCAAACCTGATCTGATTAGGCCCTTTGATTTATTTGAAAAGATCTTCAATAGAGAGAGCAGAAACAAGATCAAAAGCCTTCTTATCTGAGAAATCTTTAGCAGCAATGGAGAACGAATCTTGAGCGGCGCAGAAGTTAGATCTCAGAAACTTGTTCAGCAAAAGATGATGAAGACGGCTAGAATATTATCTCCTCTTTTTAACATTCGTGTTTGCCCTAAAAATAAAGGAGTATTTAAAGGGAAACCTTCAACGGCTTGGGGGACAAACAAGGAATGATCGACACGTGTAATGTACATGGAGGCCAACCCTAATTTTCAAAAACAAAACATAATTTTTGAAATCCGTCTGTTCATCATTCGTCGAGACTTCACGTGAACACTCGACGAATTGACTTAGCCATTAAGAAGACAGTTCAAAGGTTTGAAAACCATCTCTGTTTTCATTCGCCGGGATTCGTCGGGAGTTCTCGAGAACTTTCGACGAATTGACTTAGCCGCACAAATTCCTTCACAAAGCTGCCTTTTTGACTTCTGTCAGCATTCGTCGATATTCGTCGGGAGTTCACGTGAACATCCGACGAATGGACTTAGCCATAGAAATTTCTTCTTCAGACAGGAAAACTGGCTTCTGTCTGGATTCGTCGGGATTCATCGGGACTTCACGTGACATCTCGACGAATTGACTTAGCAAAAATTCCTTTTCATCTGAAAACCTGCTCCACTCCTCATCCTTGAAAGCCTTCAGTTGTGAGAATATGAAGTGCACCCCAAAAGAGAGATTACACATGAACCAACACTTTGTTCTACACAATGAGAGATTACATTGTCTAGAACTGTGTTTGGTGATCCATTGCAACCTGACTTTGGTGTGCACTTAGCATTATGACCTGTCACAATACATCTAAAGAGAAATCATCAAATACATACTCAATTCAATTTAGTTCACTAGGGGACACCTTCAAATCCAGGTGATTGTGGATACAATACCCAACAATCTCCCCCTATTTGAAGATGTCATAACGTTATGCACTAAGTTGAATTGCACAGAAAGTATAATTGAATAAAACAGCACAACCAGGCAGTAATAATCAAGGAGAGAATCAAAGTTTATCCAAGCACAAAAATATATATAAAAACAAAGAAAAACAGCATGATTCCAGAGCAGCTCAGCTCATGCTTGGTCTTTGCCTTTCATCTTTCCAAAAATTCTGTCCACTGCCTCAGCTTTCTTTCTCTGTTCAGATTCCATTCTCTAAAAGAATGCCTTTGGCTTGGGCCAATATCTATTAGGAGTAGTCTCTTTAGATCCACCTGTCTTGAAATGAATTCTCCTTTCAGTTGTCCTTTTCTTGAACTTATCCCATTCCTCCTGACTGTAATGTTTACTGACACTTTCATTTTGCCTACTGACTAGGTTGAAAGTTGTAAGAATGATATTCTTTGAAGAGGGACTCCAGCTTTCTTGGAAATTTCTTGGAGGAGGCATATCATAAAATTCTCTGATCTTCTTGTGAGGATTAGACCTTTTTGCAGAAGGTTTATCACCAAAGATCTTCCTTTTCACAGATTTTTCAGAAGATTCAGGAGTTTTGGAGCTTTCAAGCACTGGGTTATCCCAGAATTCTTGATAGGAGGAAACTGGGATGTCTGCTATATCAAAATCAGGATCCTCAATAGGAAAATGAGAAGAATTTGGAGCACTTGGACCTGGAACACTTGAAGGAGGAACATCTGGCATCTTGTTTACAACAGTAAGACCAAGCATACCTGCAACTTCATTGAATAGCCAGCTGGTTGATTCATGAGTGTACCCCTGGACATCTTTAATAGATTGCATGATGTTTTCCTGAAGCTCTTGCATCTTGGAGAAGACATTTCCATCCAAATCATTCACTCTACCAGCACTTTCTTCTATTTTAGACACAATACTTTCCTCCCCCTTTATGGCATCTTCATGTAGGAGGGTATAGAGTTTGTTCAGCTGCCTCTCAATTTGATCATCCAGAAAAGCAAGCCCTTGATCATGAGCAGTGTTGAGAGTTGTTTGAGAAACATTCAGATTTACAACATCTTCACCAACCTGATGCAGGTTCTTTAGAGCATGCCCAACTCCTTGATTGGTGTGGTCTAAAGCTTTTCCTGCCTTGGCCATCCAGGCTTCTTGATCATTCTTGAATTTTCCCATTTCATATCTCATTTCAGCCATTTCTTGCCTCAAAGCACTATCAACTTTATCTATTTTCTGATAGACTAATTTGATGCACTGATCAAAATGCTCTGTTTGAGCTTACAGCAGGGTTGAAATTTACTTGAGCAGGGAAGAGTGAGAGCTCTCTCCAGTTTCAAAATCATCAGGAGAGACTTTATCAGCTACAAAACTAGTAGACTGTGCTTGCTTTTCAAGCACAGTTGCTCTTGGAGATTGTCTCAAAGTACTCTCTGGAGGGGGCAAGAGCATCACAGGAGGGACTGCAGATTCACCCATAAATATGTCTTCCTGTTCTTTCTCCCCCTCAGTCAAAGACATCTTCTTTGCTAGCTTCAACTGAGCACCAAGACTGCCCATCTCCATAGAATCTGATTTCTCAGAAGGAACAGATTCATGATCTGCCAAGTCTTCACTATGTTCTGAATTATAAGCAAACTCTGCAGGGGATCTTCTGGAGTCTTCTAACATAGCAGATTCATCTTCAGCAGCAGATTTCCCTTGACCTTCTAGGTCTGGAACAGTATCAGGGACAGCAGGACTGACTGGATCAACATACACTGGATCAGGATGAACTGGATCAATTTCACTGGGAGGAATTTCCTTTGAAGCAGCACTACTTTCAGCAATGTCTCTTGGGGTTAAAGGCTCCCCCTCAACATGTTCACCTCTGCCCTGATCAGGAACTGTACTGGGTCCACTACCCCTTGAGGGTTGACCTTCTTCAAGAGTCCTATTCTCATTATGCAGAGGGTCCTCATCAGCACTAACAACAATCTTGACTCCACCCTTTGGAATGACCCTTTCCCATTTGGAGAAAATGGATGAGTTGATTTTCTTGGTGTGGTGGATGGGGATACCTCTTCCAAGATTAAAAAAATTTGGATTGCTACCATTTAGAAGCAGACTGAGAATTCTTCCAAAATTTGGGGCATGAAAGCTGTCTTTAATTTTCTCAAAAAGAACTTCACCAAAATTAAAATTCTTTCTACAAATAATAGCTATGTGAATCTTAAAGGCTTCTTCAAATAGGTAGTCATGTGAACCTACTTTGCACAATAAGACTTTTCCTAAGATATCACACAGAAGCTTACCTCCTTCATTCATGAATTTTCTTCTTATCTTTGAACCTTCATCAAGGATGCCACAGAATCTTTTGGCCTGGAGAAAATCTTCAGCAAACACTTCTTCCGATTCCACTTCAGGCATCCTCAAAATCCTGTTGATGCCACTAGATTTCAAAACTATTTTACAAGACCGGATGTTGCTCTTTATCTTCTTCCCTTGACCAGAGATTTTTGCATTTCTGTAGAACTCAAGAATATCCCGTTCGAGAATTTTAGCCGGCTCTTCCAAGACATAGCTGAGCCCGGCGACCTCAAGCATCAAAAGAATATTTCTGAACTCATCTGAAGCAGTTCAAAAGCTACCTCGTACCAGCTCTCCACCGGAATGCAGACCTGCCTTTGGCGCCATCGAGCTCGTCGAAATCGGGGAAGAAGAATAGTGTTTTATCGCAAGGGAGACGAAAGGACGGGAAGGGTTTCACGGAAGAATGCGTGGAATCACGTGTTCTCTTTGTTTTTATATATATATATAAAATAAATTTGGGCGCGTACCTGATTTTATGGAAGACTCTTTGGATCCAATAAATCATATTTAATAAAAGAAACGTGTCTGAGAAGATATAGGTCTTGACCCGTGAAATCCCGTGAAATCCTCTAGAGAATGAGCACTAATCTTATGAGAATACTCGTGAAAGCCCGTGAAATTTCATAAAATTTTTTGAGATATCCCGTGAAATCCCGTGCAATTTCATAAAATTCCAACAGTCTTGACCTCATGATTCCTTGTTGAGCATTCCAAGTTCCATTTTGAAGAAATTGAACTTGGTCTCGTCCAGAGGCTTCGTAAAAATATCTGCAATTTGTTTGTCAGTATTAACATACAACAAATTAATATCCTCACTCTCAACATGTTCCCTGATGAAGTGGTAGCGAAGCTCGATGTGCTTCGTTCTGCTGTGAGAGACTGGATTATTTGCTATGGAAATAGCACTTGAGGAGTCACAGAACATGGGGATTTCTGTGAGCTTTAAGTTATAGTCCTCAAGCTGATTCTTTATCCACAAAAGTTATGCACAGCAACTGCCGGCAGAGATATACTCTGATTCAGCAGTTGATATTACCACACAATTTTGCTTCTTGCTACTCCATGACACAAGCCTTTTTCCCAAGAATTGGCAAGTTCCTGAAGTACTCTTTCTATCATCTTTGCTACCTGCAAAATCAGCATATGAAAAACCAATTAGTTCAAAATCATTGCTTCTCGGGTACCATAAGCCGAGATTTGGTGTACCCTTAAGGTATCTCAAAATCCTCTTTGCAGCGGCATAATGAGATTCCTTACAGTTCACCTGGCCTGGCACAAACACATGTTAAGAACATTATATCGGGCCTACTGCAGTAAGGTAGAGCAAGGACCCAATTATGCTTCTGTACTTGGTATCATCAAAAGGTTTCCCTTTCTCATCCTTGTCCAGAGACATACTTGAGCCCATTGGAGTCCTCATAGAGGTTGCACTCTCCATTCCAAATTTCTTAAGGAGCTCTTTGGTGAACTTCGTCTGAGAGATGAAAATTCCATCTTCAGATTGGTGCACCTGGAGTCCTAAGAAATATTTCATCTCTCCCATGCTGCTCATTTCAAACTTACTTTGCATCAAGTTGGAAAACTTTTTGCAGATTTTGTCATCTGTGGAACCAAATATAATATCATCGACATAGATTTGCACTAGCAAAATCTCGCCTTTTACTTCCCTAAGAAACAATGTCTTATCTATTGTTCCTCTTGTGAATTTGTTCTCAAGAAAGAACCTAGACAATGTCTCATACCAGGCTCGGGGTGCCTGTTTGAGACCATACAAAGCCTTATGTAAATAATATACATGATCAGGAAAGTTAGAATCTACAAAACCTGGAGGCTGAGCTACATATACTTCCTCTTTAAGGTCTCCGTTCAGGAAGGCTGACTTCACATCCATCTAGAAAACCTTAAAGCCCTTATATGCAGCATAAGCCAAAAATAATCTGATGGCTTCAAGTCTTGCTACTGGTGCAAAAGTCTGATCAAAGTCAATTCCTTCTTCTTGCATGTATCCTTGTGCAACAGTCTTGCTTTGTTCTTTGTAATGATGCCCTTTTCACCAAGCTTGTTCCAGTAGACCCATTTGGTTCAAATTACATTTTGTCCTTTGGGTCTTGGTACTAATTCCCAAACTTTACATCTCTTGAATTGGTTGAGCTCCTCTTGCATAGCAAGGATCCAGGATGGATCGGTGTTTGCTTCTTCAAACTTCTTCGGCTCAATCTGTGAAAGAAAACTTAAATGTAAAACTTCGTTAGTTGTACCTCTTCTCGTTAGAACTCTGCTTGAAGGGTCTCCAATGATCTGATCAGCTGGATGATCTCATGAAAATCTGACTCCCAAGTTATTTGCATTTTCAGGAGCAACTTGAGGTTCAGCCACCTCTGGAGTATCTTCTTCTTCATGAACTTCTTGTTCATCTTCTGAGTGATCCGAGATCTCTTCTGCTAACTTTGGAGCATCATCTGTGGTTTTTACTCCATCTTGCATAGAGAGTTCTTTTAGCTTTTCACCTGCATCTTCAATGAACACTCTAGACGAGTTGCTATGTGATAGTGCATTATTTATAGTTATTTTTATATAGTATTTTAGTAGTAATTAATTAGTTTTTATATAATTTTAGTTTAATATATATCTAATTCGCTTTATTTGTGTTTTCAGGTAATCTGGGGCTGCTAATAGCAAATTTAAGCTCACAGCCATGTTCAGGGGAAAGAATGGAACAAGTATGCAAAAATCTTCAGTACACGCCCTCGGTCACGGCCATGACCAAGGGTGTGACTTCAAGTCACGGCCATGACTCAACCCAGCCATCTTACATCTGCTAGATCATGCCGCCAGCCCAATTTAGTATTACACGCCCTCGGTCACGGCCATGACCAAGGGCGTGACATCAAGTCACGGCCATGACTCAACCCAGCCATCTTCTAGCTTCCAGAACATGCCGTCACATCATTTCCAGCCTACACGCCCAAGGTCACGGGCGTGACTCTATGTCATGGCCATGACCTAGGGGGTGACCCTTCCCGCAACTGCCAGAATAACTCCAGATCGCGCCGTTTCAAGATTCGGTCAAGTCACGCCCTCTGTCACGGGCGTGACTCCATGTCATGGCCATGACCTAGGGGGTGACCCTTCCCGCAACTGCCAGAATAACTCCAGATCGCGCTGTTTCCCGCCGTTTCCAGATTCGGTCAAGTCACGCCCTAGGTCACGGGGGTGACCGAGGTCGTGACCCGTCGAGATGATTAATTTTGGCGGTTTTTTCTTCCCCAACGTTCCCGAGCTTTCAAGACGCAATTACGCAGCTTACACGCCCTTGGTCACGGGCGTGACCAAGGGCGTGACTCACCAATTTTCTGCCTATAAAAGCCAGCTACTGCCAAAATGATGGGGATCCGATCCTAGCTTAGATTGGGTCATTTTTATATTAGTTTTTTCAGCATTTTCTTATTGTATTTTCTTTATGCAGAGTTACTTTATGTCTTGCAAATTTCAATTCATAGTTTAGATTCCAATTCCTGCAATTGTAATTCTCTTTACTTAGTTATAAAAATGTTTCTCTTTTCAAATATGTTTAGCTGAATTTATAGCATTTGATCGGATGAATTCTTAAGCTTTTCTTATTTTGTAATCTCTCATTTTCGGAGCTTTAGTTTAAGAATTATTACGATCCACTTTTGATTTTTCTCGATTGATCTCATATTGCCGGTATATGAATATCAATTCTTGATCCATTTTCTAGTGATCGAGAGATCCATGAATTTGTGTAGATCATTCATTAGTGGAAAGAGTTGCATGCATTCCTCGAGAGAGGGTGACACAAATCTTCCGGATTGGAGTCAAATCCAATAGTGGGGCTCACCGCATAAAGCAAGCTTAGGTGTTTCGACTGGCCGAGGGGTCTTAATCGATCAACCTAAGGTTAGGTGGTAGTTCTCTCGAGAGAGGCTCTACCATAATTTGGGAACCTCCATGGTCGAATTATTCTATCGCTTTTGGTTATGAATTTAGATTTTACAATTTATTTAACTCAAGAAGGATTTCCGATCCAATGCTCTTTTCTTTCTTTTCTCTTTTACTATTCTAAAAATTTTCTTAAATCTAGATAAAATAATATTAACTTGCGTGAGTAGAAGTAATCAACAACCCCGTGGAATACGACACTTGATATTTATTTCTAAATATCCTATACTATGAATGATAGGTGCTCTTGCCTATAGTTCGTAGAATTTGGAGAAATTTTATATCCTAAATTTTAGCTATCAAGTTTTTGGCGCCGTTGCCGGGGACATATTTTTGTTGATATTTTGAAAGCGTGAATTTTATTACTTTTATCAATCTCTTTCTCCGCCCCCATTTCTCTTTTTGATTTATTTTCAAATTTCATTCTATTAAGTGACGGTTGTTCAATTTTCTTTCTTCAAAAATGTTATCTCAATTGGCCGCCAAAGTTGCCGAGCTTCAAAATAAAGTCAATCTTTTGGAAGCCGCACGAAAGCGCCAAGTTAATTGTAATTTTTGTGGAGCACCGCATCGAAGTGAGGATTGTTATATTAATTTTTACTCTCAAAATTTTTCTTATGGAAATAATTTTGAGTTTATTTATGAAAATAATTATTCAAACTTTGATGAAAATAATTCATCTAGTTTTCATGCGAATGATTTTTCCGATTCTAATAATGTTTCTTCTTGCTCCGATATTAATTATTCATGGTGGCACGATCACCCGGATAGTTTTCGGTGCGATGAAGGAAATTCAGTCAATCAAGATTTTCATTCCTCCTCTTTTACCCCACAAAATTCTTTTTCTTCTACTCTTGGGTATTCTCCAGATTCTATTTATCAAAATTTAAATATTTATACCCAAGCTCAAGAAGAACTTCTTTACCACGAATTTAAAAGAGTCATGGAGACACCGGACGAAATTGATGAAGAACATGTTTCTTCACCTCCTCCGCCCGAATCTCCTCCTATTTTTCATGAATTTTCTCTCTCGCCAATTATTCACTTTGAAAGTGAAATTCATGAAAATATTATGTCCCATGAATTTAGTCCACTTGGAATTTCAAATAAATTTTTGGATACGAATTTTATTTTTGAAAATGAACAACCGGAGCTTAATCATATGTTTTCACAAGAAACTCCTCCTTGTGAAATATTTTCTGACTCGCTTAATTTTGATTCTTTTTCTTCTAACGATTTTCATGTAGAGGATGAGCCGGTGCAACCAAACGTCTTCACCGATCCATTTGCCGCTCATCTCCAGCAATCCAAATTACCTAAGGTATGTATAGGTAATTTGGATTCACAATTTCGCGCTAACGGAAAACAAAAGAATCAGGATTATAGCGGAGGAGTCGTCGGGCAACAGTTTTCGGCATTTTCACCTCAGCGTGAATTAAGGGAGTTGCCTGTGCATTTTCAATTTGAATATCCTTTTAGCTAACCCTTAACGTCTAGCTAAAAGACGTTAAACAAAGCGCTCTTGGGAGGCACCCCTTGCTTATCTTTATATTTTTGCTATTTTTCTTTTATTTTATGTATTTTCTTTTCCTGTTTGGCCTTTTCATTCTTATTTATAAACATTGGAGACAATGTTTATCTTTAAGTATGGGGGGTGTTCTCTAATGTTTATTTTTATAAAAAAATAAAAAAAAAATTTTGAAAACATGTTAAAAATCATACAAAAATTGTTTCTTTGTTTTCTGTTGCAATTTTGATTTAAAAATATGAAGAATACAAAAAAAAATTGTTTTATTTTAAAATGTTTAAAAAACTTATAAAAAAAACTATTTTTCCAATAAGATAAATTTTGTAATATTAAAATTCTCCAAACTTTATTTATGCAAAATTAATTTTAATTATGAGTTGTCTTTATAGGTTTTTTTTAAGAGTTTTCTTTTTATGAATTTTTAAATCATATATTTCTCTTCAAAATATGTTAGATTTAATTTTTAGATGAATTTGATTTAATGAGTTTTTCATTATTTTGATTTGTTTAGAATATTTCTTAGTTTTACTTTCTCTCTTTAAAATATCATAATTCAATTTTGTAGTAATTGTGTTAAATATCTTTAGATTTTACTTATATTAACTTGAACTCATAGTTTCTTATAGATTGCTCAATTTATTTTCTATGCTCTTAAAATATTTCTTTGGAATTTTTGTAGCCTTTAAACCCTAGCCCTTCCCCTACCTTTTTGATTAACCCTTTTATTTGGCATATAAAAAAAATATTTGAAAAGATCATATGTCATGGAAATGAGAGGATAAAATTCATCATTCCTAAACATATGCACCCAAATTAGTAAAAGATTATATGGCATGGAGTTGAGAGGATAAAATTCATCACTCCTAAACATATACATTTGGGATATAAAAAAAGAAGAAGAAATTAAAAAAAGATGGAAATGAGAGGATAAAATTCATCATTTCCTATATGCAAAGTAACTTCTTCAATGCCAACTTTACCCCAATTAGCCAAGTTTATTTGCTTATCCTAAGATATTTTTGAGAGAGCATAGTTAATATTTTGTAGTTTTCTAAAAGTTTCTAATGATGTTTAAAGTTTCTATAATTTTAATCTTGGTTATTTTACTTAATTCAATGCAATTTTGTTTATGAAGATTTAGTTAGAGAATTTTGAAACTAATATTTATTCTACTCATCTCAATTTATGAATTATAAATTATTTCTTATAAATCTGAATTTTAATTTCTTAACTTATTTTGACATGAGTTTTATAAGATTTGGAGTACATAATTAGAAGTAAATCTTTTTGGAAATGTCCTATAAATTCTTCTCGTACTTATAAATTAGTTTTTGCTCTGGAATAGCAAAAGCTTAAGTATGAGGGTATTTGATAGTGCATTATTTATAGTTATTTTTATATAGTATTTTAGTAGTAATTAATTAGTTTTTATATAATTTTAGTTTAATATATATCTAATTCACTTTATTTTGTGTTTTCAGGTAATCTGGGGCTGCTAATAGCAAATTTAAGCTCACAGCCATGTTCAGGGGAAAGAATGGAACAAGTATGCAAAAATCTTCAGTACACGCCCTCGGTCACGGCCATGACCAAGGGCGTGACTTCAAGTCACGGCCATGACTCAACCCAGCCATCTTACATCTGCCAGATCATGCCGCCAGCCCAATTTATTATTACATGCCCTCGGTCACGGCCATGACCAAGGGCGTGACATCAAGTCACGACCATGACTCAACCCAGCCATCTTCTAGCTGCCAGAACACGCCGTCACATCATTTCCAGCCTACACGCCCAAGGTCACGGGCGTGACTCTATGTCACGGCCATGACCTAGGGGGTGACCCTTCCCGCAACTGCCAGAATAACTCCAGATCGCGCCGTTTCAAGATTCGGTCAAGTCACGCCCTCTGTCACGGGCGTGACTCCATGTCACGGCCATGACCTAGGGGGTGACCCTTTCCGCAACTGCCAGAATAACTCCAGATCGCGCTGTTTCCCGCCGTTTCCAGATTCGGTCAAGTCACGCCCTAGGTCACGGGGGTGACCGAGGTCGTGACCCGTCGAGATGATTAATTTTGGTGGTTTTTTCTTCCCCAACGTTCCCGGGCTTTCAAGACGCAATTACGCAGCTTACACGCCCTTGGTCACGGGCGTGACCAAGGGCGTGACTCACCAATTTTCTGCCTATAAAAGCCAGCTACTGCCAAAGTGATGGGGATCCGATCCTAGCTTAGATTGGGTCATTTTTATATTAGTTTTTTCAGCATTTTCTTATTGTATTTTCTTTATGCAGAGTTACTTTATGTCTTGCAAATTTCAATTCATAGTTTAGATTTCCAATTCCTGCAATTGTAATTCTCTTTACTTAGTTATAAAAATGTTTCTCTTTTCAAATATGTTTAGCTGAATTTATAGCATTTGATCGGATGAATTCTTAAGCTTTTCTTATTTTGTAATCTCTCATTTTCGGAGCTTTAGTTTAAGAATTATTACGATCCACTTTTGATTTTTCTCGATTGATCTCATATTGCCGGTATATGAATATCAATTCTTGATCCATTTTCTAGTGATCGAGAGATCCATGAATTTGTGTAGATCATTCATTAGTGGAAAGAGTTGCATGCATTCCTCGAGAGAGGGTGACACAAATCTTCCGGATTGGAGTCAAATCCAATAGTGGGGCTCACCGCATAAAGCAAGCTTAGGTGTTTCGACTAGCCGAGGGGTCTTAATCGATCAACCTAAGGTTAGGTGGTAGTTCTCTCGAGAGAGGCTCTACCATAATTTGGGAACCTCCACGGTCGAATTATTCTATCGCTTTTGGTTATGAATTTAGATTTTACAATTTATTTAACTCAAGAAGGATTTCCGATCAAATGCTCTTTTCTTTCTTTTCTCTTTTATTATTCTAAAAATTTTCTTAAATCTAGATAAAATAATATTAACTTGCGTGAGTAGAAGTAATCAACAACCCCGTGGAATACGACACTTGATATTTATTTCTAAATATCCTATACTATGAATGATAGGTGCTCTTGCCTATAGTTCGTAGAATTTGGAGAAATTTTATATCCTAAATTTTAGCTATCACTATGCAGCAGGCTCATCTCATCAAATATAACATGTACTGTTTCCTCTACCACCAGAGTTTTCTTATTGAAAATCCTATATGCCTTACTATGGCTACTATGTCCTACGAAAATACCTTCAAAACATTTTTCACTAAACTTGGTTGTAGGATGCTTCCCATTGTTAAGTACATAGCATTTACTGCCAAAAATTCTAAAATATGAAATCTTTGGTTTTCTGCCCTTTAGAATCTCATATGGGGTCTTACGATGGTTCTTATTGATGAGTGCTTTGTTTTGCACATGGCAAGCTGTGTTGATAGCTTCTGCCCAGAAATATTCTGGAAGAGCAGAATCACTGAACATGGACCTGCCAGCTTCTATGAGGGTTCTATTCTTTCTCTCGGCTACTCCATTTTGATGTGGAGTACGAGGAGAGGAAAACTCATGGGAGATACCTTGACTTTCACAAAACTTTGTCATGGCCCCAGACTGAAATTCTGTTCCGTGGTCACTTATGATTTTGACCACTGAACAGTCAAGTTCATTCTGAATAAGCTTGACAAAATTAGTGAATATGCCGAAGGTTTCTGACTTAAGTTTTAGAAAGAACACCCATGCAAACCGGGAATAATCATCAACAATAACCAAGGTGTAAGCTTTCCCACCTAAGCTTCTAACTGACATTGGACCAAACAAATCCATATGCAGCAGATGAAGACATCTGGTAGAATTATTGCCAATTATGCTCTCAAAGCTAGCCTTTGTTTGCTTACCCATTTGGCACGCATGGCAAGGGCTTTCTTTAATGCATTTAACTTTGGGGGCATCCCTTACCAAGTTGTGAGAAAATAACATAGATATAGTTTTGAAATTAATATGTGCTAATCTCTTGTGCCATTGGTCACAGAGAGATGCACTATCTTTGGCAATAAAACACACTGGGGTAGAAGACTGTAAACATATAAAATCTAAACAGTAAATACCACTACTCCTAGAGCCTGTTAAAATAGTTTCCGCATACACGGACATCTTTATCAGGCATCTATCTCTAAAGAACTCAACGGTATAGTCTTTGTCACACAGTTGGCTTATGCTAATCAGATTGTATTTCAATCCTTTCACATGAGCTACGCGTGTGAAAACGACTGAGCCGTTGGTTATTTAGCCATAACCAATAATAATACCTCGTTCAGATCCGCCAAACTTTACTTTAGGCCCGTTCTCAACTGGAACATAATCCTGAAGTAATCTTCTACTCCCAGTCATGTGCCGAGAGCAACCACTGTCCAAATACCAGATGGGAATTTCGTTGGCCTTTGGACATTCCTGCACACATGATCAATACCCCTTAGGAACCCAAACATTTTTGGGCCCTTGGTTCCTTGTTAGTGGAACACCACTTGGAACATTAACTTTGCAAGTGGTCGGTCTTGCACTGTTAACTCGTGGAGTTCTTGGCACAGTATGATTGAAACAACAATCTATGGCAAAATGACCAATTTTGCCACAACACCAGCATTCAAATCTATTGTATCTCCTCTTTGTGTTCTGCTGAGCCTTTTGAATGGGTGGCTTTGCAGGAGGAGCAACCTTGGAGGTAGAAGCCTCGTTGGTGCAACATACACAATTCTTAGGCACAATAGGCTTGACCTGCGGTGCTTTCTTAGCATTTGATCCATGAACGAATGGTCCATGATGCTTCAATTGAACTTCTTCATAAGGAGCCTTGAGGGAGCTAGATCCAAAGTTTCTGGGTCTGGTCCACACTGAGTTCACCTTGGCAGGCTCAACATGAGTTGGTCTGCTGAAGTGACCATACATGCTCTCAAAATCATAGGTGTTCGTAGGAAAAATCACCTTCTTGAAATTTGGAGCACACTGTGGGCCTTTACCCTTGGCTTTAGCGGCTCTTCATTTGGCTGACTTACTTAGACTCTTTTCAGCAACATGGCCCAAACCACTACTACCAGAACCAGCAGTGAAAGTGTCTATGATAGGCAGAACTGTCTTGGGCTTGGAAATGTTCATAGTGATCTTCTTTTCAGCCTCAAGCTGTTTCGTCAAATCATTGATAATTTCACTCTTCTGAATGCCTGCTGAAGTGGCCTCGGAGAGAGCAATCTTCAAGGACAAGATTTCATCCCTGAGTAGGTTAGATTCTTCAATCTCCTTTCTCAGGTTTGATTCTTGATCCTTTAGGGATTGAATCTCCTTTGATTGAGTTTTAACAAGCTTTCGACACTTATTAAAACCCTTCAACATTTCCTCAAACTTAGTAGTCAACTCAGAATCCTCTTCCGAATAGTAGCTTTCATTTGCATCAGATGCCGTTTCTGAACATGAAAGAGGTGTAGAAGATAATACCTGACTGGTGAAAGGAACAACATCTTTGTCATCATCTGACATGGCCATTAGTCCAAAGAATGCCTCTTCGTCTGAGTTAGACTCATTTGAGTCACCATCACTCAGAGTCTTGGACTTCTTGGCAACAAAACTCTTCTCCTCTTTCTTCTTTCCTTTGAAGGACTTCTTTTCTTCTTTTCTTGAAGATTCCTTCTTCTTGTGTGGGCAATCAGCTATCATGTGCCCTGGCTTTTTACAACAATAACAAACGGGTTCAGTATAATCATGTTTGTTCGGTTTAGAACCATACCTGTCGTTTCTGTCACGTTGTGATATCCTGTGATCTCTTGAGGAAGATGAGCCTTTTCTCGTTTGTCTCCTCTTGTTAAGCAACTTTTTGAATTGCTTGGAGAGGAGGGAGAATTCTCCTTCAGATAGTTCTGAATTTGCAGAACTGCTTTCAGCTTTATCTTCAGAAGATTCATCCCTCACAGGAGACAGAGCCCTGCTTCTCCGGGAGCTTTCAGCCTTTAGAGCAATGAGCTTCTCCTTGCCAGAGCTCCTACTGCTTTCCTCTTCTTACTTCCTGATGTTCAACTTCAGCTCATGGGAGAGCAGCTCCCATACAGAATCTATGGCTCCGTAGTAGCCAACTTACCATATTCTCTGATAGCTATCACCTTGGGGTCCCATTCCTTAGACAGGGATCTAAGAAATTTATCGTTTAGTTCACCCATGGTGAATTCTCTACCATAATTTCTCAGACCATTTACAATCTTGAAGAATTTCTCGTAGGTGTCAGAAATTGTGTCTTTGCCTTGTTGCTTGAAGGCTTCGTATTCTTGGTTCAGCAAAGACTTCCTGTCATCTCGAACTTCTTCAGTACCTTCCATCAAAACCACAATAGAATCCCACATTTCTTTTGCAGACTTGCAGTGAATCAGATTTTGTAGCATAGAATCATCAACTGCACCTTCTATGATGTGCTTTGCTTTCTTATCTAGAGTGACAAGTGCAATTTCATCCTTTGTCATATCCATTAGTTTCTTTGGTACCTTTTTGGTGGGACCAATGGTAGAAGCAACTGTAGGAATGGCGGGACCTTCCTTAACTATCTGGGAGATACGGGGATCATTTGCTTCCATGTAGAAGATAACTCTTTCCTTCCACATGGGGAAAATTTCCTTCGTGCAAACTGGGAGCTTGGAGGAAAATCTTTCCATGCCTCTATCCATATAGAGAGATCTTGACAACGAAGAGGGATCTTTAATCTAGGTGTTAACCTCTTACAGATAACCTCCCTCTGATACCAATTGAAAGAACTAGTTGTCTACCTAAATCACCTAAAGGGGGGGGGGGGGGGGGGGGGTGAATAGGTGATCTCTAGCGCGATTGCGGAATAAAAATTTAGCACACACAACAAAAAAAAAATCACAGCACAGAGACACAAGATTTATAGAGGTTCCCCAAGGTGGGTACTCCTCTCTCCCTCTCCGCCTATCTAACACTTCGGGCTAGCGTCGGCAACTTCACCAAAACTCGGATTTATCAACAAATCCTACACTCGGAGACTACGGCTCCTACACGCTCGGAGAACAACCTCTCCTACAAAAACACTCGGAGATAAACTCCTACAACTCGGAGTGAACAACTCCTACAAAATGACTCGGAGTAAAAACTCCTACAGAAATCAAATAGAGATTGAAATACAATACTTCTTCTAAATCTCAACAGAGATTAACTTCAGATCTTGAAAGACTGAGTCTTCTTCTTCCTTTAGATTGAAAGCTTGGACCTTCAAAGATTTAGAAGAGAAGAAACTCGGCAAACCTGATCTGATTAGGCCCTTTGATTTATTTGAAAAGATCTTCAATAGAGAGAGCAGAAACAAGATCAAAAGCTTTCTTATCTGAGAAATCTTTAGCAGCAATGGAGAACGAATCTTGAGCGGCGCAGAAGTTAGATCTCAGAAACTTGTTCAGCAAAAGATGATGAAGACGGCTAGAATATTATCTCCTCTTTTTAACATTCGTGTTTGCCCTAAAAATAAAGGAGTATTTAAAGGGAAACCTTCAATGGCTTGGGCGACAAACAAGGAATGATCGACACATGTACTGTACATGGCGGCCAACCCTAATTTTCAAAAACGAAACATAATTTTTGAAATCCGTCTGTCCGTCATTCGTCGAGACTTCACGTGAACACTCGACGAATTGACTTAGCCATTAAGAAGACAGTTCAAAGGTTTGAAAACCATCTCTATTTTCATTCGCCGGGATTCGTCGGGAGTTCACGTGAAGTCTCGACGAACTTTCGACGAATTGACTTAGCCGCACAAATTCCTTCACAAAGCTGCCTTTTTGACTTCTGTCAGCATCCGTCGATATTCGTCGGGAGTTCACGTGAACATCCGACGAATGGACTTAGCTACAGAAATTTCTTCTTCAGACAGGAAAACTGGCTTCTGTCTGGATTCGTCGGGAGTCATCGGGACTTCACGTGACATCTCGATGAATTGACTTAGCAAAAATTCCTTTTCATCTGAAAACCTGCTCCACTCCTCATCCTTGAAAGCCTTCAGTTGTGAGAATATGAAGTGCACCCCAAAAGAGAGATTACACATGAACCAACACTTTGTTCTACACAATGAGAGATTACATTGTCTAGAACTGTGTTTGGTGATCCATTGCAACCTGACTTTGGTGTGCACTTAGCATTATGACCTGTCACAATACATCTAAAGAGAAATCATCAAATACATACTCAATTCAATTTAGTTCACTAGGGGACACCTTCAAATCCAGGTGATTGTGGATACAATACCCAACAAGTATGCACTATCGTTCATGACTTTCTTGCTTCCTCCCTTGTGTCTGAGCTGTTGCAATCCCCTGAAAAGACTGTTCGTGGTCTGAGGGGTCAGCTAAAGGCTTGGGCAAAGAGGTAAGGGGCCATAGAAGCTCCATTACTCAAAACACCTTTGACCTTGAGGAGAAAATGCCATTTTTGCTCCCAAGCATATTTTCTCTCTCCAATTTCAATAATCGGGTGCCAATAGACTTGTGACCTACTGATTGGGCTTGGGGTGGGGCCTTGGTCCACTTGGATTCCAATTGGGCTTTTGATTTCTTACTTAAGGCCTTATGTTGACCATGGTTGACTTTTGGGTTAACTTGGTCAAATTGGTGCGTGGGTTAGCCACACTTGATGGTCATGAGTCATATGACCTTACCCAAAGTCTATTGGATTATGTTGTGGCTCCAATTGACTTAATTTATCCATATGGTATGAGTTTGACCCAAATTAGCCTAAGTTTGCTTTGGTCAAATTGGATGGACTGGTTGACCACTTGATGTGGCCTTTGGGTCCAATAGATCCCTAATGGGGTTAGAAGGTTGTGGATGAAGTCAATTTGGCCAATTGAGGGTCAATTGATCCTTGATTGGGTTGATTTGGGTTCTGTTGACTAAGAGTTGACTTTGGTCAATTCCTTGAAATTGAGTGGAACCAATTAGTGATTATTGACCTAGTGACCTCCCTTAGTTATTAGGAGGACTTAGGTGAAGTCTATTTGATGTATTGGGGGTCAACTGAGTCTAATTGTGTTGAATAGGGTTATGCTGACCTAAGTTTGACTTTGGTCAATTTGACCTATTTGGTTGACCAATTGCTGGGTCCCTTGGTCAAGTGAATTTCTATTAGGGTTAGGAACATAATGGTGTGGTTAATTAGTACTTGTGAGTTCAATTTGGCTAATTTGACCTAAGTTATCTTGTGCTCACTTGTGAGCACTATGTGAATTCACCCCAACTTAGTGAATTCTAAGGTGTTCTTCTTACCTTCACTAACCATTCTCTCCTCATGTTATGCCCTAACACCATCACGGGGTCTAGTAGGATTGGGGATGTTATAAATCCCAATAAACAAAAAAACTTTAATTTCGTTCTTGAAATTTAAGTTTGGGTCTACGGGATTCTATGTAAAGTGAAAACAAGGAATATTTAGAGGTGTTTAGATTGTAGCTGAGATGAAAAGTTTCGGGTACTGTTGTTACATGAGGTCCCTTGGTTCCCATGTGTGCTCCTCCCGGCCATGATTGGACCACAATACCTTGATGAGGAACCTTCTTCCTTCGCAGAACTCGGACGACCGTATCATCGATAAGGATGGGCTCCAAACGGACTGATCTGTTGGATGATATCGGGCTTGTTGTAGTAGTAGCATGCTGCACTGGCTGAAGTAGCACTCTCGGAAGTGAGGATAGGTGGAAGATGTCGTGTAGGTTTGCCAACTCCTGTGGCAGCTCCAGCCTATACGCTAAGGGGTCAACCCGCTCCAGGATCATATAAGGCCCCATAAATTGAGGATTGAGCTTCTTTTGTCCTCGCACCCGCGAGACACCAAGCACCGGCTGTATCTCCAAGAAAACTCTATCTCCTACCTAGAACTCCACCTTACGATGCCTCGCATCATAGTACTTGGCCTGCCGGCTCTGAGCCTCCAGCATTCGGTCACGGATCATCTGTACTGAAGTATCTGTATCATCTATATACTCTTATCCAAGTTCCCTTGGATCCTCGTCCTGGACCCAAGATAATGACATCCGACACTTCCTCCCGTAAAGGGCCTCATACGGTGCCATCCCAATGCTCGTCTGGTGGCTATTATTATAGGAAAACTCTATCAGTGGTAATAACCTCTCCCAGCGTTTCCCTGTATCTAGAATGCACAAACGCAGTAAGTCCTCCATCGTCCTGTTTGTGCGCTCTGTCTGGTCATCGGTCTGTGGATGGAAGGCGGTGCTGATGGTAAGTCGAGACCCTAAGTATGCCTACACTGCCCTCCATTCCCTCGAAGTGAAGCGACCATCTCTATCCAAAATAATTGTCCTGGGCGCACTGTAGTACATGATGAACCGCTCCACAAATAATCTCACCAATACAGCAACTGGAGTGTCCTTCCAAATTGGAACAAATCTGGCCACCTTGGTCAATTGGTCCACTCTGACCCAGTTGGAATCGTGCCTAGAGTGGGACTGTGATAGTCCATGCAAAAAGTCTAAGGCCATGTCCTCGAACTTCCACTCTAGAACTGGTAACGGCTGTAGTAAACCTCTAGGGCTCTTGCACTCGGACTACACCCGCTGACAGGTCTCACAGTGTGTCACCCAAGCTATCATCTTCCTCCTCATCCTAGGCAAGTACATAGTCATCCGTAGGTCCACCGTCATCTTGGTGATCCCGACGTGCACTGAATATTGAGTGCAATGTGCCTCCCTGAGTATGTCCTTTAAGATCCCACCTCCTACGGGTACGTATATATGGCCCCAAAAATGAACGAGATCATCATGTAACGAGTATTCTTCTGAGTTTCCCCTTCTAGGGCTCTGAATACTAGCTCCAATGTTGCATCATGTCTCTATTATGTCCTGATGCAGTCTCGGATATCATTTGTAATGCTCAAGGCATCTACATACTCCTCATAGATCTCATGCTTGGCCCTGGATACCGTTGTGATCTCGATGTCCTCTAGCGTCTTCACTAGCTCCATTGCCATCATTCGGGGCTCCGGTACATATGTGCCGACTCTCCTGCTCATGGCATCTGCCACCGTGTTTGCCTTCCCTGGATGATAGTGCATGGTGTAGTCATAATTGCATAAGAACTCTAACCACCTCCGTTGTCATAGGTTCAGGTCCTTCTGAGTATCTATATATTTTAGGTTCTTGTGATTTGAGAAGATCTTACAATGAACCCCATAAAGATAATGCGTCCAAATCTTCAAGGCGAAGATTACAACCCCGAGCTCTAGATCATGTACTGGGTAGTTCTTCTCGTGCTTCTTTAGATGTCTCGATGCATATGCAATGACGTGTCTGTGTTGCATCAATACTGCACCAATCCCCTGATAAGATGCATCCGTATAGATCTAGAATCCTTCCTTCCCAGATGGAAGGGCAAGGATCGGGGTTGAGGTGAGCCTGTCCTTCAACTCCTGGAATGTTGTCTTGCACTGAGCGACAGATCAACCATCGAGAATCCCTGAAGGAACTTGTGGTAATAACCCGCCAATCCGAGGAAACTACGGACATCTGATGCCGACTTCAGCTGTGGTCACTCCCTAACTGCTTGCACCTTGGTCGGGTCTACTGTTAACCTGGCTCCGATGATAATGTGCCCCAAGAATACTACCTCCTGCAGCCAGAACTGGCACTTCAAAAACTTAGCGTACATATGGTGCTCCCTCAACTTACCCAACATCAGTGTCAAGTGCTGGGTATGGTCCTCCCTGGTCCTGTAGTAGATCAAGATATCATCGATGAAGACTATGATGAATATGCCCAAATAGGCTTTGAAGACACGGTTCATTAGACTCATGAATGCAGAGGGAGCATTCGTGAGCCCAAAAGGCATAACCGTGAACTCATACAATCCATTGTGCGAGCTGAATGTCATCATTGGTATATCCTCCTCCTAAATCCTCAGCTGGTGATACCCTGATCTCAGGTCGAGCTTGGAGATCCAGTGGGCTCCCTGAAGCTGATCAAATAACTTGCCAATACTCGATAGCGGATAAGTATTACCGTTAGTCGGTTCATCTCCTTATAGTCGATACAGAGTCAAAGCGACGCATCCTTCTTATTCACAAATAGCACCGGCGCTCCCCATGGTGACGAACTCGGCCTAACAAATCCTGACTCCACTAGCTCCTAGAGCTGCGTGCAGAATTCAACCAGCTCCTTGGATGCCATCTTGTCGTGGGGGTAGTGTGGGCAACTTTTCCATAAATATATCGAAAAAATCCAGAACCACCGGAATAACAACCATGGAGGCCTCCGCCTCTACCATCCCAAAGAAGATTAGGTATACCTCATCCCCCTAATGATGGTCTTTGACAGCCTGAATAGATAATAATAAAAGTCGGGAGATAGGTCTAGTACCTTCAATCACCACCTCGGAGTCCCCATGCACTACAACAAACTGCACTTATAGTAAGGACCTAAATCGTTACAGTAAGTGCCAAAAATCATTACAAAAACTCTTTGGTAACGAAAAAAACTTTAAGTAACGGTCCTCCTCTAAAGCTCGACGCTAAAAGTTCTTGTAACGAATGTATGCATGTCGTTACAAATAAATTAATTGTAACAAATGATACTTTCTCACCAAAAAGAGATTCTTCCTCACAATAAATTGGTCACCATAAATATTATTTCGTTACGAATGTTTTTTTCCTCACAAAAAAACAGTTACGAATAAAACTATTTCGTTACAAATATTTTATTTTTTCCTCACTAAAAATAAACTAACTTCGTTACAATAAAGTATAATAAACATTATTTCGTTACAATAGATTAAACAATAGTAACGAAAATATCGTTACATTTGTTTTCCATTCTTCTTACTACAGTCAATTCATTTATATATCAAAAATATTCCATTTCTATTTTTTGTGTACCTGAGATTTTATTACAAATAATAATCTTAAAAACACACAAATATTTAATATTTCGTAACAAGATCAACATGTATTTATTCACACCAAAAAGTATTACATAGAGTACAAGTTATAATCATCTTTTCTAAAATAATACAATATTACATTACAAGATCAACATGTTTCTAATAAATCTTCCGTCATTTTTTGAAAAATGAATCGTCCATCACTTTCTGACTAATGAATCTTTCGTCACTTGCTTGTCAATGCTCGAGCACCCTACAAATAAAAGAGAGCAATTAAGATCACCCTACAAATAAAAATAATGTCTCAAATAATAACACCAAAATTGATAATTGTAGACATAGGTTTGCCATCATAACATAACTATGGTATACTTATAAAACACCATTGGTATTTGGAAGACTTATAGATAGAGAGTAGTAAACATAGGGGTAGTTAGAAAAAATTTTACCGGGAACAAAACTGATCTAGGGAATCAAATGTTCACCTAAAAGAAACAAAAAATCACTTCTCTCCAAAAGTGAGTTGCAGCAAGGGGAAAACTACCCATAATTAGTTCTTTGCATTGGAAAATTTTTAAAGCAATACCTGGGTATATGCCCTTCAATCTTCTTGCAATCATCGCAACAAAACTATTAGTGAGAAGAAACTCTGATTAGCCAACAATTCCATTGTCAAAATTGTAAAACATTAAAATTACAAAAAAAACCTAAATATCTGACCCTGTACAAAGTGCTGAGATATATGCACTGTACATATTGAAAATGTCAAGGTTGTTTTAGGCATAATAAAAATTTGCAAGGTTGTTGTTTTTCATTCATTTCCTAACTGTGGCAAATAATAAATTGGGAATTTTTAAAAAAACTACATGCCCAACATGAAGAAATTATTCCACAACTAATAATGCTCAAAGTTTAACACCAAATCTAAATTATACCACAACATGAAGAAATTATACACTCATGAGTCCTACAGTTCCAGTAACATAGTAGCAGTATTGGTAAAGCTCAGCAAAGCTCGAGTTTGTGGATTTCGTCAGGTCCTGTCTCATTCCTTCAATCATGTCCTTGAATGGCTGCATAAAAAGTTAGAAAAAAGGAAATACATACATCAGAGGATCAGATTTGTTTATAAAATTTGCATTTTGATGTTACCTGAATATCAATGGGAAATCTTGCTACTGTATCTGAAAGTGCAGCGTCAAACATGTCATACGACCGACCTTCAAACAGATCATTCAACCTTTTCTCCCAACGGTCGAGAGCGGTCGGAGTTTTGTGGTAAGAATTAGGTCCATCGACTAGCCCATCAGTTCTTCGACACCACATTGAGAATGCGGAGGAGGGTATAAACACCTTCAAATTTTGAAATCAGCATTTGATCACAACCATTGCTCCTGCATAGAACAAGAGTTACTGAATTGTAAATTGCTCTCTAGTCATCTTGGAAATAGAACATGATTAGACTCATACAACTAATTTTGTTTTGTTTCTAATAATTTAGTAACAAGAGTACTTTGATTATTGCATTTAGTTATCTTATGTAATGACTGCAACATCAGTCAATCAAGAGTTAGAAAGAATGGAGTAGATTAAATTTTGTTATATCAAGTTTGTGATGTGGGCATTATATGATTAGGTGGAGGAATCTAGAGCTATCTTGAGGAATCAAAATGTGCAGAGGATTGGATTGGATCGGCACCCCATTCTTGAGGAATCAAAATAAAAACAACTTATTAAGCATATCAATATAAAAGTAGATGAATTATTGCAGGCAAACATTGTAAGCATATCAGTATAAAAGTGGCTGAACTAATTCAGGTGGACTTAATTTGATAATTTTAACATGGCATATTGAAGCTTCAAATTACTTTTAAATTATAAAATACAACCCAGGACTCTGACACAACCCATATAAACATCAGTATATGTGTTTACGTGTATCTGCATGTGTCTGTGTCTGTGTGTGTCTTTGTTTGTGTGTGTTTGTGTGTGTGTGTGTACACAAATGTCTATGTGTGTTTGTCTCTTGTGTTTGTGTGTGTGTGTGTGTCGTGGCATTATTGTGTGTGTGTGTGTCTGTGACTGTCTGTGTCTGTGTCTGTGTCTGTGAGTGTCTGTGAGTGTCTATGTACGTATATGTGTCGGTCCATGTGTCTGTGTTTGTGTCCATGTGTTTGTGTATGTATGTGTCTGTGTCTGTGTACGTACATATGCGTGTCGATCCATGTGTCTATGTATGTGTCCATGTATCTATACAAGTCTGTGTTTGTGTCCATGTGTTTGTGTCTATGTGTCAATGTCTGTATGTACACGTGCATGTCTGTGACTGTGTATTTGGGCTGTGTGTGAGTGTTTGTCTATCTATGCATGTTTGCATGTGCTTGTGTGTGTCTGTGTTTGTGTATCTATGTGTGTTAATTGTGTGTCTGTGTCTATGTGTGTTTGTGCGTGTTTGTGTCTTTGCTTGTGTGTCTATGCGTGTTTATGTTTTTGTTTGTGTTTGACTATGTCCGTGTCTATGTCAATCTGAATCTATGTCTGTGACTGAGTTTGTGTTTGCGTGTCTGTGTTTGTATGTGTCTGTGTGTGTGTGTGTGTGTTTGTATCCGTGAGAAAATTAAATTAATATTCAATTATTTTATATTCTGTTGATTGAGCGCCTGAGAGCGGACGAAATGTAGCGGGGTAATTCTTACTTTTAAAAAATACATAAACGGATAAACCTTATTTAAAAATACATAAATCTTAATTAAAGCTCATGTGCACTGTCGGGCAATGTCGAGGCGGGGGTATTGTCGAGCGGGGAACATGGGCCTCATGTGCACTGTCAGTTGATCGAGCTCCTGAGAGCGGACAAAATTGAGCGGGGGTAATTCTTATTTAAAAAACATAAATCTTATTTAAAAAGTAAATTTTATTGAACAACGCGTTGTATTTATGAATTGATTTGACATGTATTTATGAATTTCATTACACATTTATTTTTATTAAAGCATGTGTCATCCATCAATCAATATATATATATGACATATATTTTCATTAAAACGCTAGC
Source organism: Dactylorhiza incarnata (assembly GCA_033032865.1). Taxonomy (NCBI): domain Eukaryota; kingdom Viridiplantae; phylum Streptophyta; class Magnoliopsida; order Asparagales; family Orchidaceae; genus Dactylorhiza; species Dactylorhiza incarnata. Next base: position 918,253 of record JAWHQI010000152.1, on the reverse strand, counting down.
TCCCGAGCAAAAAATGTGTGCGCTGACAAATTTATTTATGCTCCCGAGCAAAAAAGATAGAGCTAGTGCTTTGCGCGCGACTGAAAAAAATGTGTGCTTGGGAAATAAAACGTGCATCCGTGTGAAAAGCACGTGCTTGAGCGAAAATTGGGCGCTCGAAGGGTACAATTATTTCACCCCTGCGCACAATGAAAAATATGCGTGCATGCGGGGCCAGTGCGCGATCGTTATTTTTATTCAAAAATTATATTAATATGTTTTAAATTTTTTGATTTGTTTTGTGCAAAGTCTTATGGAGGGAAATTTAACTCCATATATTTCATTAATGTGAGAGAGAAGGAAATAAACAAAACTTAATAAACTAGAGGAAGAGAACGGCGCGCGGCGACGACCGAGAAAGAGAACGACGATGGCGGCGGCCGTGGAAGAGAGAGGCGACGGCGGCGGCGACCATCGAAGAGAGAGGAGACAACGGCGGCGGCCGTACGTGAAAGACATTGCTACAGCTCGCAAATGGATGTTTGTGTGTTGGGTTGTCCGTGTCTGTGTGTGTGCATGTGTCTGTGTTTGAGCCCCGACACATGCAATACGCGCTAGCTCTCAAGCAAAAAAAAGAAAACTACATGCACGAGAGTACATTTGCGTGCGCGCGAGAGTGCATTTGCGTGCAGGCGGGTTCGTGCATGATTTTATTTTAATTCCAAAGTTATATTAAAAAATTAATGTCATATTAATTTGCATTCATTTTTACATTTAATATATTTTTAATTTTTAGTTTTATTTTGTTCAAAATTTTATGGAGGGAAATTTTCATCTGTATATTTCATTCATTCATGTGAGAGAGATAGAGCTGCATGGGAGAGAGGCAGAAAAACTTTTATAAAAAGTTAAAGATTTATAAAAAACCTCGTACGCGCAAAAATACATGTCGCAATAGTACCACATATCTGCGACAGCCGTGCACGGATGTTTGCGAGCTGTAGGAGTATTGGCGTCGCATTAGAGCACTATCGAGGCGGGGTCCTCTCGCGCGCATACAAATTTTTTTAATTTTTTTCAAAAAAAAAAATAATTCAAAACTTTTATAATAAAATAGTACAAAAATTGAAAATAAAATATGATAATTTTTTGTAACAAAACTTTAATAATAAAATATTACTATTAGTAAGGACAATGTCTTTGTCACAAAAAACTTTCATGATTGTTGAAACCGATTTCTCGGTCTCTAGTGGAGCTCGGGGCCCTCACCGAAATGAGGGACAGCTAGCCCTTACCGGTCCCTCGGGAGAGGTAAGACCGACGATTTGAGCAAAGAACAAAGACCCTAGTCTCAGCGAGGAGGTCCCTCCACTAACTCGGAAGATCGTTGAGTGCTTCCCCTCCCAAGCCAAAGCTAAGACTCGGGCACCTTGGAGAGCTAGAGAGCCCAAACCCAAGCGACCTAGGGAGAGAAAAGCTCAAAGATAATGAACCCGTCTCTTCCAAGGTGCCCTTCAAGGTCTATTTATAGATTTTGGTTTTGTGGTCTGTCAATAGCCAACTCCCGCTGTCCGTTCATACTATCCGCACCCCAAATTGGTCTGCTAACAGCCAAACTCGGCTGTCCGGAGGGGCTAACCGCAGACCACCAGGGGTTTTCTGGTAAAAGACCCTCCCAATTACCAGCGAACCCGAGACCGTCGACCTGTTCAGCGAACGTGAGGTTCGCCAAGGCCACCTAGCGAGCTCCTTCGGCTGGCTGGCTCGCCTCTTCCCGGGCTCGCCCCCCACCTGTGCTCGCCCTCGGTCGCCTGGCGAACCCCTTCGGCCGACTGGCTCACCTGTCTCTACGGCACGCCTGCTGAACCACTCCTTAGCGGGTCGAGCTCGCCAAAATGGCTAATTGTACCCCAGAAATGGCTATTTGCACCCCAAGGGCCCGGGCCTGCCTAGCGAACTCCTTCGGCCGGCTGGCTCGCCTCTTCCCGGACTTGCCCCCACCTGGGCTCGCCCTCGGTCGCCTGGCGAACTCCTTCGGCCGGCTGGCTCGCCTCTTCCCGGACTCGCCCCCACCTGGGCTCGCCCTCGGTTGCCTGGCGAACTCCTTCGGCCGGCTGGCTCGCCTGTCTCTACGGCTCGCCTGCTGAACCACTCCTTAGCGGGTCGAGCTCGCCAAAATGGCTAACTGTACCCCAGAAATGGCTATTTGCACCCCAAGGGCCCGGGCCTGCCTAGCGAACTCCTTCGGCCGGCTGGCTCGCCTCTTCCCGGACTCGCCCCCACCTGGGCTCGCCCTCGGTCGCCTGGCGAACTCCTTCGGCCGGCTGGCTCGCCTGGTCGTGCGAACTTGGAACCCCTTTCCCGGCGAACATCGGGGTTGTACACAATCCCCGCTCTTCGCGAGGTTGTCTTGAGCTCGCGAAGAAACATCCAACCCTGGTGTTCGCCGATTCGGCTGACGTGGCGGGAATCTTATGGTGGGTCCCACGCCCAAAGCTATAAATACCGTCCGCCGTGGCTAGTGATCAAGCTTTTTCTTCCCGCTCTTCCTCGTAGAAAACGACTTCTCGAAATGTCTTCCAAGTTGAGCGCGCGAGATCGACTGAAGGCTTCAAGAGAGATGGCGAAGGCCCAGGTCGCCGAGCATAACGCCTGGATGTTCAACTTGGCCACATCTCCTTCCCCACAGTCTAAGAAGGCCAAGACGGTTCGGAGGTCGCAGGGGGAGGACGTGTCGTCGCCTCCTGCCTCGCCCCCGCCGCCGGATACCGGGCTCGCACAACAGGTATTCTTCGTCTAGACTTTTTACATCGACTACCCATTTACTCCTTTCCCTCTCGCAGAACCCTCCACCCGAGGAACGTATGGCGGGCCTCACGCTGACCTCCTCTCACCCTCCGTCCCCCGCAAGGTTGGGATCGCTAGATGCTGGGACCGGGACTTCGACTCAGCAGGCACCGTCCTCGCAACCCCGTAAGTCATGCGTATCCTCCTTTACCTCCGCTTGAGTCTGTGTGATATCTACACGTTTGTGGCCTATGCAGATACCCCACCGCCGAGTCCCAAGGAGAAAGTCTCCACCCTGGTGCACTCGCCGATCCCGCCTAAGGTTAACGTGGCGACCCCTGGCTTCGGTCTGATGGGCAGGCGGAGTCCAGGCGGCTCGCTTCTCGACGGCGCCCAAGTCGCGGAGAGAGTGGTGTACCCTCCTGGTCTGGGGAAACCCCACGTCCCGGGGTTCCGCGAAAACTTCCAAGGTCGGCCGGAGTCTTCGCGCAAGCCCCGTCGCGAGTCCCCCTCCTCGCCAGGTTAGCATGTTTTTGCGAGCTCCCATCTCTTGCTCGTCCCCGGATCCTACTAACTCTTCCTTCGTTGAAATCCCAGGAGCCACCCCTAAGTCAGAGCACGGGAGGATGGAGATGTCACCACCGCCTTCGCCTAGCCAGATTGAAGACTTCTTGGGTGACCCTGGCGACCCCGTGTGGATGAAGAGTCGGGTGTCTGAGGTGCTTCAGAAGCACGGCATGATGTTACGCGAGTTGGAGGAGCGGTATGACGCGGACCGGGCTGCCTTTGATGAGAGATTCGCCGTGTTGGAAGATGCGAATGTGCGCTTGATCGCCGAGGCGGAGCCGGTGACTCGCGCAGATGTTACCTCGCCCGGCGTGCACATCTCGCGGGGCGAGGATCAAGCACACCTAATCCTGCGCGAGTTTAAAGCGCTTCGCGAATACCATTACCCGAGAGTGCCGCCGCGTGCGGTTAAGCGGGGTCGGGGTCGCTGGAAATGGCTTCCTTACCCTTGAGGCTGCCGCGGGTTTAATTCTACTATCCTTTTGCTTTTCTCTTTCATGACGTCTGTTGAACAATATCTGGTGTGGTAATACTCGCGAGTCCGTCGCGACTCGCCTTTTATCGTTTTTCCTTTTTAATTTTTTCCCTTTATCTCTGTGGTGTGCATGTGGTTTATTCAGTTCGTTCGCTGTGTTTGATATGATCGCCCTCGCGGAGCGCTTGCGAGCTTCTATGCGACGCTATGCCCGGACCCCTTTTCTTCGCGGGCCGGCCTTGGGCGGGACTCAATTACCGCGCGGCGGCGAGCCCTGGCTCGCAAGGCTGCCGTCCCTTTGAGCAGAAATCTACTTTATTTTAGCTATCCGCACTCCCGACGCTTCGATTCCCGTGCCCACCCGAATTTCCTATAAATAGTTCGGATTCACTTTCTCACCCGTCGCATTTATTTCTCCAGTCCTCTCGCGTCTACGCTCATCTCTGTTCTCGCCAGATCGTGCTCGCATTCGCTGCTTGTAAGTCGCCTCTTTCTGACTCGATGCGAACGAATCAGCAAATTGGAGCGGATGGCGAGAGCGAGGGGCGGTCAAAATGCGCCTCAGCGTTTCAAGCCCACGAGTTCTACTGCGCGAACATCACGGCCGAGGAGTATAAACACGCTGTGGACCACTATCTCCCGGAGGGTTATTCGGCTCGCTGTCCGAGCGAGAGATCTACATTGAACGAGACCGAGGCTGACGAGCTCGCGATCCCCATCGCGCACTTCGAGAATGGGTTGCGACTCCCTTTGTGGCCCGAAATTCGTCAGGTACTTCGCCTAGCCTTCTCGCTGCTTCGCGCCCGCTATCGCAACTTCCTCATTGTTCTTTGTAGGTGCTACGGTATTACGGGGTGTTACCGAGCCAGTTGACCCCAAATGCGATCGCGGATATTGTCGCGTTCACCAGTTACCTGCGGGAGGAGAGGATCGAGTTCAGCCTCCTCGTTTTCCGCAAGGTATTTTCCTTCCGCGCCTTCCGGGACGGGACCACCTATTTCGCGAGTCAGCATGTCACCGTCTGCGAGACGGTGAACAAGAGTCATTATTGGACCCAGAAGTTTCTCCTGGTAAAGGGACCCTTTGGCAATCTCCACTTCGCCCCCCTCCAGCGGGATGACGCCACTTACTGCCCTCCGAGCTCGCTGAGTGGTGCCGACGCCAAACTTCTCCAATACCTCTCCGGCAAGAACTTTGAAGTCGCCTATCTGCGGCGCAATGTCGACTCGCTACTCGTCGTTCCTCAAGGGGAAGGTAGGACTCGCTCTCGCCCCACTCTCCTTTCCTTTCTTCGTTGTATAACGCTCTTACTTTACAGGAGAGCGCGAGATCCCTGTTAATCCCCCGCACGCACAAGGCATTACTCTCACGGCGGACACTCTCGCGACCGCGGCGGCAGAGGCTTGCCGCGATCTTCCTGCCGTCGGGTCCGGCAAGAAGCGGCCCCCTTCTGCGAGTCAGCCGGGTTCGCGGTCCTCCTCCAAGAAGTTGAAAGGAAAGACCCTTGCTACCAAGGATAGGAGTGCGGTCGTCTATCTAAGCGAGACCGACGGCTCGCCTCCTTCCCCTGCGAAAAAGCCTGACCCCCCGGCGGACCAGGGTGCTGGGAGTTCTTCCGTGACCCCCCAACCCAAAGGCCACAGGAACTTCGGTCTGGGCGAGAAAGTTTCTGACATCCTCGGCGAACCCCTGCTCGCTTGGGACCCCAATGCCAACCGGATTTCCTGCTCCACCCTTCACCCCTCCTGGGTGGAGCTCGGTAAGGCCGAGGAGGAGGCGTTCTCTATCTCCTTCGGCTTATATGGCCGCGAGGACGCCGCTGCTTATAAAGATATGGGGCCACGACAACTGGTCTATGAAGAAATGCGAGCCCAGTTCCGCTCGACGGAACTCGCGCATATGGCGGGGCGCCGCTATCTGCAGGCGGATAGGGATATCCGCGCGTACCGGGAGGAGCTCAAGAGAGCTCGCGAAGAGATCAAGGGTCTTAAGGAGAGGGAGGAGGTGATGGAAAGCCTTCTCGCCGGGATGCAGGGCAAGATGGTAAGTGACCCTTGGGTCTCTTTTCTTTGCCGTTTGCGACCTCTAGCCTTCTCTTAACTCATTTGATGCTCAGGATGCCGACGTAGCAACCCAGCTTCTCGCTCGCAACGGTGAGCTGGAGTTGGAGAATACTATGCTGAAGACCCGGGTGGACGAGCTGGTCTGCAGCGTGCTACCCCCTTCTCCTGGGCGAGCCAGTTCTAAACAGAGGGCTACCGAAGGCGAGGAATAGAGGCGGCGAGATGCGCAGGAGGTCGCCAATCTCGTCTTCACGACCCTTAAGAACGCGAGTCTGCTCGCGGAAGACGCGATGGAGTTCACAGCCGAAGATGTCTGTCCGGACCTCTTCGACTTGGCGCCGTGGTTGGGAGCCCGCAAGAATGGCGAGGGCCCCCCAGAATGAACTCCTTTAGCTTCTTCTCCTCTCGAATGTATATTATTCTTTTTGGGCTGGCGAGATCGCCGCCGAACATAGAAAAATATTGAGTAATGCTAGTTATAATTTTTTCGTTGGTGTTTATGTGCATGCTCGCGTCTCTTTGCTCTTTCTCTCGCATTTGATCTTTCTTCTGCTCATGACAAGTTAAGCGACAGTGCTTCCGGAAGGCCCGCGAATGCGGGTGTCTAGGCTCGCCTTCGCCGGGGCTCTCTTCTTATGGGTCTCGCGAGCCCGAGATGTCATCGCCCGCAGGTATTGCCCGGCGAACTCGACCTTGGCGAGCTGAGGCATTGGCATTCTGCGAACCAAAAACCCCTTGACTCTAGTGTCTCTACCACTTCAATCTGTTATCTTAGCCCTTGACCCTTATTACCAGCCTTTCCCGAGATCAACCAGAACCCCCCGTCTAGGTGAGAGCCCGGGAGCGGAATTGATCTGGGGTATTCCAGCACCAATATGTCCAACCTTGCCAGCCTCTCCAGAGATCAACCAGAACCCCCCCTCTAGGTGAGAGCCCGGGAGCGAAATCGATCTGGGGCATTCCAGCACCAATATGTCCAACCTTGCCAGCCTCTCCAGAGATCAACCAGAACCCCCCGTCTAGGTGAGAGCCCGGGAGCGGAATCGATCTGGGGCATTCCAGCACTAATATGTCCGACCTTGCCAGCCTCTCCAGAGATCAACCAGAACCCCCCGTCTAGGTCAGAGCCCGGGAGCGGAATCGATCTGGGGCATTCCAGCACCAATATGTCCAACCTTGCCAGTCTCTCCAGAGATCAACCAGAACCCCCCGTCTAGGTGAGAGCCCGGGAGCGGAATCGATCTGGGGCATTCCAGCACCAATATGTCCAACCTTGCCAGCCTCTCCAGAGATCAACCAGAACCCCCCGTCTAGGTGAGAGCCTGGGAGCGGAATCGATCTGGGGAATTCCAGCACCAATATGTCCAACCTTGCCAGCCTCTCCAGAGATCAACCAGAACCCCCCGTCTAGGTGAGAGCCTGGGAGCGGAATCGATCTGGGGCATTCCAGCACCAATATGTCCAACCTTGCCAGCCTCTCCAGAGATCAACCAGAACCCCCGTCTAGGTGAGAGCCCGGGAGCGGAATCGATCTGGGGCATTCCAGCACCAATATGTCCAACCTTGCCAGCCTCTCCAGAGATCAACCAGAACCCCCCGTCTAGGTGAGAGCCCGGGAGCGAAATCGATCTGGGGCATTCCAGCACCAATATGTCCAACCTTGCCGCGGCCCCAGTACAGCAGTAGTTATAAGCATTATATACAAAAAAAGAAGAGTAAGCCATTTATTAATCATGACAAAGCGTTCAAGGGTAGAATCGTTTCAAGTCATCCCCACTCCGGGCTCGGTCGAGAGGTACCCCTTCCACATCCTGGAGGTGGTACCCTCCCGACTTGAGCACCTCGCTTACAATATATGGTGTAACATCCCGACTTTGAAAAAGGGGTCTAGCCGGTTCAGTTGAACCCTTGGAGGAATCTAGGCCGGGTCATCAGGCAATCACGACCCGACCTTCACCACATAGAGGTGGTCATTTAGAGAAATGACTGTTTTGGGTAGCATCGTGCTTCGCCACGACGTCAAAGTTATTTATTGAACATACGTACTCTGAATCGACTTCCGTCAGTTACGTTAGACTCGTATAGTTGACACGAGTGCAACGGAACTCGTTTCGTTTCAATCAGAGGTCATTTGGTGAAAGTGACCGTTTTGAGTATCGCAGCGCGTCACGACGACGCAGTTTTAGAATATGGAGCATACGTGCTCCGAATCGACTTCCGTCAGTTACGTTAGACTCGTATAGTTGACACGAGTGCAACGGAACTCGTTTCGTTTCGATCCGAGGTCATATGCAGAATATGACTATTTAGAGTATCGTAGCGCGTCACGACGACACGATTTTAGAATACAAAGCATACGTGCTCCGAATCAACTTCCGTCAGTTACGTTAGACTCGTATGGTCAATATGAGTGCAACGGAATTCGTTTCGTTCCGATCCGAGGTCGTTTGGAGAAAACGACTATTTTGAGTAATACCGAGCGCCGCAACGACGCCATTTTAGAATATTGGGTAAACAAGCCCCAATTTCACCCTAGTCAGTTGCAACAGACCCGCGTGATCAATTCTAGCACAACGCATTTTGTTTCGTTCAAATTCGATGAGATTTGAGGAAATTATCCGAAATAACCTATTTTGAGCTGCGTACTAATTTGAGTAAATAATCAAGAGTAAACAGACACGAAACCAACTTCGGATAATTTCCTTAGCTCTGTATGGCTAACACGAACACAAAGACACACTTCGCGCATTTTTCTCATGCGTATTTGGAGAGTTATGAATATATATCTAAATATATGTATGTATATAACTATATACCTAGATATGTATACATATATATAACAAAAAATTAAAACAAAATCAAGGAGAGAACAAAACCAGCGGAAACCCTGTAGGCGAACCAGGGCGGAGAAACCGTGGGCGAAAACCATGGGCGAGCTCGTGGGGGCACGGGATTGGGCCTCGCCGGCTACATAGGGGGGGGGGGGGGGGCTTCTTCTCCTCTTCCAAGGGCGATGGTGGACGGTAAGAACGCCCTCCTCTCTCCCTCTTCCTCCTCTTCGAAGCTCTGTCCTGGCAGAGGGTTTCACGGCAAGGTATGGCAAGAAAACCATTTCCCCTTTCGATTCATTTCCTTCCTCTTCTTTTTTGATCTTTGCTTAAATCGATTCATGAGTATGGAAGTTTTTTTTTAAAAGGAACCGTGACTCATGCTTCCAGTTATTTCTTAATGGGGGCTGTATACATATAAAAATGGGGTTATATGCTTATAAACAAAACTATCAAGAATAAGGATAAGATTTTGTTGGCTATATGCTCCTCATGACGCCTCAATCAAAAGTTTGTACCTTTAGGACTTCTTTGTCATGTTTGTTATGTCTTCCCCCATTAACTTTGTTTCTCAAGTGTCTTGCTCAGCGCCAAACTCAAATTGTTTCACTTAGTGAATTTTATGCTTGTCCTAAGATCTGGCAAACTGGGACATTGCCTTCATTTTGTGATCAGAATCAAAACTTCATGAGACACTTCAGATGTTTGATCAACTGTCTGCTAACTCTGTGAGCTCAATCTTTACTTCCTTTGCGTGTATATCTTCCTCCTTGATTGTTTGCATTTGGGGCTGATTCTTATGTGTGGGGGCTGCCTCATCCTTGTTGATTTAGGGGCTGCTGTCTTTAAATTGGGGGCTGATGCTGTCTTTAAAGGGGGGGCTGCCTTATATACTTGTGCCTATACTCTAATTGGGGCTGCTGTGTGCAAACCAGTTGGGATTCTTTTTAGAGGGCTGCATCTATTTCTGTTTTTCTTCCTTGTCTAACTAAGGGCTGCTGTTATTGTCATGTTGGGGGGGGGGGGGGGCTGCTCTTATAATACCTATTATCGGGGGGCTGTTTTCATACTATCATGTTGGGGGGCTGCTCTTATAATACCTATTATCTGGGGGCTGTTTTCATACTATCATGTTGGGGGGCTGCTCTTATAATACCTATTATCGGGGGGCTGTTTTCATACTATCATGTTGGGGGGCTGCTCTTATAATACCTATTATCGGGGGGCTGTTTTCATACTATCATGTTGGGGGGCTGCTCTTATAATACCTGTTAATTGGGGGTTGTTTTCATACCTTATTGTTGGGGGCTGCCTTTGCAATACCTTGAAATATGGGGGCTGTTTCCTTATACTTGTTAATTAGTAATGTGGGGGCTGCTTCTTATCTTTATTAAATGGGGGCCGCTTCTCATCATTGATAATTTGGGGCTGTAATATATATATATATATATTTCTTCTTGTTATTGGGGGCTGCCTTTGTATGTTAAGGTTGGGGGAAATCCTTTTATTAAGGCTGTTAGTTTGTTTGGGGGCCGCTCTTGCCTTTGTTAATGGGGGCTACCTTATGAGTTGAGTTGCTGGGGGCGGCACCTGTTGCTTGTGTTGCTTGGGGCTGCCCGGTTGGTTTGTTTTTCTTGAAATGGGGCTGCTCCTTCCCTTGTTGGTTTGGGGGCTGCTCCTTGTTAAGTTGGACTGCAGGTTGGTGGTTTGGGCTGCTCCTCTCCTTGTTGGTTTGGGGGCTGCTCCTCCTTTAGTTGGACTGCAGGTAGGGTGATGTGAGGCTGCTCTCTTGCCTTGTTGATTTGGAGTTGCCTCTTTTGTTGTTGCTTTGGGTTGCTCCTTTCCTTGTTAGTTTGGGGGCTGCTCCTTGTTGTTTTGGGGCTGCTACTTGTTAACTTGGACTGCAGGTTTGTGGCTTTGAGCTGCTCTTTACCTTGTTGATTTGGGGCTGTTTGCTTTGAGCTGCTCTTACCTTGTTGATTTGGGGCTGTTTGCTTTGAACTGCTCTTTACCTTGATGATTTGGGGCTGTTTTGCTGGGGCTGCTCCTTACCTCATTGATTTAGGGCTGTGTTGTTGGGCTGCTCTTTACCTGGTTGATTTGGGGCTGTTTGCTTTAAGCTGCCCTTTACCTTGTTGATTTGGGGCTGTTTGCTTTAAGCTGCCCTTTACCTTGTTGATTTGGGGCTGTTTTGTTGGGGCTGCTCTGTCTTTGTTAAATTCGGGCTGCTTATTATACTTGCTAATTGGGGGCTGCTTCCTGTCCTTGTTGAATTGGGGCTGCTCCCTTCCTTAATGATTTGGGGGCTGCCTTGTTGAATTAGGGCTGCTCCTTTCCTTAATGATTTAGGGGCTTTCCTTGTTACCTTGGGCTGCTCCCTCCCTGTTAATTACAGGCTGATTTCATGTCGTTTCTAGTCGGGGCTGCTCTTTGTCTTCTTTTCTGAAGGACTGGGGTTGTTGGTCTATCCTTCTAGGAGTCTCATTATTTGAGAATGTCCTTTGCCCATGCATTTTGGGGAAATCGGGTTGGTTTATCCTTCCAGGAAGAGGGCTGTTGGTTTACTCTTCCAGGAGCTTCACTATTAGAAGTTGAGTCGGTTGTACATGAAAGTGGCGTTTTGAATGAGGTAACGAACTCGTAAGAGAATGGAATGATTATGGAAATTGATCACCCATGGTCTACTATGATATGCACATCGTCTATCTTCCTCCTATTCCTATTTTCTCTCTTACTCTTTGATGCCACTACGTGTACCAAGGAAGGAAATAAAAGTTCACGGGAGTTTTGGGCTTGATCGCCAAACACCCAAGTAATTGGCAGAAGCCTACTGGAATACAAAATTGTGCCTCATGTGGATGGCTTGGGTTTGATTGCCAAGCAATCCAAAAGATCGACAAAGGTCGGATTAAGTTGTTTGTACCCTCTTTGATGGAAATATCATTAAGCTCATGAAGGGTTTTTTCCTTCCCCCCCCCCCCCCCCCCTCTATAAACTCTCGGGATGGAATTATTGCTAAGCTTGGAAAGAGTTTCTTTTCTCTTCTCTTATGAAAATGAAATGTTGCCTTCGAGAAAGTAATTCCTACGGGAATGAAATGTTGCCTTCGAGAAAGTAATTCCTACGGGAATGAAATGTTGCCTTCGAGAAAGTAATTCCTACGGGAATGAAAGGTTGCCTTCGAGAAAGTAATTCCTACGGGAATGAAATGTTGCCTTCGAGAAAGTAATTCCTACGGGAATGAAATGTTGCCTTCGAGAAAGTAATTCCTACGGGAATGAAATGTTGCCTTCGAGAAAGTAATTCCTACGGGGAATAAGTTGTGCCTTCAGGAAATATTCCTACGGGAATATATCGTGCCTTGGGATAAAATCGGATGGCCTATGAGTTTTACTCTAAGGCAACCCGCGCGATGGACGGTCTGGGAGGGCAACCCGTGCGAAACTAATAGAACTACGTGGGTCTGAGGCCGTATGCAGGATGATACGGAGTACGTAGGCGGTGGTCGTGGGAAGACCGCCTCGGCCCAATAAAAGTCCAGATATCCCCTTCCTTATAATTGTTATATTATGTTTGTGTGATAGTAGGAGTTGGATTCTGTTTGTAGTTCTAATAACTTGTCTTTAGCACAGGTGACAGGTGCAGATGAGGGACAGCACCCATGTGTGGATGAAGCTATGGAGCGAACTACATCAGGTATAAGTTTGTTAAAGCCGCACCTCCTTTTTCTGTGCCCTATCTCAGGGTATATATATATAATGGCAATAAAGCCTTGAAGGATAGGATTCATTGCGGCGGCGAAATCAATATTACTCATACAGGTTTTGAAATTATGGTTTCTGTGATATTTAATCTTCCGCTATAAACCATGTCTTCCGCTAAGGGTAACAAAGCGCACTCTCTAATGATGTCTTCCGCTAAAATACTGCTTCCTTACTCTGTTGGTGTGTAGTGAATTTCGCTTAACACCACCCCTAGGCGTGACTTCGGAGTGTTCCAGGAAAAGGGTTGGAGAAGCTAGTGCCTTCACCCTTCGGAGTCGCTTCGGCGTCGTGCTAAAGGGTGGTGTGCGATAAGATCCCCCGGTCGGTCCGTCGATTTGGGAGGGGGGGTCTTACAAATGGATCAGAGCGTAACCGATCTTTCGACCTATTCATGATCACAGAAACACCTATTGTTCCGCTAATCGCTGTAGCGTGGTTCGGGACGAACCACTGCAGCGGAAGCGGTGGTGGACCTAAAAGATAAAAGTTGGCAACAAACTTAGCATATATATGAACATTTTCACTCGAACTTATCAAATTCAGTGTTGGTCATGCAAAATATTTTTGATAACTCAGATCGACACTTAAATGTCTTTTACTACATCTGATCTCGAACAATCATCTATCTTATTTCCATAAAACACTCCCATAAAACCCTACAAACATCCATTTCAAATTTTGAACCCCGGGTTTAAGCCTCTTTGTTTTATTGGGGTTAAATTTTCGTTTTCAAAATTCCATTCGAGGTAAACTAATCGTCTGAAATTATGTGTGCAATGTAAGGATTCTATTACGAATTTCAATCCCAAGTTTAAGCCTATTTGTTTTATTGGGATTAAAATTCTCGTTTTCAAAATTTCATTTGAGGTGAGCTAATCAAATGAAATTTTGCGTGTATATGGAGAATTGCTCTAACGATTGCAAATATGAAGTATGATTTGACTTGATCAATTTAACGATCTGTTGAAAATAAAGTCGTGCAATCGTAAAAGAGCTATGATAAAATGTTAGTCTTTTCAATAACGTTAATACGTCAGGAAATGACTAATAAGGCGACGTGCTGGAATGAAGTAAATGTGTGGCAAATTTATAAAAGCTTGTATACAAACAATCCAAAAAGTACATTGTTAAACATTCTCAGGACTTGCGATGGTTGCATACTCAGCCAGCCGGGAAGCCTCGTTAAAAAGGGTAAGCCACTGAGGACCCGAAGGTGATGGTTACCTATTTGATTTCTTGCTTGCTTTGGGAAACGTGGCGGGTCGGTCATGCCCGTAGACCGTACGTACCGGTGCGGGAAGGTTGACGACTCTAGGCGACAGGGAGGTGTGCACCCCGGGAGCTCGGTTGTATCTTACATGCCCCGTTGGGTCCCTCCGCTGGTTGACCAAATTCAGTTATTACCGGATGTCTCCTACGTCCGAGGGTACACGGGGTTGTACGTTGGGGCCTGGGTAGTGCGGTACATCCACACCCAGAAGTGGCAAGACCGGCCACTGTCACCGACGGCCACATCGGTGAGGCCCGCGGGGTTCGCTACCCTGCAAAAAGAAGCGGTCAAAATATTTCAACGTAAAGAGCAAACTGGTAAAACATTATATGTGATTACCGTGGCGGGTCAGTCGTGCCCAAGGACCGTTCATACAGGAATGGGAAGGTTGACGACTCATGAGGTACTAGGGAGTGTGTGAACCCCGGGAGGTTATTTATTATTTCCCCGCAGGGTCCCTCTGCTGGATAGCCGAATTTTGTAATTGACGGATGTTGCTCACATCCAAGAGTACACTGGGTTGTACATTAGGGCCTGGGTAGTGCGGTACGTCCACACCCAGAAGTGGCAGGACCGGCCACTGTCACCGACGGCCACATCGGCGAGGCCCGCGGGGGTCGCAACCCTGCTGGAAGAAAAGCGGTCAAACTGTTTCAACATTGTGTGTTGTGATTGAGTCGTGAGTACTCGTTATGCATGGCTTGCATATGCATCAAAACATACATATTTGCATACGCATCATTTGCATCAAAACATACATATCTGCATATACCATTAACATATAACCTTCGTATGGGAGTTGGTTATATGTTTATGGATTTTTACTGCATATTTGCAATTTTATCTGTACCATTAACATATAACCTTCGTATGGGAGTTGGTTATATGTTCATGGATTTACTCTGCTTATTTACAATTTTCATCTGTTCCATCAACATATAACCTTCGTATGGGAGTCGGTCATATGTTGATAGGTGTTACAAAAGCTTATGCAAGTTATAACTTTTATATGTTCCACTGACACGTAGCCCTGTAAGAGAATTAACTATATGTTGATGGATTTTTACTATGTGCCTTTCAAACATAACTCATAAATTTTGCAAGGTGTTGAGTTGCCTCTACTTTCAGTTGAGCTCGGCTCCCTGGAAGGTGTTAAGTTGACTCCGCTTCCAGCTGAGCTCGGCTCCTGGAAGGTGTTGAGTTGCCTTCGTCTCCCGTTAAGCTCGGTTCACGGGAGGGGTATCAAGCGATGAAGGGTTTCTTGTTTCTCACGATTAGATCAATTTAAATCGTTCAAGCTACCCCGTAGTTCACGTAAGCTACTTGTATAGTACACGGCGGGAGCCGTCTACATAGCTCGTTAGGTAAAACCAAACCTAGAGACCCTTAAAATTTGGGATCATTCGACACCTCTAGTGGTCTGCAATACGTCCTATTTTGAATCTCCATGACCCACTCGTATTTTCGGGGACGAAAATTTTCTTTGTTTTATTGGATTGTAACATCCCGACTTTGAAAAAGGGGTCTAGCCGGTTCAGTTGAACCCTTGGAGGAATCTAGGCCGGGTCATCAGGCAATCACGACCCGACCTTCACCACATAGAGGTGGTCATTTAGAGAAATGACTGTTTTGGGTAGCATCGTGCTTCGCCACGACGTCAAAGTTATTTATTGAACATACGTACTCTGAATCGACTTCCGTCAGTTACGTTAGACTCGTATAGTTGACACGAGTGCAACGGAACTCGTTTCGTTTCAATCAGAGGTAATTTGGTGAAAGTGACCGTTTTGAGTATCGCAGCGCGTCACGACGACGCAGTTTTAGAATATGGAGCATACGTGCTCCGAATCGACTTCCATCAGTTACGTTAGACTCGTATAGTTGACACGAGTGCAACGGAACTCGTTTCGTTTCGATCCGAGGTCATATGCAGAATATGACTATTTAGAGTATCGTAGCGCGTCACGACGACACGATTTTAGAATACAAAGCATACGTGCTCCGAATCAACTTCCGTCAGTTACGTTAGACTCGTATGGTCAATATGAGTGCAACGGAATTCGTTTCGTTCCGATCCGAGGTCGTTTGGAGAAAACGACTATTTTGAGTAATACCGAGCGCTGCAACGACGCCATTTTAGAATATTGGGTAAACAAGCCCCAATTTCACCCTAGTCAGTTGCAACAGACCCGCGTGATCAATTCTAGCACAACGCATTTTGTTTCGTTCAAATTCGATGAGATTTGAGGAAATTATCCGAAATAACCTATTTTGAGCTGCGTACTAATTTGAGTAAATAATCAAGAGTAAACAGACACGAAACCAACTTCGGATAATTTCCTTAGCTCTGTATGGCTAACACGAACACAAAGACACACTTCGCGCATTTTTCTCATGCGTATTTGGAGAGTTATGAATATATATCTAAATATATGTATGTATATAACTATATACCTAGATATGTATACATATATATAACAAAAAATTAAAACAAAATCAAGGAGAGAAAAAAACCAGCGGAAACCCTGTAGGCGAACCAGGGCGGAGAAACCGTGGGCGAAAACCATGGGCGAGCTCGTGGGGGCACGGGATTGGGCCTCGCCGGCTACATAGGGGGGGGGGGGCTTCTTCTCCTCTTCCAAGGGCGATGGTGGACGGTAAGAACGCCCTCCTCTCTCCCTCTTCCTCCTCTTCGAAGCTCTGTCCTGGCAGAGGGTTTCACGGCAAGGTATGGCAAGAAAACCATTTCCCCTTTCGATTCATTTCCTTCCTCTTCTTTTTTGATCTTTGCTTAAATCGATTCATGAGTATGGAAGTTTTTTTTTAAAAGGAACCGTGACTCATGCTTCCAGTTATTTCTTAATGGGGGCTGTATACATATAAAAATGGGGTTATATGCTTATAAACAAAACTATCAAGAATAAGGATAAGATTTTGTTGGCTATATGCTCCTCATGACGCCTCAATCAAAAGTTTGTACCTTTAGGACTTCTTTGTCATGTTTGTTATGTCTTCCCCCATTAACTTTGTTTCTCAAGTGTCTTGCTCAGCGCCAAACTCAAATTGTTTCACTTAGTGAATTTTATGCTTGTCCTAAGATCTGGCAAACTGGGACATTGCCTTCATTTTGTGATCAGAATCAAAACTTCATGAGACACTTCAGATGTTTGATCAACTGTCTGCTAACTCTGTGAGCTCAATCTTTACTTCCTTTGCGTGTATATCTTCCTCCTTGATTGTTTGCATTTGGGGCTGATTCTTATGTGTGGGGGCTGCCTCATCCTTGTTGATTTAGGGGCTGCTGTCTTTAAATTGGGGGCTGATGCTGTCTTTAAAGGGGGGGCTGCCTTATATACTTGTGCCTATACTCTAATTGGGGCTGCTGTGTGCAAACCAGTTGGGATTCTTTTTAGAGGGCTGCATCTATTTCTGTTTTTCTTCCTTGTCTAACTAAGGGCTGCTGTTATTGTCATGTTGGGGGGGGGGGGGGGGGGGGGCTGCTCTTATAATACCTATTATCGGGGGGCTGTTTTCATACTATCATGTTGGGGGGCTGCTCTTATAATACCTATTATCTGGGGGCTGTTTTCATACTATCATGTTGGGGGGCTGCTCTTATAATACCTATTATCGGGGGGCTGTTTTCATACTATCATGTTGGGGGGCTGCTCTTATAATACCTATTATCGGGGGGGCTGTTTTCATACTATCATGTTGGGGGGGCTGCTCTTATAATACCTGTTAATTGGGGGTTGTTTTCATACCTTATTGTTGGGGGCTGCCTTTGCAATACCTTGAAATATGGGGGCTGTTTCCTTATACTTGTTAATTAGTAATGTGGGGGCTGCTTCTTATCTTTATTAAATGGGGGCCGCTTCTCATCATTGATAATTTGGGGCTGTAATATATATATATATATTTCTTCTTGTTATTGGGGGCTGCCTTTGTATGTTAAGGTTGGGGGAAATCCTTTTATTAAGGCTGTTAGTTTGTTTGGGGGCCGCTCTTGCCTTTGTTAATGGGGGCTACCTTATGAGTTGAGTTGCTGGGGGCGGCACCTGTTGCTTGTGTTGCTTGGGGCTGCCCGGTTGGTTTGTTTTTCTTGAAATGGGGCTGCTCCTTCCCTTGTTGGTTTGGGGGCTGCTCCTTGTTAAGTTGGACTGCAGGTTGGTGGTTTGGGCTGCTCCTCTCCTTGTTGGTTTGGGGGCTGCTCCTCCTTTAGTTGGACTGCAGGTAGGGTGATGTGAGGCTGCTCTCTTGCCTTGTTGATTTGGAGTTGCCTCTTTTGTTGTTGCTTTGGGTTGCTCCTTTCCTTGTTAGTTTGGGGGCTGCTCCTTGTTGTTTTGGGGCTGCTACTTGTTAACTTGGACTGCAGGTTTGTGGCTTTGAGCTGCTCTTTACCTTGTTGATTTGGGGCTGTTTGCTTTGAGCTGCTCTTACCTTGTTGATTTGGGGCTGTTTGCTTTGAACTGCTCTTTACCTTGATGATTTGGGGCTGTTTTGCTGGGGCTGCTCCTTACCTCATTGATTTAGGGCTGTGTTGTTGGGCTGCTCTTTACCTGGTTGATTTGGGGCTGTTTGCTTTAAGCTGCCCTTTACCTTGTTGATTTGGGGCTGTTTGCTTTAAGCTGCCCTTTACCTTGTTGATTTGGGGCTGTTTTGTTGGGGCTGCTCTGTCTTTGTTAAATTGGGGCTGCTTATTATACTTGCTAATTGGGGGCTGCTTCCTGTCCTTGTTGAATTGGGGCTGCTCCCTTCCTTAATGATTTGGGGGCTGCCTTGTTGAATTAGGGCTGCTCCTTTCCTTAATGATTTAGGGGCTTTCCTTGTTACCTTGGGCTGCTCCCTCCCTGTTAATTACAGGCTGATTTCATGTCATTTCTAGTCGGGGCTGCTCTTTGTCTTCTTTTCTGAAGGACTGGGGTTGTTGGTCTATCCTTCTAGGAGTCTCATTATTTGAGAATGTCCTTTGCCCATGCATTTTGGGGAAATCAGGTTGGTTTATCCTTCCAGGAAGAGGGCTGTTGGTTTACTCTTCCAGGAGCTTCACTATTAGAAGTTGAGTCGGTTGTACATGAAAGTGGCGTTTTGAATGAGGTAACGAACTCGTAAGAGAATGGAATGATTATGGAAATTGATCACCCATGGTCTACTATGATATGCACATCGTCTATCTTCCTCCTATTCCTATTTTCTCTCTTACTCTTTGATGCCACTACGTGTACCAAGGAAGGAAATAAAAGTTCACGGGAGTTTTGGGCTTGATCGCCAAACACCCAAGTAATTGGCAGAAGCCTACTGGAATACAAAATTGTGCCTCATGTGGATGGCTTGGGTTTGATTGCCAAGCAATCCAAAAGATCGACAAAGGTCGGATTAAGTTGTTTGTACCCTCTTTGATGGAAATATCATTAAGCTCATGAAGGGTTTTTTCCTTCCCCCCCCTCTATAAACTCTCGGGATGGAATTATTGCTAAGCTTGGAAAGAGTTTCTTTTCTCTTCTCTTATGAAAATGAAATGTTGCCTTCGAGAAAGTAATTCCTACGGGAATGAAATGTTGCCTTCGAGAAAGTAATTCCTACGGGAATGAAATGTTGCCTTCGAGAAAGTAATTCCTACGGGAATGAAAGGTTGCCTTCGAGAAAGTAATTCCTACGGGAATGAAATGTTGCCTTCGAGAAAGTAATTCCTACGGGAATGAAATGTTGCCTTCGAGAAAGTAATTCCTACGGGAATGAAATGTTGCCTTCGAGAAAGTAATTCCTACGGGGAATAAGTTGTGCCTTCAGGAAATATTCCTACGGGAATATATCGTGCCTTGGGATAAAATCGGATGGCCTATGAGTTTTACTCTAAGGCAACCCGCGCGATGGACGGTCTGGGAGGGCAACCCGTGCGAAACTAATAGAACTACGTGGGTCTGAGGCCGTATGCAGGATGATACGGAGTACGTAGGCGGTGGTCGTGGGAAGACCGCCTCGGCCCAATAAAAGTCCAGATATCCCCTTCCTTATAATTGTTATATTATGTTTGTGTGATAGTAGGAGTTGGATTCTGTTTGTAGTTCTAATAACTTGTCTTTAGCACAGGTGACAGGTGCAGATGAGGGACAGCACCCATGTGTGGATGAAGCTATGGAGCGAACTACATCAGGTATAAGTTTGTTAAAGCCGCACCTCCTTTTTCTGTGCCCTATCTCAGGGTATATATATATAATGGCAATAAAGCCTTGAAGGATAGGATTCATTGCGGCGGCGAAATCAATATTACTCATACAGGTTTTGAAATTATGGTTTCTGTGATATTTAATCTTCCGCTATAAACCATGTCTTCCGCTAAGGGTAACAAAGCGCACTCTCTAATGATGTCTTCCGCTAAAATACTGCTTCCTTACTCTGTTGGTGTGTAGTGAATTTCGCTTAACACCACCCCTAGGCGTGACTTCGGAGTGTTCCAGGAAAAGGGTTGGAGAAGCTAGTGCCTTCACCCTTCGGAGTCGCTTCGGCGTCGTGCTAAAGGGTGGTGTGCGATAAGATCCCCCGGTCGGTCCGTCGATTTGGGAGGGGGGGTCTTACATATGGGCCCTCCCAGTTGGGGTTAAGCTTACCCACTGTGGCCCCTCTGCCGGCCGCATCGACCTTCTTCAGGACTAGGTCCCCTTTCTGAAAGTGCTTGATCCAGATATGTTTGTCAAAATATCGAGCCATCCGCCGTTTGACCTCTTCCTGTCTGATGGTGGCCAAGTCCCGGAGTTCTTCCACTAGGTCCAAAGACAGCCTCTGCTCTGCGTTGTTGCCCTCTAGCCACCCCTCATCCCCCTCGCTTGCAGCGATCACCCGGGGAGTCTTCACCTCAAACTCTATGGGGAGGACGGGCTCGGACCCGTGAGAGAGCTTGAATGGAGTCTCCCCGGTGGCGGTATTCGGAGTAGTCCTCATTGCCCAGAGGACGGAGGGTAGCTGTTCCACCCAGTTTCCTCGAAGGTTCTCCACTTTCTTTTTTAGTAGGTTGACGATTATTTTGTTTGCCGCCTCCACCTGCCCATTGCTCCTCGGGTGGTGGACCGATGCGAACCTGAGATCAATGCCGAGCTGGGTGCAGAAACCGACAAACTCTTCACTAGCAAACTGCGGCCCGTTGTCCGTCACTATAGCTAGAGGGAGTCCATGCCTGCAAATTATCTCCCCCCACACAAAATTCCTTACAACCTGAGAGGTTACCTTAGCGAGTGCTTTCACTTCTACCCACTTGGAGAAGTAGTCGATCATGACCAGCAGGAACTTCCTCTGGCCGCTGGCTTGGGGGAAGGGACCGACCAGGTCCAGCCCCCATATGGCGAAGGGCCAGGGAGCCGTGATGGTCCGGAGTCTTTGGGCTGGGAGGAGCTGGAGTGGAGCATAGAGCTGGCATTTTGGACATTTCCTTGCGAACTCAGCCGCGTCTTTGCTGAGAGTGGGCCAGAAGTAGCCTTGCCTCAATACTCTCCCTTCCAGGGTCCGACTCCCGGAGTGACTGCCGCACTCCCCGGAGTGGATTTCTTCCAGCACTCTCGGGACCTCCTCTTCGGAGACACAACGGGCCAGGAGTCCCGAGAGGGTCTTTCTATATAGCCCCCCTGCATGCAAAGAGTAATAGGCGGACTTATACCTGAAGCGTCTCTTGTCCACATCCTCTCCAGGGAACTGCCCGGAGGATAGGAAGGTGATGAACGGATCCATCCATGAGGCTTGCTGATCCACTTCCATCAAATCTCCTTCCTCGATGGAGGGCCGGAAGAGTTCCGAAGTCGTGCCCCCCGCTCGGGGACCGAACTTGGCTAGGAGGTCCGCCTGGGTGCTCTCCTCCCTCGGCACGTGCTTGATCGAGAAGGTGCGGAACTGCCTGATGACCCCCTTAACTTTTTCCAGGTATAGTAGGAGGGTTGGATCCTTTGCTTCAAATTCTCCTTTGATCTGGCATGCTACCACCATGGAGTCCGTGGAGACCTCCACGTCCTGCACACCCAGTTCCCGGGCCAGCCGAAGGCCCGCTATCACTGCTTCGTACTCGGCTTGGTTGTTGGTGATTGGGAAATGGATGTTTAAGGCTTGTTCAATCCGAGTCCCCTGAGGACTCACCAGGACTATTCCCCCTCCATAGGAGTATTTTCCCGACGCTCCGTCCACCAACATCTTCCATGCTTCTGGGGGAGGTGGCTCGTGCTCCCCCACTTCGGCTGCATAGTCGGCCATGAAGTCTGCCACTGCTTGGGCCCTGATGGATGTCCTGGGTACGAACGTGATACTGAATTCGCTTAACTCCACGGACCACTTTGCCAACCTTCCTGAGTGCTCCACCCCTTCCATGATATTGCGGAGCGGGTGGTCCGTCACTACTTTAATTGAATGGGCTTGAAAGTAAGGCTGGAGCCTCCGGGCTGACACCACCAATGCGAAGGCCAACTTTTCTAAAATCGGGTACCGGAGCTCTGCCTTCTTCAGCACTCGACTGACGTAGTAGATAGGGAATTGTTTCTTCCCTTCCTCCCGGATTAACACGGAGCTTACTGCTTCGGACCCTACCCCCAGGTACAGGGATAGGTCTTCTCCTGGCCTCGGTCCCTGGAGCAGAGGGGTTTGTGTGAGCTGTTCTTTCAGAGCCTGGAAAGCTTTCTCGCATTCCGGGGTCCATTCAAACTTCTTGTTTCCCTGCAGTACTTTGAAAAAAGGTGCACATTTTTCTCCCGCCTTGGAGAGGAATCTGCTGAGCCCAGCCGATTTCCCTGTAAGGCTCTGAACCTCCTTCGGATTTCTCGGCGACTCCAACTCCATCACCGCTTTAACTTTGTCCGGGTTGGGCTCCACCCCTGTGGGGGTGAGCAAATGGCCCAGGAACTTCCCTCGGCTCGCCCCAAAGACACACTTCAAGGGATTGAGCTTCATCTTGTACCGCCGCAGGGTCCCAAATGTCTCTTCGAGGTCGCGGAGGTGAGTCTCGAGGTCTCGGCTCTTAACCATGAGGTCGTCGACATAGACTTCTAAATTTCTTCCTTTCTGCTCGCGGAAGACCCTATCCATCATCCTTTGGTACGTAGCCCCTGCGTTCTTGAGCCCGAAGGGCATCATCTTGTAGCAATAACATCCATCCCCCGTGATGAAGGAAACATCCTTGATGTCCGGGGGATGCATGCGAATTTGATGGTAACCTGAAAAAGCATCTAAGAAAGACATTACAGAAAATCCAACGGCTGAGTCAACCAGCGCGTCGATCCTGGGCAGGGGATAGCAATCTTTCGGGCATGATTTATTAAGAAGCGAAAAGTCGATACACATACGCCACTTACCTCCTCCCTTCTTTACCATAACGACGTTGGAGACCCAGCCTGGATACTGGATCTCCGATACAAACCCGGCCTGCAGGAGTTTGCCCACCTCTTCGCGGATGGGTCCTTCTAGCTTGTCTGCGACGGCCCTCCTCTTCTGACGGATGGGGCGGGCACCGGGGTCGAGGTTGAGGCGATGGCACGCCACATTAGCGTCGATCCCGGGCATTTCCGCGGCGCTCCAAGCGAAGACGTCCACATTCTTTTGTACGCAAGACAGAATCTCCGCTTGATCTCCTGGGCTGAGTTCTCCGCTGACCCGTACTTTTTCCACCACCCCCAGCCGGGTGGTGACCTCGAGCTCCAAGACCTCGTCCACTGTCTCCAACCGGGACTGCTCTCCCCAAGCCCCTTCCTCTTCGGCACAAGCGGGAGCCTGGGTCTCTTCCTTGACTTCCTTCTCTACCACCATCAACTCTTCCGCCCTCCCCTCCTGGGCCTTCTCCTCTTCTTCCTTTCCTTCCGCCCGGGGTACTTCAGCTACCCCTTCCTGGGCATGAACTTCATCTCCCTCCTTCTCTTCGGCTACCTCCAAACCTCCGGCTTCGGCCGCCTCCTCCATCACCTTATCCCACTCCTCAGCTTCTCCCATCCAGGAGATGGTGTTGATAGCCGTCACGTAGCACTGTCTTGCCACCTTGGGATCCCCCCTGATCCGCACCTGGACCCCCCCATCGTTGAACTTGAGGCACTGATGAAAAGTGGAAGGGACGCAGCGGAACGCGCTGATGAGTGGCCGTCCGAAGATGGCACTGTAACTGCTCGGGGCGTCCACTATGACAAAACAACAGTTCCGGGACTGCCCACCCAGGGTCACATGGAGCCCTACTCCTCCTTCTACTTCCTTCCTCTCCCCCGAAAATCCGAACAGAGGGCCGTCTGAGGCCAACACCCTTCTGGGTTCCACCTCCATCTTGTCGAATGCCTTCTTGAAGATGACATTGACCGAACTCCCGTTGTCCACTAGGATTCGGGAGACGGTGAAGTTCTCGATCGCCGTCTGGATGACCAGCGCGTCGCAGAACGAGTCCTCGTAGCTCGGCATGTCCTTCTGGGTGAAAATAATTTTTTCAGCCGGGGGTGGAGCGGTGGATGTTGACGCTACGCTCCGGCGGTAGATGGTATGGAGACTAGCCTTGCGGGTTGCCTCCACCCCTACCCCCCCATGGATCACTCCGATCCCTCCCCTACTCCCCAGATCCGCTCTATCTTCACACCTTTCCTCCTCCTCCTCTCGAGGTTCCACCTCCACGATCCTTAATGGCTGCTGCTGTGGTGGCGCGGGCGCTCTGCCCCTCTTCACCTCCAGGAACTCCGGACAGGTGTCCGTTGAGTGGCCTTCCACATCGTGGAAGATGCAGTATGGCACCGCCACTTCCCTTGCCTCGGTCTCTGCTACCCTATTCCTTCTTCTCCTAGCGGCCGCCGTTTCCGCTTCTCCTCCCCTTCCCCTTCCTCTTCCTTGGCCAATTGCCCTGGCTTGTTGAGGCGGGGGAGGTAACTGCATCGGGCCCTGCCTCCACCCTAACTGGGGGGGTCTCCATTGACCTTTGAAATGGTTACCCCTTCCTGGGCCGTAACCCCTTCCCTGCCCCTGCATTCCTCCACCTTGCGGCCTCCATCCCCCCTCCGGGGCCCGGGGCTCTTCCCTTCTTCTGACCTCTTGCTGCCTCATCTCTGGCTCACTGAGCTTTGCTAGCCTCTTGGTGAGCTCTGGGTTGGCTTCTTCGCTTGCTACTTCCTCCGCCACCCTCTCCATCATCTCCTCATAGGAGACGGGGGCCTTCCTCTTCAACGCCATCTTGAAGAAACTTTCCTTCAACCCGACCGTGAAGGCGAGTTGAAGTGCAAACCCAGGCACCTCCTGAGTGAGCTGCACTTCCTCCTGGAACCGATCCGCATACTGAGCCAACGTCTCCCTGGACTCCTGTTTCACCGCGAAGAGGGAATCAGCGTCCTTCTTCCTCCTTTTTGAAGTTGAAAATCTCAACAAGAAACTTCGGCGCAGGTCCTCGAACGCGTAGATAGAGCCTGCCGGAAGTGAATGAAACCAGTCCCGGGCCTTCTCCTTGAGAGTGACGGCGAAGAGCCGACACTTGAAGGCATCGGACATCGGCCTGATGGAGACCGAGTCCTCGAAAGACTGCAGATGCTGGACTGGGTCATCTCTGCCATTGTAGTACACTCTATCCCATTCTCCGAATCCCGCTGGAACGGGTGCAGACAACACCAACTCGCAGAAGGGACTTCCCCCTCCTGCCATCTTTTCTCGCTCGGCTCGTGGACCTAGCTCGCTCGCCAAGCTTGGGATCGCACTCGCGAGGGTGACGCTCGCCTGAACCACCCCAACTGTCGTCGCGTCCTCCTGGCGCGCGCTCGCCTGCGCCGCGCTCGCTGGGGCGGAGCTTGTCGGTACCGAACTCGCCGGCACAGAGCTCGCCAACGCTGGGCTCGCCGGACTGGCGAACAGCACTCGCCCTTCCCTGTCATGTCCTGGTTCAACGGCAACTTCCTTTCCAGCCCTTCCTCCTGGTGCCCTCTCGCCGACTGCTGTTGGGGGAGTGGTCGCCTGAGGTGCCGGGGTCGCAAACTCACTTCGCAGAGCCGTGACCGTGAACCCCAAGGTGTCGAGCACCTCCTTTCTGAAATCCGCGAACATCCTAGCCATCGCTTCCTGAGGGGTCTCGCCGAACTCCTCGCCCTGCTTTTCACCTCCCGCCATAACTCTTCTCTGGGACTTTCTTGAACCAGCCACGCTCCACGCTCACCGCACCAAAATGTTGAAACCGATTTCTCGGTCTCTAGTGGAGCTCGGGGCCCTCACCGAAATGAGGGGCAGCTAGCCCTTATCGGTCCCTCGGGAGAGGTAAGACCGACGATTTGAGCAAAGAACAAAGACCCTAGTCTCAGCGAGGAGGTCCCTCCACTAACCCGGAAGATCGTTGAGCGCTTCACCTCCCAAGCCAAAGCTAAGACTCGGGCACCTTCGAGAGCTAGAGAGCCCAAACCCAAGCGACCTAGGGAGAGAAAAGCTCAAAGATAATGAACCAGTCACGCTCCACGCTCACCGCACCAAAAATGTTGAAACCGATTTCTCGGTCTCTAGTGGAGCTCGGGGCCCTCACCGAAATGAGGGGCAGCTAGCCCTTACCGGTCCCTCGGGAGAGGTAAGACCGACGATTTGAGAAAAGAATAAAGACCCTAGTCTCAGCGAGGAGGTCCCTCCACTAACCCGGAAGATCGTTGAGCGCTTCCCCTCCCAAGCCAAAGCTAAGACTCGGGCACCTTGGAGAGCTAGAGAGCCCAAACCCAAGCGACCTAGGGAGAGAAAAGCTCAAAGATAATGAACCCGTCTCTTCCAAGGTGCCCTTCAAGGTCTATTTATAGATTTTGGTTTTGTGGTCTGTCAATAGCCAACTCCCGCTGTCCGTTCATACTATCTGCACCCCAAATTGGTCTGCTAACAGCCAAACTCCGCTGTCCGGAGGGGCTAACCGCAGACCACCAGGGTTTTTTGGTAAAAGACCCTCCCAATTACCAGCGAACCCGAGACCCTCAACCTGTTCAGCGAACGTGAGGTTCACCAAGGCCACCTAGCGAGCTCCTTCGGCTGGCTGGCTCGCCTCTTCCCGGGCTCGCCCTCCACCTGTGCTCGCCCTCGGTCGCCTGGCGAACCCCTTCGGCCGACTGGCTCGCCTGTCTCTACGGCACGCCTGCTGAACCACTCCTTAGCGGGTCGAGCTCGCCAAAATGGCTAATTGTACCCAGAAATGGCTATTTGCACCCCAAGGGCCCGGGCCTGCCTAGCGAACTCCTTCGGCCGGCTGGCTCGCCTCTTCCCGGACTTGCCCCCACCTGGGCTCGCCCTCGGTCGCCTGGCGAACTCCTTCGGACGGCTGGCTCGCCTCTTCCCAGACTCGCCCCCACCTGGGCTCGCCCTCGGTCGCCTGGCGAACTCCTTCGGCCGGCTGGCTCGCCTGTCTCTACGGCTCGCCTGCTGAACCACTCCTTAGCGGGTCGAGCTCGCCAAAATGGCTAACTGTACCCCAGAAATGGCTATTTGCACCCCAAGGGCCCGGGCCTGCCTAGCGAACTCCTTCGGCCGGCTGGCTCGCCTCTTCCCGGACTCGCCCCCACCTGGGCTCGCCCTCGGTCGCCTGGCGAACTCCTTCGGCCGGCTGGCTCGCCTGGTCGTGCGAACTTGGAACCCCTTTCCCGGCGAACATCGGGGTTGTACAATGATGTGGTTACAATTGATACTTATTGTGAGAAAAGTTTTCTATTTGTAACGTAACATTAGTGTTATTACAAATACTTATAGTTATAGTAACGAATTAATTATTATTGTAACAAAATTTAAAATATTCGTTACAAAAAAATACTTTTTTGTAACAAAAAAAAAATTGTTACTAAATATAACTATTAGTAACAAACTGTGTTTTAGTTATATTTCAGTCCTTACAACAGGAGCACTTTGTTGTAGTGATGCCTCACTCTGATCTTCTTTGTCGGGCAGTCGATCCTAGCATGGTTCTAGTGTAGCCAATTCATGTCCAGGATCAAATCAAAATTTGGCATCTTCAGGCGTGTTGCCAGTGCCTCAAATGGCTTTCCCCCAATCTCCACCACCATGTTGCACTTGGCGCACGACTCTATCTCTGACCAGTCCGGTGGTCGCATCTTCCTGTGGATGCCTTCGAAGTGCTGAACTTGGTCCAGATCATCTAGGAACTCCTCTGAGATGAACGAGTGCGAGACACCCGTGTCGAATAAGATGTATGCAGGTTTTCCATAGACAAACTGAAAGTATCTAGTTGCTACCTAAATCACCTAAAGGGGGTGAATAGGTGAGTTCTATAGCTTTTTAGGTGGAAACAAAATCTAAAAAGATAAGCAGACGGAAAACAAAGAGCACAAACAAATACGAGGATTTTATAGTGGTTCCCCGATGTGGGTACTCTACTTTCCCGCCTCACCTATCTAGCACGCCCGGCTAGACTAGGCTACTTCACTAATATCAGATTATAAATAATCTTACAACTCGGAGTACAACTCATACAAACTCGGAGAACAACCTCTCCTACAAAAAGCTCGGAGAACAAACTCTCCTACAAACTCGATCCTCTAAACTAGGATCTACAAGAACTCGGAAGATAAAACTTCCTACAAGAATATGCAAAAGGAGTTTACAAAAAATATTGATTGAAAATCTATCCCTTAGAATCTCAAGGAGATTCTACTTCTTCAGATCTAAGAAAATAGATCTTCTTCCTTGAAAGAGATGAAAGCTTGAACTTGAACGGGGAAGAAGAAATCCTTTGATTTGAACGATATGGATCTGAATACTTGTCGACACAACAAGATATAAAAATCAGTTGAATGAAACTGAACACATTGATCTTGTTGAATCGAATCTTGATGAAGAATCGTGCAGAGAACTTGTCGGCGGCAGAAAATCTTCTTTGCGGGAACAAGAGAAATGGCCGACGGAACTTGTGATGTTTCATTTTCAAAATAGCATGATTACGGTTTTCTGAAAAGTTCTTTAAATATTTATAGCACCTACTCAAACAGCTATAAACGAGTCTTAAGGAACGAGCTCCATGTGTACTGTACATGGAAGAAAAACCCTGAAAGGAAAAACCGTGTCGAATAGAAGAAAGCGCGCTCTGTCATCATTCGTCGAATTGACTCATGGAATAAAGGATTGCTATACGAGTTTATATTATGCCTCGACGAATTTGACTTAGAAAATGCGCTGAGATGGGAAGAAAGAAATCTAAGGCCACTTGAGGATTTAACGAGAGCACTCGACGAATTCGTTGAGTGTTCTTGAGAAATCGACAGACCACTCGACGAATTCGTCGAGTGTTCTCTGGTGAACAAACTTTTACTCGACGAAAAATACTTGACAGATTTCTCTGAGACTTATCAAGTAAATTCAACATATACCTAAGTCTTCACGAGTTGTCTCGACGAATTCACTTAGATTCGTCGAGACCACTCGAAGAAAAAGACTTAGACTATTTTCTTCCACTTCTGAATTCAGCAACTACTTCACCTTGTCTTCTCCATAGTGTTTGAATATGAAGTACATCCCAACAGAGAGATTTCACATGAGTCAACACCTTGATCTACATAATGAGGGATTACATTGCATAGACCTGTGTTAATGACTCATTGAAACCTGACATTGGTTTGTACTTAGCAAATAATATCCTGCAAACACATAACTAAAATGCTACATCAAATACAATATCAATTCATCTTAGTTCAATGGACACTTCTTCAAATCAAGGTTATTGTGTCTACAATACCTAACAATCTCCCCCTATTTGAAGAAGTCAGAAGCCTGTCTACTAAGGTGAATTGCACAAATAATAATCATAAACATAAACAAAGAGCATGGCAAAAAGAAGTAAACAATATGAATTGAAATATCAAAACATTAATATATATATATATATATGTGTGTGTGTGTGTGTGTGTGTGTGTGTGTGTGTGTGTGTGTGTGTGTGTGTGTGTGTGTGTGTGTGTGTGTTTGGGATTTCAATAAAGTCACAACACACATCAAAGGCATTTTAGCCTTCCCTTCCTTGCTCTTCTTCATCTGCCTGATAAAATATGCTTGATCCTCTCCTTTCAGAAGGATCTGACCTTCTTGCAAAAGAGCCTTCACCATATTTCCTTTTCTTAATAACAGGCTCTGATGATTCAGGAATATCTTCTGGAATATCTTCTGGGTCAGACCAAACCGCGGTATACTGCACTGGAGGAATAAGAGCTATGTCTTCAGATACTTGCTCTAGAAAAGTTTGATCTTGACACCTGCCCATCAAACTTTCATAGAGCCATTGGAAACTTTGGTGATTAAAGACATTAGCTTCATAAAACTTACTCTCCACTTCTTTGCTCAAGTCATGCATTTGACATATAATTTTCTCCTCACCCTTTCTGACTTCTTCAGTTAGGGTTTGGAAGATCTCTTCCTTGAAGCTTGATAAATCTTCAATAACTTGATCTCTTGTGCTCTGCCCTTGCTGAAAGATTGATCCTTGACCTTCTATTAGAGCCTTGGAATTATCATACACATGCTTTAATCCTTCATTAGTAAAACTTACTGCCTATATACCATTTGTAAAGTAGTTATCCAGATCTTCTTTCATTGTAGATACAATGTACTTTACCTCTGCTAGGCCATAATTTTAAATCTGTTTCAACCTCTTTAACTTTGTCAAAAACTTACTTCATTGAAAATTCAAAGTACTCTCCTTGAGTCTTGAGCAGGGCCTCAATAGATTGTAGCAAATCTGAATTGAAGGTTGAAGCAACTGGAGCAGGAGAACTCTGAATAGGAAGTGTGTCTTGGTTTTCATCAATAAACATTAGCTCTTCAGACTGAACTCCCCCTAGAGAGGGCACATTCAGATCCACTACATTTTCCTGAGCAGGAGGTGCAGATTGCACATCCTATCCTGTATCCTTCTCCGACAGAATTTCTATAGCCTGGACTTGACTGTCCTCTATCTCAAGCACACCCTCAGACATTGCAGGGGACTTTTCTTGAACTGGAGGAACAACATCAACAATAAGAACTCCACCAGATGTGGATTCTATCTCTTTAGGCACCTCTCCTTCACCAGAATGGTGAGCACTTTCTTTCTCAACAAGATAACTTGCATGGACTAGCTCTGCATCAGGATTATCACCACCACCATCATCACCATCATCATCATTATCATCATTGGCATCAACATTGCCATCATCAGCAACATCATCAACAACATCAGCAACTTCCTCATCTTCAGAATCATCAAGTGTTATCCTTTTTGTCTCCCTTGCAGGAAGATCAAGTATCTTCCTTGAATAGTGCCCAGGGACCAGATTATAGTTTTTCTCATTATTGACAATAAAAGTAGAAAACTGACTTTGAAGAGTTAGAGGGGTTGGAGAGGGATGGAGCTGGCAGAGCTGGAGCACACCCCCTGGACTGATGAAACAACAAGAGCTTGAGAGCTCTCCCCCTGAGCTAGTGGTATCTCTGACTGGGAACAGACCTTGAAGGAGAGGTTTCATTCCTTTCCTCTTCTTCCTCACCTTCTTCCTCTTCAACAACTTTCTTCAGTCCTGGCCTTACAATGTTTCTTTCCCATCTGGATAGAATAGATGAATCAGTATTCTTCAGATGGTGAATGAGGCTTCCAGAAGCCATATCAAACTGGTCTCCATGCAGTTGATTTAGGTAAAGAGTGATGATCCTTCCGAAGTTAGGAATCATCAAGCTTGCATTTATCTTTTCAAATAGAATCAAATACCAATCCACCCTTTTTCTGCAGATCACATCTGCTACTAATTTGAACATGCCATTGGAGAGGTAGTCGTGAGAACCTACCTTGCAAATCAAAACCTTGCCCAAAATATTAGAAATGAGCTTTCCTTCTCCATTTATGTACTTCCTTCTAACAGTTGTATTACCTCTTGGCTAACCACAAAATAGCAAAGCTCTGTTGTGGTCTTCCACAAACAAACAGTCCTCTTCCTCTATTGCCGACAAACACAGATATCTGGTCAACCTAGACAGTTTCATCTTATCACTTTATCTCTTAAAGTTGACTTAAGGATATCTCCATGATGTCTAATTTTTGCGTTCTTGAAGAAGTCCAGAACTTCTCTGTCAAGCACGTGACAGAAATGTTTGAGGACGAAAGAAAGGCCAGCTACTTCCAAGCAAAGAACGACATTTTTTAACTCATCTGTTGCACTGGGAAAATCCGGTCCTGACCAGCTCTCCCCCTACCTGAAGCAAACCAGAGCTCTTGCGAGATATTATTGCTTGAATCGACGGAGAAAATTGGCAAGGAAGATGAATCGATGGAAGAACTCGGCGAGGGAGACGAATCGACAGAAGGGTTCGGCGAGAATGAATGTGTGACTCGTAAAACCCGTAAATACATATATATATATATATATATATATATATATATTAATATTTAAAAGAGAGTGGAGGCGCATACCTGGTAGATGGAAAGACTCTTCAGATCCAATAAATAAATAAATTAGGTTTAAAATCCGGAATAATAACATTCGGCAAAATTGTTCTGCAGATTCGTCAAAATAACTCATGGAAATTCTTCAATTCGTCGAAATGACTCAACAAAAATAATTTTCGTCGAAATAAATCTTTAAGTCTCGACGAATTCGTCGAATTGACTCATGTAATTCTCTTAACTTCTTTGACAGACCCGATTTGCTGATTTGAGCTTGATTCCTTTGACCTTTCTTCAAGATTCCTTGTTCAGCATTCCAGGTTCTATCTTGAAATAATTGAACTTGGTCTCATCAAGCGGCTTCGTGAAAATATCAACAACTTGCCTATCCGTCGGGATATAACCAAGGTTGATGTCCTTGTTCTCTACATGCTCCCAGATGAAGTGATAGTGAATCTCAATGTGCTTTGTCTGCCTGTGAGAGACTGGATTATTGGCAATTGCAATAGCACTTGAAGAGTCACAGAACATTAGAATCTCCTTCAACTTCATGTTGTAGTCTTCAAGCTGATTCCTTATCCACAGATGTTGTGCACAACAACTGCCTGCGGAGATATACTCTAATTCAACAGTTGAAATTACTACACAATTATGTTTCTTGCTACTACAAGAGACAAGCCTCCTTCCAAGGAATTGGCATGTCCCAGAAGTGCTTTTCCTGTCATCCCTGCTACCTGCAAAATCAGCATCTAAAAATCCCGTTAGTTCGAAGTCATTACTTCTTGGGTACCATAAGCCAAGATTTAGTGTGCCTTTAAGGTATCTCAAAATCCTCTTTGCAGCGGCATAAAGAGATTCCTTAGAGTTCACCTGAAATCTAGCACAAACACATGTTGAAAACATTATGTCTGGTCTACTGGCAGTGAGGTAGAGCAAGGATCCAATTATGCTTATGTACTTGGTTTCATCAAAAGGTTTCACTTTCTCATCCTTGTCAAGGTTCATATTTGAACCCATTGGAGTCCTCATTGAGATTGCATTCTCCATTCTGAATTTCTTAATTAACTCTTTGGTGAACTTCGTCTGAGAGATGAAAATTCCATCTTCAGATTATTTCACCTGAAGTCCTAAGAAATACTTCAGCTCACCCATACTACTCATTTCAAATTTCCCTTGCATAAAGTTAGAGAACTTTTTGCAAAGGTTATCATCCATAGAACCAAAAATAATGTCGTCGACATAGATTTGCACTAGCAAAATCTTGCCTTGTACTTCCCTAAGAAATTATGTATTATCTATCTTTCCTCTTGTGAATTTATTCTCTAGAAGAAAGCTAGAGAGAGTCTCATACCAAACTCGGGGTGCTTGTTTTAGACCATATAACGCTTTACGCAAGAAATAAACATAATCAGGGAGAGAAGAATCAACAAAACCTGGGGGGGGGGGTGTTCTACGTATACTTCTTCCTTTAAATTACCATTAAGGAAGGCTGACTTCACGTCCATTTGATAGACCTTGAATCCCTTGTGAGCGGCATACGCTAAAAACAACCTGATGGTTTCGATTCTTGCCACTGGAGCATAAGTTTGATCGAAGTCGATCCCTTATTCATGTCAGTAACCTTGGGAAACAAGTTTGTCCTTGTTCTTGATGATTACACCATCTTCTTCCAACTTGTTTCTGTAAACTCATTTGGTTCCTATGACATTCTGACATTTGGGCCTTGGCACTAGCTTCCAAACTTTGCATCTTTTGAACTGATTGAGCTCCTCTTGCATTGTAATAATCCATGAAGCATTCTCTTTGGCCTCATCAAATTTCTTTGGCTCAACCTGTAAAAGAAAACGTAAATGAAAAACTTCATTAGTTGTACCTCTTCTTGTCCTTATTCTGACACTACTTTCTTTGGCTCTTTTCTTAGCCGTCTTACTTTTCTCGGTCTGATGACTAATACCGCTACCCTTCGCAGGAGCTGAAAAGCCATCAATGAGAGTAATGATGGTTTTTTCTTAGAAAAGCTTTCCACTAGCTTTCTCTCCACCACTAGCTATCCTTCCAGCTCAGTTATGGATTTCTCCATCTGCTTTAATAGTTCATCATAGCTTTTGAGTTCATCCTTCAAGAGTTGGACTTCATCTCTGAAAAAAATAATTTTTCAATTTCTTCCCTTAGATCCGATTCCACGGCCTTGAGAGACTTAATCTCTTTTGTCTGAGATTTGACTACCTTGCGACACTTGTCAAATCCTTTCAATAAGGCTTATACTGAACTAGTATAGCTGAGTCTTCCACCGTGGAATAGCCTTCATCCGCAATGGAATCCGTCTCAGATTCAAAAAGAGGAGTATGGGAGTTTACCTTCCCCTCATATGGGGTGTCGTAATTTTCCTCGTCGGTCTGAGGTATGAGCCCGAAGTAGGCTTTGTCTTCTGAGCTTGACTCGCCTGAGTCGATGTTGCTCAGAGTTTTTGACTTCTTAGCCAAAAAGTTCTTTTCCTCCTTCTTCTTACTTTTGAAGGATTTCATGTCTACTTTTCACGAGTCATCCTTCTTTTTGTACGGGCACTCCACAATTACAAGCCCTGGCTTATTACAACAGTAACAAATAATATCAGTCGAAGTATGTTTGTACGGTTTAGTTTTATACTTGTCATTGTTGTAACCCTTCTCGTGATGTTCACCATCACGTTTTGATCTTATATGATCCGATGAGGAGGATTTACCTCTCCTCTGCTTCCTTTTGTTTAGCAATCTTTTGACATGCTTGGAGAGTAAGGAGAACTCTCCATCAGACATGTCTGAGCTTGATGAGCAAGCCACAGACTCGTCATCTTCCTCTGACGATTGTGTCCTCACTGACAACATGAACATACCTTTCTTTGACCCTTCGGTCTTCAGAGCTATGGACTTCTCCTTTCCAAAAGTCCAGCTGCCTTCCTCCTCAGCTTTCCTGATGCTGAGCTTCAACTCATGGGAAAGAAGCTTTCCAAATATAATTTGTGGCTCCATCGTAGCCAACTTTCCGAATTCCCTGATGGCAATAGCCTTGGTATCCCATTCTTTCATCAGGGATCGCAAGAACTTATCATTCAGTTCACCAACAGTGAATTCCCGATCATAGTTCCTTAGACCATTAACGATCTTGAAGAACTTCTCATACGTGCCAGAAATAGAGTCCCTTGGATCTTGCTTAAAGGCTTCATATTCTTGATTCAGCAACGATCTTCGATCATCCCTTACTTCTTTCGTACCTTCCATCAAGATGATAAGAGAATCCCACATCTCTTTAGCAGTTTTACATTAGAAGAGATTATGTAGCATAGAATCATCCACAGCACTAGCAATTATATTCTTCGCCTTCTTGTCCAAGGCGACAAGAGCAATCTCGTCCTTGTTCAAATCAAGCATATTCTTGGGAACTTGTACAGCGGGGTTGATTGTAGATGATGTCATGGGAACATGAGGTCCTTCTTCAACTATCTGAAAGATCCTTGCGTCGGTGGCTTCCATGTAAAACTTAACTCTTTCCTTCCACATGGGGAAGTTTTCCTTTGTGCAAAATGGCAGCTTCATGGAAGAATCATTGTTTCTATCCATTCCAGACATGGTGTCTTTAAACAACTAGATGGAGGAGTTTGTTCAAGGTGTTATCCTCTTAACGAACAACCTATCTCTGATACCAATTGAAAGTATCTAGTTGCTACCTAAATCACCTAGAGGGGGGTGAATAGGTGAGTTCTATGGCTTTTTAGGCGAAATTAAAATCTAAAAAGATAAGCACACAGAAAACAAAGAACACACACAAACACGAGGATTTTATAGTGGTTCCCCAATGTGGGTACTCCACTTACCCACCTCACCTATCTAGCATGCCCGGCTAGACTAGGCTACTACACTAATCTCAGATTATAAATAATCTTACAACTCAGAGTACAACTCCTACAAACTCGGAGAACAACCTCTCCTACAAAAAGCTCAGAGAATAAACTCGATCCTCTAAACTAGGATCTATAAGAACTCGGAAGATAAAACTTCCTACAAGAATATGCAAAAGGAGTATACAAAAACTATAGATTGAAAATCTATCCCTTAGAATCTCATGGAGATTCTACTTTTTCAGATCTGAGAAAATAGATCTTCTTCTTCTTTGAAAGAGATGAAAGCTTGAACTTGAACGGGGAAAAAGAAATCATTCTATTTGAATGATTGGATCCGAATACTTGTCGACACAATAAGATCTAGAAATCACTTGAATGAAATTGAACACAGTGATCTTGTTGAATCAAATCTTGATGAAGCATCATGCAGAGAACTTGTCGGTGGCAGAAAACCTTCTTTGCGAGAACAAGAGAAATGGCCAACCGAACTTGCGATGTTTCTTTTTCAAAATAGCACGATTAGGGTTTTCTGAAAAGTTCTTTAAGTATTTATAACACCTACTCAAACGGCTATAAATGAGTCTTAAGGAATGAGCTTCACGTGTACTATACATGGAAGAAAAACCCTAAAAGGAAAAACCCCATCGAATAGAAGAAAACGCGCTCTGTCATCATTCATTGAATGGACTCCAGGATTACTCGACGAATTCATATTATGACTCGACAAATTTGACTTAGAAAAAGTGCTGAGAAGGGAAGAAAGAAATCTAAGACCACTCGAGGATTTCATGAGAGCACTCGACGAATTCGTCGAGTGTTCACGAGAAATTGGCAGACCACTCGACGAATTCGTGGAGTGTTCTCGAGTGAACAAACTTTTACTCGACGAAAAATACTTAACAGATTTCTCTAAGACTTCTCGAGTAAATTCGAGGAATACCTAAGTCTTCACGAGTTGTCTCGACGAATTCACTTAGATTCGTCGAGACCACTCGACGAAAAAGATTTAGACTATTTTCTTCCACTTCTGAATTCAACAACTACTTCACCTTGTCTTCTCCATAGTGTTTGAATATGAAGTACATCCCAATAAAGCGATTTCACATGATTTTACACCTTGATCTACACAATAAGGGATTGCATTGCATAGGCATGTGTTAATGACTCATTGAAACCTGACATTGGTTTGTACTTAGCAAATAATATCCTACAAACACAACTAAAATGCTACATCTAATACAATATCAATTCATCTTAGTTCAAGGGACACTTCTTCAAATCAAGGTTATTGTGGCTACAATACCCAACACAAACACTATACATTGGGTGGTTTTGTTGTTCGGGTTATAAGTTTCAATAAACTAATGTTTTACATGGTACTATGTAAATTGTAAGAAAAACATTAAAGTACCTGTGATGACCTCCTTGGGGTTTCTCTCCTGAGATAAATTCAAAGCATACACCTGCTCCGGCCTTGGGCCTCTACCGTGTTGTCTCCAACCACAACCTCGTCCTCTGCCTCGGCTCTGATGTGCTGGTGCTGGAGGGGCTGGTGGAGAGGGAAGAGGAGGAGGTGGATGGAAAAATTGGGGGCAATTGGCTCTGATGTGCCCTGGCTGGTGGCATCCGAAGCATATTGTACAACCCAATGTTCGCCAATGGGGTGAAAATAGGAAACCGAATATATGAGGGTCAAAGAGTACTCATTGACTCGCGGTCAGCTTTCGGTCAAGACAAAGCGTGGCGAATTAGAAAGCCATTCTCATGAGTAGCGCATGATGAGGCGAGACATACTAGCATCGCACCAGGGTGCGTTTAGCCAGAGCGAGTCAAGTGAGGTCTCGCGGCACCAGTCTGGCGAGGCGAGTGAGGGATCGCCTCCACTCGCAAGAAGAGATCTCGGAGCCCAGCTCACATGGAGAAAGGCGAGTGACGCCTTCACGGTCCACTCGCCCAATAAGGGACCACATGTGATTTTACCCGGATACCCATGGTGTGCTTCCAATAGCCCTCCGGAACAACAGAGTTTGGCTATTAACAGTCCAATTTGGGGTGTGTATAGCAAAACCAAAAGGCAGAATTGCGTTATCAGCAGACCAGTAAAGAAAATCTATAAACAGACCCTGAAGGGCACCTTTGGAGAGCATTCCAGGTATTTAGCTTCTCCTTAGGATGCCTTAGCTTAGCTCCTTCAGCTCTCCAAGGTGCCCGGCTTCAGTTTTGGCTTAGGAGGTGAAGCGATCTAAAGATCTTCCGGGTGTGTGGTGGGACCTCCACACTGTAGTTAAGGGTTGGTTTCTAGCTCTAAGTCTTCAGATAGATTCGTCTGTGGGATCAGTAAGTTCTAGCTTCCCCTTTTTAGGGGTCCGAACTCCTCGTTGGGCCAGTTCTTGGTTCCAACATTTTTGGTGCGATGAGCATGCCTCGGTGGCTCCTTATAACACCCCACCCATTGCACAGTATATAATAGTAGGTCCGGCCGGGATCCCACGCCATATAAGGTGAATAGGCAAGAGGGTTACGTATTCAGTTACCCAACCAACAAAATCTCAGAGATTACGTAGAAGCGGAAACATAAATTAATTAAATCTTGAACCAGAATACACATGTCCACAATACGAAATGAGAATGACTTATATATATATATATGCACGTTTGGCACTACTGCCATCTCTTATTACACGTTTTCCAAACATCGGCGCGCAGGCCGGCAACACATGAAAAGCAGGAAACAAAACACTTTGGCCTTCGAGGGCCAGCAAAGAGCAGCAACTTGGGTTCCAACCCGCTATTTCCCGCTCGTCTCGCTAGGACCTGTAAAACACAATCCACCAAGCAGTGGGAAAACAAGTATCCGGTCAGCTTTAGATGACCAAGAATATAACGACCCCACCCCATGCCCGGGGCGGTGGTACTCCTTCCCTACAAGCAAGCAATAACAACATATATTTCACAAGTGCGTCTAAGCACCGCATAAAAACAATTACCACTTACTGTTGGAACATGGTTTTCCATATCCCTTTGATTTGAGAATAACAAATCCTACTTGTATTTGATCTTGTTTGCCATTGTGTTTTAGCATGTAGGTTTGAACAAAGATGACACTAGGTTGTGTTGTTGGTCTGGATTTCCTCACAAGCTGAAAATAATGGAAGAGAGCTAACGACCGACGTTAACTCTTAACACCGGCGTTGACTTTCGTTTCCACCAAGATGAAAATGGCATGGAGGGAAGCTGCCGTGATTGCAGGAGCATTTTGGGAATGATCTGACTCATCGCCAGGCGTTAGACTCAACGCCAGCGTTAAGGTTGCCTAAAATGAATGTTTCCAAAGATGCAGAATCTCCTTCCTATTTTGAAGATCCGAGCCATTAAAACATTTATATACTGGGTCAACGCCAGGTGTTAGCCTTAATGCCGGCGTTAGCTTCCAGTCCTATAAATAGGTGGATTTCGTCTTCTTCAACAACGAATGCTAAAGAGCCCTATTCCAGCACTCGAAATTATTTGTGAGGGCTGTATTTTCAGACCACAAAGGATCTCCCACTAAATTTCTAAAGGAGGCTTGGATC
This sequence comes from Dactylorhiza incarnata, assembly GCA_033032865.1. NCBI lineage: Eukaryota > Viridiplantae > Streptophyta > Magnoliopsida > Asparagales > Orchidaceae > Dactylorhiza > Dactylorhiza incarnata. The sequence goes on along the minus strand of JAWHQI010000152.1, from coordinate 878,722 downwards.
AACACGCTAACTCAACGCGAAGAAGGCATGCTTGGACTTCAATGATCTTCAGTGATTTTTCATCGTCTCCTTCAGATTACCTCATAGGGTGTTTTTATATTTGCCATTTATATTTTATATTTATCTTTGTAACCGGTTCATAAATTTGCCTCATGTTGGCGACTAGGTATGGGTAGGACTTAGGGAAGAATTCACCTCGTGTTGGAGACTAGGTCTAGGGAGTAGATCTAGGGGGTGCTCGAGGCCTTTCTGGGGATAGAAGGGCTAGAGCGGCTTGAGGCCGTATCTGGGGAGAGATCGGCTAAAGCCAACCGGTTCTTAGTGAGAAGAGTCGGTATATCAAATGAAAAGAGTATTTCATATTTCACCTTCGATTTCTAGCGTCATAGAAATCAGATTTTGTAATCAATTTTATAAATGAAAATCATGTCTTTTCTTTTAATAAAATTGATTTCATTTCTAATTTATATCTCTTTACTTTTGATTTAACTTACTTCTAATACAATATCTAAAGTTTTCTATAAAAGATCAAAGTTTTCTAAAACCCTTATTCTCCCCCACCCTCTAAGTGCGCCTCAAGATCCAACACTTATGTTGACTCTAGGCCGCACGTATTGTGCTCTCAAGGCACACTCCATCCACAAGTCCTTTTTTAACTTGGATGGTCTTTTGAGCTAAGCCGTACATACCGACGTTTACTGGCATCTTCCATAAGACGGTGCAATGAGGGGTGTCCTCTTCACCGACCAATATGGATGGGTTCAGATCCAGCTAGTCACGGCTCAATCATCGCGAACAAACAACACGATGCGGGTAAACTATCACCTCATCCCGATCATAGGAAAACCTCCACTGGGTCATCAAGACAGCCCCCAGGGCTGTTCTCAATCACACCACGCGATCTCAAGGAACACTGGCACTAGCGTTGTCGTTAGCTAACATAATAGATTTTTGACTTTTCTTTCGGGCATTTTTTGGAGATCACCTCCAGAACTCCCTGCAGCACATCACAGCACCCAGAACCCGAAAACAAGCATACATACTTGGAATCTTCTCCGGAGTGCAATATCAACATCACCAATCCAGACCAACCTGTCCATATGGGCTTAACAAAGTATGTCTAAGTGCGTACACTGAACCGGACTCTATATGCAATTTCTACGTGAATAATCCATATCGACCCGTCGGAAGAAACCTATCCACTAATTAGTGGAAATCTTCCTGCTACTATGCAAATCATAGACTAACATGTCCAGAGATTATGGAGGAGAATCGTTACACTTGATGCTCATTTTGGTTCCATCGGACCAAGATTCCTCTCCACGAACTCAAAGAAAGCACAAGCACGCAAGAGATCTTCTTCCTCAGACTTGACTAGCCAAGCGGACCTCCTTCCTCTTCCTGACCTCTGCCCTTTCCTTTAGAGAGAGTTCAAGTGAGAAATACTAAGGAAAATCCACGACTTGAAGGCTTTATATACAAAAACGCTACCGCTGGCGCTACCCCCCTATCACAGGCGCTAGCCTAGAGGCGGTACGGCTTAGCCGCTTAAGGAATTAGTCGAGAACACTAGCACTAGCGCCCGCGCTATCTCTCGATGAGTTGAATTCACACGCACTCAACATGATTCGTCGGAATACATTTGTCGGGACACAAATTCATCGAGAGAGCTATTGTCGGTGCCAGCACTACCGCTGGCACTAGCACTCAATGATTCATCTTGATGCTTCCGACGATTCCCACAAGTCCCTTCGATGATACACAACATTTCAACGATACGAGCTACCACTGGCGCTAGCCCTAGCGCTGGCAAGCTCTTTAACTTAGAACTTCTTTAACTTTTTGCACCTGAACACTGGGTCTTACAATCCCCCCCCCCCCCTTAAAAAGAATTTCGTCCTGAAATTCTAACGGTGCAAATAACTACAAAGATAAAAAAGTTAACATTGTACCTTAACGGAATAACTCAGGGAACTCCTCAAGCATGGTCTGCTCTCGTTCCCATGAAAGCTCCTCACGTCCGCAATTGTCCTAGTAGACTTTGACCATTCTGATCGATTTGTTCCGTAATTGCTTGATTTCAGTGTCTTCAATCCAAATGGGCTTCACCCATGTTGCTAGCCCACTTTCGATTGGCACTTGAACATTATCCACAAGCATTTCAGTAGATCTTGCACAGCCTTCCTCAGCACGGAGATGTGGAACACATCATGCAAACTACTCAACTCTGTCAAAAGAGCGAGCTAATAGGAAGCCTCACCAACACGCTCCAGTATCTCAAATGGTCCAAGGACTCTCAGACTCAGCTTTTTCAGGCGTCGAATCCTTGACACACCCTTGAAAGGTTTAATTTTGAGATACACCCAGTCTCCCTCGGCGAACTCGAGGTTCCTGTGTCTCGCATTATAATACTTTGCTTGCCTATCTTGCGCAATCAACAACCTCTCCCGGATTGTCCGAATAGTCGAAGTAGCATCTTTGACTTCTTTTTGCTTAAACAACTTAGTCTCGCACGTCTCCTCCAAAGCCAAAGGTGTACACCACTTTTTACCATATAGGGCTTCAAAGGGCATCATTTGCAAGCTTGTTTGATTTGCTAACTTTTCTACTGATCGTCCCGCCGGTTCGGAATGAAGTGTGCAACTTTTGTCAATCGGTCCACAATCACCCAAATGGCATCATTCCCGTACAGCGATCTCGGCAAACCATGCACGAAATCCATGGATATGTCATCAAACTTCCATTCCAGAATCGGTAACGACTTTAGGAAACCTCCAGGTTTTTGGCATTCGGCCTTCACAAGCGCGCCAATGTGACACTTGGCAACGTATAAGGCGATGTCTATCTTTAAACCCGACCACCAGAATAATTTCTTCAAGTCCTGGTACAACTTTATGCTCCCCAGGTGGATTGAGTACTTCGTAAAATGTGCCTCGTACATCAACTCCTTCCGTAATTTACCAACATTAGGGACACACAATCGATTGTCTTTCCACAAAAGACTATCTTCTACAGAGAACTCAGTATTAGACCCATCAATGGTCTCTGCCACGTACCATTTCATACTTTCATCAAGGTCCAATGCCAATCGGACTCTGTCCGCAAGGTCACACAGTACCTCCGTCCAGTTTAAACATGATGTGACACTGGTTCTCTTATCAATGCAAATGATGTCTAAGGCCTCCAAGTCCCTGATCAGACATCTGAATTCAGTTTGCTTGTAAAGAATCCCTTCGACTTAAAGCATCAGCGACAACATTTCCTTTCCAGGGAGTGTAAAGAATCTTGAAAGTGTAGTCCCCCAGGAACTCCATCCACCTTCGCTGTCATGTATTCAGCTCCTTCTGATCTATTAGGTATTTCAGGCTCTTATGGTCCGTAGAGATGTTGATCTTCACGCCATATAAATAATCCCGCCAAAGCTTAAGAGTGAATATCACGACCGCTAGCTCTAAGTCATGGACCGGATAATTCCTCTCATGCACTTTCAGTTGGCGAGAACCATGAGCAATAACTGGACCATGCTGAAGAAGAACGCAGCCTAAGCCGCTCCCTGACACATCACTGTAGATTTCATGCCTTCTGTACCACATGGCAAACATAAAATTGGCGTCGTGGTGAGACAACTCTTCAACTTATCAAAAGCTCGCGCGCACTTTGGAGACCAAATAAACTTTTGATCTTTCCTAGACAGTGTCGTGAGAGGCAGAGCTATCCTCGAGAAGTTCTCTTCAAAGCGCCTATAATAGCCGGCAAGTCCAAAGAAACTTTGGACTTCCGCCACGGTAGAAAACATAGGCCACTCTCGTATCATAACTATCTTCGCAGGATCCACTGTTATACCCTCTCCACTTTGCACATGACCTAGGAATGCCACAGAGGATAGCCAAAACTCACACTTTGAGAACTTGGCATACAGCTGACTTCGCCTCAGGGTATCCAATACAATGCACAAGTGAATCAGTCTAGGCACTCTCGAAACATTTTGTTTATTAGATTCAAAAATACCGATGGCGCATTCATCAAGCCAAACGGCATCACTGTGAACTCAAAATGCCCATAACGGGTACTAAACGCCATCTTGGGAATGTCACATTCCCGAATCCGCAATTGGTAGTAGCCATATTTTAAATCCAACTTTGAGTACACAGTCGATCCAACCTGCTGATCGAACAAGTCATCGATTCGCGGAATCGGATACTTATTCTTTTCTATCAGCTTATTCAGTTCGCGGTAGTGTATACATAGACACAAGCTTTCATCCTTATTTTTCACAAAAGGGACCGGTGCACTCCAAGGGGATGAACTTGGACGTATGAAGCCTTGCTCCAGTAACTCCTGCAACTGAACTTTCCATTCTGCCATCTTCTTTGGCGCAATTCGATACGGTGAGCATGCTATAGGTTTGGCACCTGGCAACAGCTCAATAACAAAGTCAATCTCTCGCTACGGTGGAGCCCCAGGAAGATCTTTTGGGAAAACATCTGCATACTCCGATATGATGGGAACGTCACACAAACTGGTCATTGGCTCTGAAGTCTCCAACAACGTGAACAACAACTCTGTACCTTTTCGAACAGCCTTGACTACTTGGAGAGCAGATATCAGCATCTTTCTCAATCCTCGCAAACTGGTAAACGTAGTCTCGCATTCAGTATTTTGCCATAGTGTGACTTCCTTCAAATTGCAATCAATGCATGCACATTGCCTCGAAAGCAATTCTGAAAGTGCAATGTTAACCTCACTAGAATTCTCTAGAGGGGGGGGGGGGGGGGGTGAATAGAGATTTAAAAGTACGTTGTGCAAAATTAACAAATATATATATATGTGTAATAATCTCAGATTTAAGCTTCCCACACACACCAATAAGAATTAAGTAAAATGGAGAAAGAAAAATGAAAATCACAGCACAACACAAGGAAATATAGTGGTTCCCCAAACTTTGGGTAGTCCACTCTTCTACCCCCTTGGTAGGAATTCACTATCTTGTACTGAGTCTTTTGATAAGGAGACTCTTAGAACCAGCCTGAGTCTTTTGATAAGGAAACTCTTAGAACCAGTACAACTAAATTTTTTGAAGAGAGATTCTAAAAACTCTTTTACACTGTTTGAAAATGAAGTGAAGATAAGAAGAAGAAAAGTAGAAGAAATAATTAAAACAAGAAAGAATCTTCTTCCTAGCAAGAAGATTAGAAGCACAAGAAATAGTGAATGAAATCTCTCTTCTATAGTGAGAAGGAGATTATAGGCCTTTTGTCTTTCAAGAGAGCTATCAGAGATTGCAGCAGTATGGCTTCTGAAAGAGAGGATGATGAAGGCTTGTTGTTTGCTTCAGCACACTATCACTTCTCTCAGCTTTTCTCACTTTTCTCTTGGGAGCTTTTCCTCTATTTCAAATGTATGGAGTGAATCACTTCTCACCTTCTTCTCTGCCGACTTCCCTCTTATTTATAGCTCTGTTTATTCAAAGAATACTATAGGAGAATAATTAATTAGTAGACAGAGAAATAGTAAGAGAGAAAAGATTCCATAATCAATATTTCTGTAGAAGGAAAGAGATCATTCTAATTTCAAATAATATCCATAATAAGCTTAATCAATTTAGCCAAGAATCATTTAGAAGGAAAGACTGATTCAAAACGGCTAGAAAAGAATAATATCATTCCATAAAATTCAGATCTACAGATAGAAGGAAAGAAATCTGGCGTGTTTTGAATTTGACATAGAAATCGACGTACGTTGATTACTATTCGACGGAAGCGTCAATTTCAGACTGGCTGGACGTCGAGAGAAGAATATGGAAGGTGCGTCGACTAAGATACGTCGACTTCACTAGATACGTCGACTAGAAGTCAGAGTTACGTCGACATAGGTTACGTCGAATTCTGTTTAGAGCTACTTCGACTCATTCTGAGAGGAACGTCGACTACACTTCGACGTTGCGTCGACTACACTTCGACGTTGCGTTGAATACTATTCGACGCATATTTACTTAGACTAATTTTTCATTCTTGGAATTTATATTCTACTCATTCTTAGGGGTTAAGATAAATCATTTCCCCAACAATCTCCCCCTATTTGTCTTAACCCTATTCAGGGAGAAATTGTACCAGCTTTTAATCAACACAGCAAGGCATTCATATATAGGAAAGAAATATGTTAAGTAATCAGAAGAAAATAGAATCATATACACAGACTTTATAAACAGTATTTAAGCATGGAGAGAGAAAAAAATATAGAGTATATCAGCATTTGTTCAACACATTGTTCAACACATCACTCAGGAGGGGTAGGGGGAGTTTTTCTTTTCCTAGTAAATACTAAGGTTTTTAAAGAAGAGAGGTTCTCCTTCTCAGTAACATGTGGTTCACTCAGCTCCCCCTGAGTCACAACAGTTTGCTCCCCCTGAGATGAATCTTCCTTTGAGCCTTCTACTTCTGCCTCTTCTGGTTCTTTCTCAGCTCCAGCTTCAATTATATCAGCATTTGGCTCCCCCTGAGCTTCAGCTTCTTTTTCAACAAAAGTTTTCTTTTCAGCTTCTCTCTCTGCTCTGCTAGCCTCCCCTCGAAAGAGAACTACTTGTTGTATAGCTTCTCTTGCTATAGAGAGTACATCTGTTATCTGGTCCTCAGTATGTAGCTCTGGGACTAATTCATTTCCAAATGTCTTATCAGCTTTTGAAGTAGGAAGGGACTTGTGTGAGAGAGATTTGTGACTTGAGAGCTGCTCTTCATCTAATTTCTCCCCCTTCTTGACCTTCTTAGCCAAGGAGGTTAAGAAAGACTTGGTCACTTTGGAGGAAGAGACAGAGGACATCAAGCTTTGCACAGAGACATTGACCCCATCTATTTGGGTTTGCATGTGTATGATGGAGGAGTGAAGTTGGGGGTAGTGTGCATCCAGCATTTAAAGGGCTGCTGATTGGATACACTGGGTGATGAGAGTGTTAGTGGATAGAGATGGCTCAAAGTGTGTTGGAGTAGGAGATAATGGTGGAGGAGGAGGTGATGTAGGTGGAGAGATAATTGTATCATTGTGATGAGGTGAGTTTAATGGAGGAGGTGGAGGAATAGAGGAGGGTTGAGCAGGTGGATGTGAAGATGTAGGTAGGATAGGAGTTGTGATGGTAGTAGAGACTATTGGTGTGGATGATGTAGGTAGGGAAGAGATGTCTGTATGCTGAGGAGGAGGCGAGGATGGATGGCTAGGAGAGTTAGGAGGAGAGGGAGTCCTATCAGGAAAGGCACCAGGCTTGGGAATTTGCCTGGTCCATTTTGAGAAGAGGGCTATGGACATCCTTTTTCCAGGGGGAATGGGGATTCCTTTTGACCTACATAGGTCAGGGAAGGAGTGGAGGAGTACCTGACTCATGATTCTCATATAGGCATTCTCTTTGTGAGAATATTTGTAGCCTATCATTTTCAGTAAGCAGCTGACCCAGTCAACCTTCTTTTTCAGCACAAGGGCCCCCATGATGTTCAGTTGCTGCTTGGGCACTGCATCATGGGCAGAGATCTTGCATAATAGAACTTTTCCTACTATGTCTGCCAATAGTCTATATTCCTCAGAAAAATCTATTTTCTTCAGGTGGATTGGTTTATCTTTGGAGAACTTCATGATGAGTAATAAATTCTTGGTTTTCTCAGGGGTGAGATCCACAGGTTCATCACTTGATAAGGGAATGATGATGAAGATTTATTTAGTTATCTTTAGAAAATAATTTGCTTCCCCTTTTTGATTTGAACAAGGATAGTGTACCTGATGGAAAATCAAAAGTGTCCCTAAGGTGTTCTGCTGAGATTGAGACAGGTTTCTCATAGAGTGTTCCTGTGATTTCTCCTTGCTCAGATATTTGAACATGATTCATTAACTCAGTGAGTTCTGTCTCTAGGATTCTGCATCTTGTGGAAATGAGTTTGTCTAAACCAGCTTCAGTGAAGAGAGCTATGATGCTCTTATTGTTTTCGGCGGCGGCTTGGAAGGATTCAAGATAAATGTCAAAATCGGAGTTGATCTTGGGAGCCATTTAGGTCAGTGAGAGAGAAGAAGAGATGGCTGGTCTGAGAAATGAGAAGGATGAGAGAAGCTCAGGAGTGTGCAGAATTTTAACTGAATAGTCTATTTAAGTCAGGTGAAACGTTGATATGAGACACAACTCGTGGTTTATTCGGTACAGCCATAGATGTGACAGAAAATATTTCAGTATTGCCGCTCTTTTTCATGAAGTCGACGTTGCATCGAGTGGAAGTCGATGTATACGTCAGTATAGTCTGATAGGGTTTCCTATCGACGTATGCGTCGATATGAGTCGACGCATACGTCGATTTTACTAATCATTTTAGTTATCGACGATGCGTCGATTAAGGAATCGACTTGATTTCTACTTTGTCTGAAAATTTCAGGTTTTTCTTGAGGGGTTATTTCTTCCTAATCCTAAGGTTTTCTAAGTCACCCTTGGACTAATTTTATAAATAGTTGGATTGATTGTGCCAACATTGTTTGGCAGTGTGGCCAATTTTATTGCAGATATAACACCTAATTTTCTTTTGACTAAGGAGATTTGAGTTTAGGGAGGAATAGAGATGGTGATTAGGATAAAAGTTTTGATCAGGATAGTAATTTTGATTATGAAAAGATTTTTGATTAGGATAGAAGTTTTGATCAGGATAAAATTTTTGATCAGGATGAAAGGGTCCTGAATGGGGGTTAAGATAGAAAGTTTTTGAAGAATACCCATGTCCTGTATTTAAGTTGCTCTGAGATTTTATGCGTCGATATCTATTCGACGTATGTTGAGAGTTGCGTCGATATGTATTCGGCGCTTTCTCTAGATTGTGTTGATCTGGAATCGATGCATATGAGTAGTTGCGTCGATTGTAAGTCGACGTACTGTTATTCATGTGTCGATTAGAGGTCGAAGCATTTAAGTGATTGCGTAGAGTAGAATTCGACGTACTATCATTCATGCGTCGATATGAAGTCGACACAATTTTATCTTCACAGATTTTATTTTTCCCTTTTTCTGATTGGAGTTTTGTTTCTTTTGGCATAGTTGCTTTCTCAGAGGTAGTTTGAGTGTCTTCTTCTGAATGGTATGATGATGATTCATTAAGGTGGTTCATCTCCTTGAAGGTGAGGTCTTCTGTATTTTGTGAGTCTTCTTCTAAGTTTGTTGATTTGATGGATTTAGTGAATTTAACAGGGCTCATCCAAGCAGGTTTGGTTGATGATATTGAACTAGTTGAAGGATCAGCTCCTAACCCCATATTCTTATGTCTGATTATTTGTTTTTCAGTGATTTCTTTAAGTGTTTGGCTTCTGACTTTTATAGATTCTTCAAAAGCTTTTGCCTGGGATACCTTCTTCTTAAGGAGTTGATTTTCTATTTTAGCACTATCAATTTCTTTTTCTGTTTTATAGATTTTACATCTTAGTTCATAATTTTTTGAACATGTATCCTCTATTTTTCTCATATTAATTTGTTCTTTTAGATCCTTAATTTCTTGTTTAGCTTTTTGTTGATCTAAACAAAGTCTTTCAAAATCCTTTTTTAAAATCATCACATAGAAAATCTATTTCATCAAAAATGCTTACCTCATCCTTATCCTCAGATTCCTCTATGAGAATAAGGCTATTTGCTTTTGCTGTTGAAGAGATGCTTCCTTCTGATCCTATTTTACTCCATGATTCAGCAAAACATTCTTCTTCTGTGCTTCTAAGAGCCATCAAACATAGATCTTCTTGTTTAGTCTCTTCATTATCACTTTTGGATGAAGTGCTGTCTTCAGAATCTGTCTCACTCCAAGCTTCTGCAATGAAGCCACTTTCTTTCTTCTTCACTTTTTTCTTGAGATCTTTCTTTTTCAGATCTTTCTTTTTCTCAACATTCTCTGGACATTCTGGAGCAATATGTCCAGTTTTTCTGAAGGAATAACAAACAATATCTTTGGTAGGAGTCTTATCATACCTTGGTTTTGACTCTCTCCTTCTAGACCCATCTGGCCTAACCCATTTCTTGAATCTTTTGGCCAAGAGGCTGAATAGTTCTTCTTCAGTCACAGAGGTTTCTTCATCTGTTGCTTTTAATGCAATATTTCTATCTTTTGAAGGGGTTGGAGTGTTTTCCCTTCTTTCCTTCTCTTCTCTGGTTTTCAGTAGTTGCTCATAGGATTTGAGTTTTCCTAAGAGAGCATCTGTTGAGATTTCCTTTTGTCCTCTTGTATCTCTTATTGCCCATATTCTTGAGTCCCATTAACTTGGGAGACTCATTAACAGTTTGTCATTGATCTCTGTGAGAGAGATCTCTCTATCCAAGCTCCTTAATTGATTGATGATCATACTGAATCTGTCATACATCTCAGATATACTTTCTTCATTCTTCTTTTGGAAGTTCTCATATTGGGAGATCAATAAAGTCTTCCTATCTTTCCTTTCATCAGCACTTGCTTTTACCATCTTTGTAAGGGCCTCCCAAATATCTTTGGCTGATTCACAGTCAATAACCCTTTGAAAGATTTCATCTGAGAGGGTTGAGACAAGAATGTTCACAGCTTTTGCATCACATGCTTTTGTCTTTTTCTCATCATCTGTCCACTCAGCCCTTGGGACAAGTGTTTGTGTCACTTTACCACTTGAGTCCTTCCTGTAGGGCTTTGGAGGGCCTGTCAAAATAACATTAAACAAATCTTCATCAATAGAATTCATATAGATTCTAATTCTTGTTTTCCAAAGTGCAAACTTTTCAAGATTGCACATTGGTGGTCTTGTGGAAGCATAATCTTTCATTTGTGCCATGTGAAAAATAGTTTTTAGAAATATATATATATGTATATATGAGGTAGGATCTTTTTGATCAAGGAGTTACCCCTTTTTGATCAACCTGCCTCTGATACCAATTGAAAGTGCACAGTTAACCTCACTAGAATTCTCTAAAGGGGGGGGGGGTGAATAGAGATTTAAAAGTACTTAGTGCAAAATTAACAAATATATATGTGTAATAATCTCAGATTTAAGCTACCCACACACACCAACAAGAATTAAGTAAAATAGAGAAAGAAAAATGAAAATCACAGCACAACACAAGGAAATATAGTGGTTCCCCAAACTTTGGGTAGTCCACTCTTCTACCCCCCTGGTAGGAATTCACTATCTTGTACTGAGTCTTTTGATAAGGAGACTCTTAGAACCAGCCTGAGTCTTTTGATAAGGAGACTCTTAGAACCAGTACAACTGAATTTTTTGAAGAGAGATTCTAAAAACTCTTTTACACTGTTTGAAAATGAAGTGAAGATAAGAAGAAGAAGAAGTAGAAGAAATAATTAAAACAAGAAAGAATCTTCTTCCTAGCAAGAAGATTAGAAGCACAAGAAATAGTGAATGAAATCTCTCTTCTATAGTGAGAAGGAGATTATTGGCCTTTTCTCTTTCAAGAGAGCTATCAGAGATTGCAGCAGTATGGCTTCTGAAAGAGAGGATGAAGAAGGCTTGTTGTTTGCTTCAGCACACTATCACTTCTCTCAGCTTTTCTCACTTTTCTCTTGGGAGCTTTTCCTCTATTTCAAATGTATGGAGTGGATCACTTCTCACATTCTTCTCTGCCGACTTCCCTCTTATTTATAGCTCTGTTTATTCAAAGAATACTATAGGAGAATAATCAATTAGCAGGCAGAGAAATAATAAGAGAGAAAAGATTCCATAATCAATATTTCTGTAGAAGGAAAGAGATCATTCTGATTTCAAATAATATCCATAATAAGCTTAATCAATTTAGCCAAGAATCATTTAGAAGGAAAGACTGATTCAAAACGGCTAGAAAAGAATAATATCATTCCATAAAATTCAGATCTACAGATAGAAGGAAAGAAATCTGGCGTGTTTTGAATTTGACATAGAAATCGACGTACGTCGATTACTATTCGACGGAAGCGTCAATTTCAGACTGGCTGGACGTCGAGAGAAGAATATGGAAGGTGCGTCGACTAAGATACGTCGACTTCACTAGATACGTCGACTAGAAGTCAGAGTTACGTCGACATAGGTTACGTCGAATTCTGTTTAGAACTACTTCGACTCATTCTGAGAGGAACGTCGACTACACTTCGACGTTGCGTTGAATACTATTCGACGCATATTTACTTAGACTAATTTTTCATTCTTGGAATTTATCTTCTACTCATTCTTAGGGGTTAAGATAAATCATTTCCCCAACAATCTCTCCCTATTTGTCTTAACCCTATTCAGGGAGAAATTGTACCAGCTTTTAATCAACACCGCAAGGCATTCATATATAGGAAAGAAATATGTTAAGTAATCAGAAGAAAATAGAATCATATACACAGACTTTATAAACAGTATTTAAGCATGGAGAGAGAAAAAAATATAGAGTATATCAGCATATGTTCAGCACATTGTTCAACACATCACTAAAGAGGGGTAGGGGGAGTTTTTCTTTTCCTAGTAAATACTAAGGTTTTTCTAGAAGAGAGGTTCTCCTTCTCAGTAACATGTGGTTCACTCAGCTCCCCCTGAGTCACAACAGTTTGCTCCCCCTGAGATGAAACTTCCTTTGAGCCTTCTACTTCTGCCTCTTCTGGTTCTTTCTCAGCTCCAGCTTCAATTATATCAGCATTTGGCTCCCCCTGAGCTTCAGCTTCTTTTTCAACAAAAGTTTCCTTTTCAGCTTCTCTCTTTGCTCTGCTAGCCTCCCCTTGAAAGAGAACTACTTGTTGTATAGCTTCTCTTGCTATAGAGAGTACATCTGTTATCTGGTCCTCAGTATGTAGCTTTGGGACTAATTCATTTCCAATTGTCTTATCAGCTTTTGAAGTAGAAAGGGACTTGTGTGAGAGAGATTTGTGACTTGAGAGCTGCTCTTCATCTAATTTCTCTCCCTTCTTGACCTTCTTAGCCAAGGAGGTTAAGAAAGACTTGGTCACTTTGGAGGAAGAGACAGAGGACATCAAGCTTTGCACAGAGGCATTGACCCCATCTATTTGGGTTTGCATGTGTATGATGGAGGAGTGAAGTTGGGAGCAGTGTGCATCCAGCATTTCTTGAAATTTTTGGGTTGCTGATTGGATACACTGGGTGATGAGAGTGTTAGTGGATGGAGATGGCTCAAGGTGTGTTGGAGTAGGAGATAATGGTGGAGGAGTAGGTGATGAAGGTGGAGAGATAACTGTATCATTGTGATGAGGTTAGTTTAATGGAGGAGGTGGAGGAATAGAGGAGGGTTGAGCAGGTGGATGTGAAGATGTAGGTAGGATAGGAGTTGTGATGGTAGTAGAGACTATTGGTGTGGATGATGTAGGTAGGGAAGAGATGTCTGTATGTTGAGGAGGAGGCGAGGATGGATGGCTAGGAGAGTTAGGAGGAGAGGGAGTCCTATCAGGAATGGCACCAGGCTTGGGAATTTGCCTGGTCGATTTTGAGAAGAGGGCTATGGACATCCTTTTTCCAGGGGGAATGGGGTTTCCTTTTGACCTACATAGGTCAGGGAAGGAGTGGAGGAGTACCCGACTCATGATTCTCATATAGGCATTCTCTTTGTGAGAATATTTGTAGCCTATCATTTTAAGTAAGCAGCTGGCCCAGTCAACCTTCTTTTTCAGCACAAGGGCCCATATGATGTTCAGTTGCTGCTTGGGCACTGCATCATGGGCAGAGATCTTGCATAATAGAACTTTTCCTACTATGTCTGCCAATAGTCTATATTCCTCAGAAAAATCTATTTTCTTCAGGTGGATTAGTTTATCTTTGGAGAACTTCATGATGAGTAATAGATTCTTGGTTTCCTCATGGGTGAGATCCACAGGTTCATCACCTGATAAGGGAATGATGATGAAGATTTATTTAGTTATCTTTAGAAAATAATTTGCTTCCCCTTTTTGATTTGAACAAGGATAATGTACCTGATGGAAGATCAAAAGTGTCCCTAAGGTGTTCTGTAGAGATTGAGACAGGTGTCTCATAGAGTGTTCCGACTGGCTGGACGTCGAGAGAAGAATATGGAAGGTGCGTCGACTAAGATACGTCGACTTCACTAGATACGTCGACTAGAAGTCAGAGTTACATCGACATAGGTTACGTCGAATTCTGTTTAGAGCTACTTCGACTCATTCTGAGAGGAACGCCGACTACACTTCGACGTTGCGTCGAATACTATTCGACGCATATTTACTTAGACTAATTTTTCATTCTTGGAATTTATATTCTACTCATTCTTAGGGGTTAAGATAAATCATTTCCCCAACACATTCCATGCCAAAGATCACATCGAACTCGGATATCGGTAGCATTGATGCTTCCAAATCAAACTCCTGACGTCTTATCCGCACCTGAACACAACAAACTCTGTCTGCATGCATTCGACACCCATTTGGCAGCACGATATCCAATCTGTCCTTTGCCACAAATGAAGGCACTCCAATATGCAATATTAAGTCCTCAGACAGAAAGGAGTGGGATGCTCTAGTGTCAAATAAGGCTCTCTCCGGACAATTCCAAATCAGGACAAAGCCTAATACAAACAGGGTCTATAGGAAATCGAACACAAGGTATAAAATACATAAAGCAGTAAATGGTATATACGAAATCATACTTGTCATGACGTCGCTTTGTTTAATGGCCTCTTGCTGGCCAAGATTATATACTCACGGTTGAGCTAGAGTGTTGTGGGATGCAGATGACTCCACTGCCTTCCCTTTCTCCGCCGCAAAATCCGCAGCTGCCTTTTTTCCGCTGCGACAGTCCCGAGCAAAGTGGCATACTTTGCCACAATTATAACATTTGACTGGACCTCGTTCAATAGTTGCTCCTGAAGCAGAAGAGGAAGCCGATTCTGAAAACCTAAACTTCTTTCTGACTCCATACGTCTTTACAATAAGACTTGTCTCGTGCTGCACACGCTTCAATTTCACTTCCAGAGACCTAGCCGCATTCACTAAGTCGTAGAAGCCAAGTAACATTGGACCCGCAAATGCTATTCGTAAGTTAGCTCGCAGAACGTTGTAGAATTTGTTGACCTTGGTCTACTCATCTTCCCAAAAAGACCTCACATAACAGCCCAAATAGAAGAACTCATTCAAGTATTCATCTACTGTGTGCTCTCCCTATTCCAGGTGTAAACACTGGTTCTGTAGAGGTCTTCCTGGTTGAGCATGTAGTGCTACCATAACTGCCACTGTGACCACTCGAATTGTCTCAGCATAAGGAGGGGTTTTATGTACTTGGGCGGACACACTACTCTCCACAACAGGCTCAACTGCGGCAACCAGCATCGGGGCCACCCCAAGGGCAGGAGGCTGTACAGGCCATCCTGGTTGCGCATTGATCATGGCAAACACAGATTCAACTATCAACCACATCGTTTCAGCTGAAGGAGGAAATGTAGGCATCTCAGCAGATGCACTACTCTCAGCAGTGTGTTGGGGTTGGGACTGCCCCTCACCACTTCTAGTCACCTATAATAATGTCGGGCACAATTTAGTGACTATTCGCGCCACAAAAAAAGCAAGCAAGGAACACGCAGGTTCCACAATCATGCTAAAACATATATATATAATGCATTCCTAAGTGGACATTCTGGTTATTTAAATGAGTTAAACGGTGACGCACACACCTATTCACCGCCCCTTACAAGAATTTGACCACGAATTCACACGGAAAGGGATCGAGACCCGTAGCTGATACCAAATTGTAACACCCCACCCGTTGCACAGTATATAACAGTAGGTCCGGCCGGGACCCCACGCCATATAAGGTGAACAAGCAAGAGGGTTACATATTCAGTTACCCAACCAACAACATCTCAGAGATTACGCAGAAGCGAAAGCATAAATTAATTAAATTTTGAACCAGAATACACATGTCCACAATACGAAAAGGGCATGACTGATTGATAACTCTATGTTTATCATAGTTTTTAGTTAGTTTTTAATTTAATAATCAACCAATTTTCGTTTTAATTATTAGAATATTCTCCTTAATTTCTTTATTTTACCTTTTCAGGAAAATCTGGGCTGCTGATAGCATTTCTGGGCTAACAGTGTTATTCAGGAGAAAAATTGAGCCTGTTCTGAGATTTTGTCAAGTACACGCCCCACTGTCACGGGTGTGACCAATGGGCGTGACCGTTGTCACGGGCCGTGGCCCCTTCTGCACCAGGAGATCTGCCACGTCGGATTAATATTACACGCCCCAAGGTCATGGGCGTGACCATGGGGCGCGGCCTGAAGTCATGGGCGTGCCAACCATTGCAAAACCAGCTCAAGCCACGTCAGATTAATATTACACGCCCCTAGGTCACGGGCGTGACCATGGGGCGTGGCCTCTCCTAAACCGCCAAATTAAATCCCGCTCAAGCCGTTTCCCGCCATTTGCAGATCAAGATAAGACACGCCCTAAGGTCACGGGCGTGACCTAGGGGCGTGACCAACAGATTTATGAATTTTGGCGGTTCTACTCCCGAACGTTCCCGGGTATTCAAAACAGCATTTCCGTACCTTACACGCCCTAGGTCACGGGCGTGACCTAGGGGCGTGTCTCCCCAACAATTTCAACTATAAATTGCTGCCTTGTCCTGATGCGAAGGAAGAGGATTTTGGAGTCCAATTGTTGTAATCCTGCACCTTTTAATTGTAATTTCTAGTTGTTATTTCTGAATTTTGTGTCAAGTTGTAGTTCTCGTTAAAGCTATTTCAATTTAAGTACTCTTTATTTTATCAATCATGTGTCTTTTCCTTATCATATGTATTTCATCCATCATGATGAGTAGCTAAATTCCAATTAGCACTTGATCATGATGAACTTTGGAATAAAATAAACTTTGTTTTGTTCTTATAAAAATTAGCAAGCTCTCTATATTATTTCGCTTCGATTTATCATTGATTCTAATTGCGTCGAATCCATATGTCGCGAATATGTTTTTTGATCTAAGATTCGTATGCTAGTGATCGAGAGATTCATGCAAACGAGGAGATCACTCAAAGATAAAAATAATTTCATACACTCCTCGAGAGAGGGTGATTTAAATCTTCCGGATCGGAATCAAATTCAGTAGAGGGGTTCACCGCCTAAAGAAAGCTTAGGGGTTTCGACTGGCCGAGAGGTCTTAATCGATCAACCTAAGGTTAGTTGATAGTTCTCTCGAGAGAGGTTCTATCATACTTTGGGAACCTCCACGGTCGAAGTTTATAATTTAGAAGTTTGCAATTTATCCATTTAAGAAGTTTATTTTAGTCCAAAGGGATTCTAGATCAAGTGCTAGCTTTCTAATCATCAATTTTCTCTTTAGTCCAAGTCTTCTTTTTTACTTCACTTTTCAAACCAAAAATTTCTGTTAGATAAAATAACAGCTCTACTTTGTGAGTACAAGTACTCGACAGCCCCGAGTCTCATACGACACTTGATCCTATACTTTAAAACGATAGGTATACATGCCTTATCGGTTTATTGTTGAAATTACGCTTCAGTAAAAACAATACAAAGAAATTATTCATCAAGTTTTTGGCGCCATTGCCGGGGAGTTATTTTATGTCGATATTTTGAAAGCAAAGTTCTGTTAATTTTATCATTTTTTTTCTCTTTCTTTCGTTTTTTCTCTTTGATGTATGACCCGAAGGAATCCGTCAGATCTTCTTGAATTGGATCCGGAAATCGAGCAAACCATTCGGCGACGCTTAAGATTCCAACGGCCAAATTCTCAAGATCCGATTGAGGAATCTGTAGGTGACACTTCCTTTCCGAATACCTTTTCCTCTTCTTCTTCTTCTTATTCTTCCTCTTCTACTTCTTCTAATATGGGTGATCCAAATCCGGATGAGGTCGCGCAACGGACTATTTCCTATTATGCCCGGCCTAATCTGGAGGATACCACTTCTAGTATTGTTCGCCCCGCTATAGCGAACAATAATTTTGAGTTGAAGCCGAGCATCATTCAAATGGTACAACAATATGTACAATTTGATGGGCTTCAAGATGAGGATGCCAACGCGCATATTTTTAGTTTTCTAGAAATATGCGATACTTTCAAAATTAACGGGGTATCCGATGATGCAATTAGGCTTCAGCTTTTTCCTTTCTCCTTGCGCAATAAAGCTAAGCAGTGGCTCAGTTCTCTTCCAAGAGGATCTATCACCACATGGGCCTAAATGACGGAACAATTTCTCACGAAATATTTTCCGCCCGCTAAATCAGCCCAATTGCGTAAGGATATCATTTCTTTCTCCCAAGTTGAATCGGAAACGCTTTATGATACTTGGGAGCGGTTTAAGGAATATTTGCGCCGATGCCCCTATCATGCAATCCCCAATTGGTTGCAAATTCAGACATTCTATAACGGCCTAAATTCCCAAACGCGTCAAATGATTGACGCCGCCGCCGGTGGTACCTTGAATAATAAAACACCGGCAGGCGCGCAAGAGCTTTTAGAGAGTATGGCCATGAATACGTATCAATGGAGTACACCTCGGTCGCGCCCAAATAAACCGGCTGGGATATATGAAGTTGATACGATTTCAAATTTATCTGTCCAGGTTGAGCTTTTAAATAGAAAAATAGAAGAGATGGCTGCTTCCTCTTCTACACCTACCTGGGGATCCCCCTCCACCATTGCCGAACATGTGGATTACATGGGTAATCCGAATCGGGCAACCTTTAATTCGGGAATCACCCCAATTTCTCTTGGAGTAATCCAGGGAATGCGGCACAACCACCCAACACAATTCCACCTGGCTTTCCTCCACCACTAGCTCCAAAAGCTCCCACTATTGAGGAAGTGTTCACCAAATATGCAGCAACTAACGACGCAAATATCCGGAATCTTACCGGATCTGTTCGCAATTTGGAGAATCAAATTGGGCAAATTGCAAAGATGCTCTCCGATCGACAACAGGGAGCACTACCGGGCAATACGGAGCCCAACCCAAAGGAGCAAGCAAAGGATATCACGTTACGGAACGGGAAGGAGGTAACTACTCCTGCGAAATTGGTTGAACCAGAGGTAACCATTTCTCCATCTTCTCCTCCTCCTCAAATTATAACGCAAAATAAAATTAAGGAATTTCAACCACCACTTCCCTATCCGTCTAAATTAAAAAAAGATCGGATTGATGAGCATTACGGTAAATTTTTAGACATGCTTACACAAATTCATATTAATCTACCGTTTTGCGAAGCCATCACACAAATGTCGAAGTATGCTAAATACCTCAAGGATCTTTTATCCAATAAAAAAAACTTGAGGATATTTCTACCGTTCAATTGAACGCGGAGTGCTCGGCAGTTTTACTTAATAAATTGCCTAAGAAATTAACCGATCCGGGTAGTTTCTCAATTCCATGTTTATTTGGCGATTTCTTAGTAAAACATGCGTTGGCCGATCTAGGCGCCTCTATAAATTTGATGTCTTATTCTCTTTTCCAAAAATTGGGTTTAGGAGAGCCTAATCCTACGAGAATGAGCATCCAATTGGCGGATCGATCCATAAAATACCCAATGGGTATTATCGAGGATGTGCTTGTCAAGGTTGATAAATTTATCTTTCCGGTAGATTTTGTCATCCTTGACATCGAAGAGGACACCGAGGTGCCACTCATTCTCGGTCGCCCTTTCCTTGCCACCTCGCGCGCCATAACTGATGTTAGTAACGGTAAACTTCTCCTTAGAGTCGGAGATGAAGAAGTTACCTTTACTATCAACTCTTCTAGGAAAAATACGCTCTCAAATGACGACTCTTGTTTTTTCTTGGAGGCTTCGCCTGATGAAGACTCCGTTTTATTTTATGAATATATTTCACCGTCATCTTTTTATGATGAAGACTTTGAAAATCTCGATCTTATTTCTCATGAAATTATTGATGGCACGATCACTCACGCGCCTATTTTTGAAATTTTAGAATTAGGTAATGATCGTTTAAAAACTTCTTATGAAGAACCTCCCGTGCTAGAACTAAAACAATTGCCTGATCATTTAGAATATTTATTTTTAGCGGAGGATTCTAAGCTTCCCGTAATTGTGTCGGCATTTCTGTCCGATGAAGAAAAATTAAAATTATGAAATGTTTTAAAACTTCATCGCCGCGCAATTGCGTGGAAAATTTCGGATTTAAAAGGGATTAATCCCTCCTTTTGTACGCATAAGATTTTATTGGAAGAAAATTCACGCAAATCTATTCAACCACAATGCCGCCTAAATCCTAATATGGAGGAGGTGGTTAAGGTGGAGGTAATCAAATTATTAGATGCGGGCATCATCTATCCGATTTCGAATAGCTCTTGGGTCAGTCCGGTCCAAGTGGTGCCAAAGAAAGGAGGATTAACGGTAGTGCCAAACGATAAAAATGAATTAATCCCAAATAGAACCGTTACCGGATGGCGGGTTTGTATTGATTATCGTAAATTAAATGATGCGACCCATAAGGATCATTTTCCTTTGCCTTTCATTGACCAAATCCTTGAACGACTATCCGGACACTCATTTTATTGTTCTCTTGACGGTCTCTCGGGATATTTTCAAATCCCAATTGCGCCCAAAGACCAGGAGAAAACAACTTTCACTTGTCCGTTTGGCACCTTCGCCTATCGTAGGATGCCATTTGGGTTATGCAATGCGCCGACTACATGCCAAAGGTGTATGCTAGCAATTTTTGACGAACTAGTGGAGGATATTATGGAGGTTTTTATGGATGATTTCTCCGTTTTCGGAGATTCATTTGATTTATGTTTGACTAACCTTTCCCGCATTCTCCAACGATATGAAGACACAAATTTAGTGTTAAATTGGGAGAAGTGCCATTTTATGGTACGGGAAGGTTTGGTTTTAGGCCATAAAATATCTAGTAAGGGTATAGAGGTGGATAAAGCTAAAATTGAAACTATAGAAAAATTACCTCCCCCTTCAAATGTTAAGGCCGTACGTAGTTTTCTTGGGCATGCCGGTTTCTATCGCCGGTTTATAAAAGACTTTTCTAAAATAACCAAGCCCCTCACTCACTTATTAGAAAAAGATGCACCTTTTATTTTTGATAAAAATTGTTTGCATTCTTTTTCTATTATTAAAGAAAAATTAATAAACGCTCTGATTATGATAGCTCCCAATTGGGATCTTCCTTTTGAGACTATGTGCGACGCTAGTAGTTTTGCCGTTGGTGCAGTCCTGGGACAACGCATCAATAAAAATTTTCATCCTATTTATTATGCGAGCAAGACACTTACCGACGCACAAGAGAATTACACAACAGCCGAGAAAGAGCTTTTAGCCGTGATTTTCCCTTTTGATAAATTTCGCTCTTATCTTACTTTATCCAAAGTAATTGTTTTTACTGATCACTCGGCTTTACGTTATTTGCTAACGAATACTGATGCCAAGCCAAGATTGATTAGGTGGATCTTACTCTTACAAGAATTTGATTTGGAGATCCGGGACAAAAGGGGAGCGGAAAATTTGGCGGCGGATCATCTTTCTCGGTTGGAGAATCCCAATTCGGAGGAGCTCATAGAGGAAGAAATTAATGATACTTTTCCCGAGGAACGCCTCCTCGTTATTCATAAGGTAATAGATCTCCCTACCCCTTGGTTCGCCGATTTCGCAAACTACCTTGTTGCGAGATTTCTCCCAAAAGATTTTTCCTATCAAGAAAAGAAGAAATTCTTTTCTGATTTGAAAATTTATTTTTGGGAGGATCCGTTCCTTTTTCGAGTTTGTGCGGACCAAGTGGTGCGGAGGTTTGTATCTCATGAGGAGGGCGCTCAAATTTTAAAGCATTGCCACGTGGGACCCGCCAGTGGGCATTATAAAGCAAATCGGACGGCGCAGAAGGTACTTGAAGCGGGCTTCTTTTGGCCGAGCATCTTCAAGGACGCTCACGCACATGTAAGTCGTTGTGAACAATGCCAACGCTCAGGTAATATCTCTCGCCTTGATGAAATGCCTTTAAAATCTATTTTAGAAATTGAGGTTTTTGATTTATGGGGGATCGATTTTGTCGGCCCGCTACCAGTTTCTTTTGGAAATCAATATATTTTGGTAGCGGTCGACTACGTATCTAGGTGGACGGAGGCGCAAGCCCTTCCCACCAATGATGCCCGAGTCGTGACCAAGTTTCTCAAAAAACTCTTTTCTCGATTTGGAACACCGCGGGCAATAATTAGCGATAGGGGAACTCATTTTTGTAACGCCCAATTCACTAAAGTTTTATCTAAATATGGCGTTACGCATAGGATGGCCACCCCCTATCACCCTCAAACAAGTGGCCAAGTTGAAGTGGTTAACCGGGAATTAAAACGAATTTTAGAAAAAACGGTTTCCACCAATACGAAGGATTGGTCGCTTAAACTCGATGATGCTTTATGGGCCTATCGGACCGCGTACAAGACCGCCATCGGTTGTACGCCGTATCGATTAGTCTATGGAAAAGCATGTCATTTACCGGTCGAGCTTGAGCATCGCGCCTTTTGGGCGCTTAAATTTCTTAATCTAGATAATAGTGTTTCTTCCGAGCTCCGCAAGTTCCAACTTAACGAGCTCGATGAGTGGTGCTCCCTTGCTTATGAAAGTAATAAATTATACAAGGAGCGCACTAAATTTTATCATGATAAGAAACTTAGGAATCCTAAAACTTTTCGACCGGGAGACCAAGTTCTCCTCTATAACTCGCGCTTACGTCTTTTTCCGGGAAAACTTAAGTCCCGTTGGTCCGGCCCCTTTATCGTCCAAGAGGTTTGACCCTACGGGACCGTTTCAATAATGCATCCCGAAAAAGGTGAATTTAAAGTGAATGGGCACCGGTTGAAATTATTTTTCTCCGGCGATAATCTTCATGAGCACCGGGAGGAGATTCTTCTTCCAAACACTTAAATCGGCGTGCCACCATGGTCGAGCTCAACGACCGTAACTAAAGCGCTCTTGGGAGGCAACCCATGTTTTTATCTTTTTTTATTTTTCTTCTGTTTAAAAAATTCTAAGTATTTTTATTCTTGTTTTAAAAAATGAAAAACACTTAAAAATGGAAAAAATAAAAAAAAACAAATAAAAATATTATTATTCTATTTTGAGGTTTTTGCAGGTTTGTAGGAGATATGTGAAATAACGAACGCTCACACGTACATGAAACTCCGCTCTGCAAGTCGGTATTTTCTGTTTTTATTATCATGTTTTTATGTTTTCTTTTATAAAAAAAATAACAAAAATATATATATATAAAAAATATAAAAAAAAATATAAAAAAAAACAGGGAAAAAAAACCTTTTACACGCCCCTGATACACGGGCATGACCTACGGGTCACGGGCGTGTATAGGTGGCGCGGCCTGTCCGGAAATTTGTCTCGAATGATGGACCTTTCTTGTGAATGAGGCAGGTTCGTCTCCCGCCATTGTCACGGGCGTGACAAGTCCATAGTCACGGGCGTGACCGGGACGGAACTCTTCCGTCTCGGTTCGGCTATATTCTTCTGTGTCACGCCCGTGACCTGCTATTACACGCCCCAAAGGACACGGGCGTGACCGATGGCGGGGCCCATTTCGCAGGAAAATAGCATCGGATTCCTTCCAGGTACACGCCCCAGAGTCAAGGGCGTGACCCTGGGGCGTGTTCTCTTTTTCCACTCCCCGACAGACCTCCTTCACGAGACTTTATTTTTTTGTCATTATTATTACACGCCCCCTAGTCACGGGCGTGACAGGGGGGCGTGACTTATTTTTTTCCCCTATTTAAAGAGCTTCATCCTTTCCATTTTCTCCACACCTCTCCTTCTTTCTCTTTTCCATTTTCCTTTTCCTTTGGGCCAATTTTCTCCCAATGCCTCGCCATCACGCTCGTTCCACCGCTTCCTCTTCTGAGCACCCCGCGGACCCCGCCGCAGCAGAAGCTATGCTTCTTTTTGACAACCCCACCCAACAAGAACAGAGCAACCGGTTGGGCGCCAAACCCTTTGGCGTCTTCCGTATCTTGGACTGGGGCATCCTTGCATCTTTCGGAGCGGCTGAGTTGGTGAGAAATTTCCTAACCACCCCCAGCTGGAATGCTCTTTTCTCCATCTCCGAGGCCGCTTACTTCGAACTCACAGTTGAGTTCTTGGCCTCTTTTGAGTTTCAGTGGGTCGGGAATGATGATGTCATCGCCTTTCGAATGGGCGGTCTTCCGCATCAACTTTCCATCCGCCAACTCAATGTTCTTATGGGATTTTGCGACGATGCATTTTCTCTCTCCCGCCTACGCCAATCTTTGTGTTGATTTCCCCACTGATTTTAATCTTTTTCACTTCTGGTTGGAAATCAGCAATGATATTTCTCCTTACACCCCCAAAAGATCCAAAGGTAGCCACCTCATCTCTCCTGCCTTTCGTATTCTCCACAACCTCCTTACCTTCACTCTCACCGGCCGCGACGACAGCCATGGTGTGGTTACCAGGCGGGACTTACTACGTCTATATAGTATGCACCATCGGGTACCTCTTAACCTCGGCCAGTTGCTCGCTATCTTCTTTCGCCATCAGGCCGAAAATGCGAGGTTGGGAGCTGTCCACGGAGGGCACTTCATTACCCATCTCGCCAAGCAGCTGGGGGTCTGGGATGCTCTTCCGCGGATGCGCTCTGTTCAGACGCCGATTTCCATTCAATTTCAGAATCTCCAAGCCCTAGGATTAGCACGCCGACGCGATGGTGAGTACGAGGATGTGCCACCGGCAGTTGGCGGCGGAGCATTTGATCTCGATGCTGATCTCCCTGGTGTTACTCATTATCCACCCCCACCGCCGCCGCACTCTTCCCCAGCTCCTGGTCCTTCGACTTATTGGGATCGTCAGTTCGGGACTATCCGCACTCAGCTGGAGCAGATGGAGACCCGTTTTGATGCGCGGTTTGCACACTTTGATAGTCGATTCACCGCACTTGAGCAGCGTCAGGACTCTTCGATGGATCACATTTTGCTGGAGTTTGGGGTTCTGCGTACTCACTATCCTCCGAGTAGGGATGACAGTGATGAGGATTAGGTTTCTTTTGGTTTATCTTTTGTCTCTGTATCTGTCTTTTTATTTTCACTGCTTTCATGTACCTCTATCTTTGTGCTTTCTTGTATTTTTTTTCTTTCCAAAATTATAAAAAATATAAAAAAAATATGTGGTTGTTTTATCAGGACTACTCGGTGCGGATTTGGCCTCCACTCAGGGAAGTTTCTTCATTCCATACTTGTTTTTTTTTCTCTTTGATATAAAACATTGGGGACACTATTTTCTCTTAAGTATGGGGGGAGGGTATTTCATGCCGGTTTTACTGCAAAGCATCACCCAAATTTTTTTTTAACAAAAACAAAAAAATAATAAAACAAAAAAAAACAAAAATAGTTATCTTAATATTTCTATATTTACTTGTTTGCAAAATCTTTAGTAGATTTACTTTTACATAGTGTTGTAGGAAATTTTTATATACTTAATTAGATTTTGAATTTTGGAGTAAAAATGTTGACTCATGTTGTGTTCCTAGTTAAGCGCACGCGTTTGTAGAATCTCATGTCAAATTAACTATTCAGGATACAATTGGATTTATGTTTTTCTAACTGCGTGAAAATTATTTTTGTTTTACTTTTAACTCGAAACCGGTAGAATCCAAAAATAATTTAAGTGAGTATGTAGAAGCTTACTAGAGAATTATTACGCACTTTGAACGGAAGGGTGTTCTTTCTCGATGTCTAGAACTTGCCCTCTAGCGACTCTCAAGACATTTGCATAAGTTAAATTCATTCGTATGAATATGATATAGGCATTTCATTGACCCGTTTGAGCTTTTGCACCCGCACCTAACATTTTATCTTTGTTAAGCCCCTTTGAGCCTTTTTACATTACCTTTTGTTTCAGCTCCACCAAGCACTTCACCAAGGCCCAAAAAGCAACCTAATCACACACCTAAGTCAGTGCTCGAAAGTGATTATTTGAAAAGAATTTGTGAGTGTTTGTTGTCTTTATTATTTTGGTGGACTTTCTCTTGTCTTTTATGAAAAAACAAAAAAAAAACAAAAAAAAAAGAAAGAAAGAGAAAAGGAACACACAAAAAAAAGATTAGAAATTGGCTATGCTCTTATAATGCCATAACTGCTTAGATTATTTTGTGCGAGCTCACTTTTGATTTGGGTGTGAATAGCCGTCATGTTTATCTTTGTTTTTCCTCACCAAAAATAACCTAAGCCCACATTTCAACCGAATTAAGTCCTATTGATTTATACTTGTGAGTTAAACTAGTGTCGTGGCGAGAGTGTGAAAGGGCAAGCCTATGGCCATCGTCATTGATGGATTTCTTTGGAGGCTATCCCGAAATTTGATTTTGCGTAATATTGATCTTAGTAAGCACGCTACCCGCTCCCTAAATAACATTTTAGGATTTACCGGATTTTTAATTTAAAAGTAAAAACAATATGTTGTAACGCATTTTTGAAAAATTATAAGCTAATCTATATGCTGAATAGGTTTTTCTACTAGGATTTCTACACGCTTATGCGCAAGACTTCACATTTTTACTCCTTAAGTTCAAATTTCTTTTCTAGTATTTAAATTTTTCTATTCCTATAAAAAGTTGTTTGCTCGGGACTAGCAAACGGGTAAGTATGGGGGTATTTGATAACTCCATTTTTATCATAGTTTTTAGTTAGTTTTTAATTTAATAATCAACCAATTTTCGTTTTAATTATTAGAATATTCTCCTTAATTTCTTTATTTTACCTTTTCAGGAAAATTTGGGCTGCTGATAGCATTTCTGGGCTAACAGTGTTATTCAGGAGAAAAATTGAGCATGTTCTGAGATTTTGTCAAGTACACGCCCCACTGTCACGGGCGTGACCAATGGGCGTGACCATTGTCACGGGCTGTGGCCCCTTCTGCACCAGGAGATCTGCCACGTCGGATTAATATTACACGCCCCAAGGTCACGGGCGTGACCATGGGGCGTGGCCTAAAGTCATGGGCGTGCCAACTGTTGCAAAACTAGCTCAAGCCACGTCAGATTAATATTACACGACCCTAGGTCACGGGCGTGACCATGGGGCGTGGCCTCTCCTAAACCGCCACATTAAATCCCGCTCAAGCCATTTCCTGCCGTTTGCAGATCAAGATAAGACACGCCCTAAGGTCACGGGCGTGACCTAGGGGCGTGACCAACAGATTTATGAATTTTGGCGGTTCTCCTCCCGAACGTTCCCGGGTATTCAAGACAGCGTTTCCGTACCTTACACGCCCTAGGTCACGGGCGTGACCTAGGGGCGTGTCTCCCCAACAATTTCAACTATAAATTGCTGTCTTGTCCAGATGCCAAGGAAGAGGATTTTGGAGTCCAATTGATGTAATCCTGCACCTTTTTATTGTAATTTCTAGTTGTTATTTCTGAATTTTGTGTCATGTTGTAGTTCTCGTTAAAGCTATTTCAATTTAAGTACTCTTTATTTTATCAATCATGTGTCTTTTCCTTATCATATGTATTTCCTCCATCATAATGAGTAGCTAAATTCCAATTAGCACTTGATCATGATGAACTTTGGAATAAAATAAACTTTGTTTTGTTCTTATAAAAATTAGCAAGCTCTCTATATTATTTCGCTTCGATTTATCTTTGATTCTAATTGCGTCGAATCCATATGTCGCGAATATGTTTTTCGATCTAAGATTCGTATGCTAGTGATCGAGAGATTCATGCAAACGAGGAGATCACTCAAAGATAAAAAGAATTTCGTACACTCCTCGAGAGAGGGTGATTTAAATTTTCCGGACCGGAATCAAATTCAGTAGAGGGGTTCACCGCCTAAAGCAAGCTTAGGGATTTCGACTGGCCGAGAGGTCTTAATCGATCAACCTAAGGTTAGTTGATAGTTCTCTCGAGAGAGGTTCTATCATACTTTGGGAACCTCCACGGTCGAAGTTTATAAGTTAGAAGTTTGCAATTTATCCATTTAAGAAGTTTATTTTAGTCCAAAGGGATTCTAGATCAAGTGCTAGCTTTCTAATCATCAATTTTCTCTTTAGTCCAAGTCTTCTTTTTACTTCACTTTTCAAACCAAAAATTTTCGTTAGATAAAATAACAGCTCTACTTTGTGAGTACAAGTACTCGACAGCCCCGAGTCTCATACGACACTTGATCCTATACTTTAAAACGATAGGTATACTTGCTTTATCGGTTTATTGTTGAAATTACGCTTCAGTAAAAACAATACAAAGGAATTAATGATCACTGATATATATATATATATATACAAGAGTTTGGCACTACGGTAATACATCAAAGTGTGTTTCTCTTATTACACGTTTTCCAAACATTGGCACGCAGACCGCCAACACGTGAAAAGTAGGAAACAAAACACTTTAGCCTTTGAGGGCCAACAAAGCGCAGCAGCTTGGGTTCCAACACGCTATTTCCCGCTCATCTCTCTAGGACCAATAAAACACAATCCACCAAGTAGTGGGAAAATAGGTAACCGGCCAGCTTTAGCTGAGCCAGAATATAACGACCCCACCCCATGCCTGGGGTGGTGGTACTCCTTCCCTTTAAGCAAGCAATAGCAGCATATATTTCACAAGTGCGTCTAAGCACCGCATAGAAATAATCACCACTTACGTCGACTCTAGGCCACACGTATTGTGCTCTCAAGGAACACTCCATCCACAAGTCCTTTTTCAACTTGGATGGACTTTTGAGTTAAGCCATACACACTGACGTTTTCGGGCATCTTCCATAATATGGTGCACCGAGGGGTGACCTCTTCACCGACCTATATGGACAGCTTCAGATCCAGCTAGTCCCAGCTCAATCATCGCAAACAAACAGCACGATGTAGGTAAAGTTTCACCTCATCTCGATTAAAGGACAACCTCCACCGGGTCATCAACACAGCCCCCAGGGCCATTCTCAATCACACCACACGATCTCAAGGACCACTGGCAATAGCGCCAGCACTAGCACTAGCGTTGAAGCTAGCTAATAGAATAGATTTCTGTATTTTCTTTCGGGCATTTTTTGGAGATCACCTCCAGAACTCCCTGCAGGACATCACAGCACCCAGAACCCGAAAACAAGCATACATACTCGGAGTCTTCTCCGGAGTGCAATATCAACATCACCAATCCAGACTAACCTGTCTAGATGGGCTTCACACAGTATGCATATGTCCGTACAACGGTCCAGACTCTATATGCAATTTCTACGGGGATAATCCATATCGACCCATCGGAATAAACCTAGCCACTAATTAGTGGAACTCTTCCTGCTACTATGCAAATAAAAAGACTAACATGTCCAGAGATTAAGGAGGAGAATCGTTACCCTTGATGCTCATTTTGGTGCCATCGGACCAAGATTCCTCTCCACGGACTCGAAGACGGCACAAGCACGCAAGAGATCTTCTTCCTCGGACTTTACTAGCCAAGCGGACCTCCTTCCTCTTCCTGGCCTCCGCCTTTGCCTTTGGAGAGAGTCCAAGTGAGAAATACTAAGGAAAATCCACGGCTTGAAGGCTTTATATACATAAATGCTACTGCCAGCACTACCCCCTAATGCAGGCGCTAGCCCAGAGGCGGTATGGCTTAGATGCTTAAGGAATTCATTGAGAAAGATAGCGCTAGTGCCCGCGCTATCTCTCGACGAGTCGAATTCATGCGCACTCAACACGATTCATCGGAATACATTCGTTGGGAAACAAATTTGCCCAGAGAACTACCGCTGGCACTAGCACTATCGTTGGCGCTAGCACTCAACGATTCATCCTGATGCTTTCGACGATTCACACAAGTCCCTTCGACGATACACAACATTTTGATGATATGAGCTACCACCAGCGCTAGTGTCTGGCGATAGTTTTTCGTCGGGTAATGAAGTTCCGTCGGGACATTGAGTTGTTTTCGTCGAAGGGTTTTCATCGAGTGGCTAGCGCAGACGGTAGAGCTAGCACCGGCGCTAGCTAACACAAATAGTTTCGTAAGTGGCATTTCCTGGACGTCTGATCTTCTTAGAGATTGATCCTAAGGCTCTAAATAGGGCAGAGAAGTTCTATTCTTATTTCATTAAGTCTTTTCGGCTTTTAGAGGCTAAGGAGTGAAGTAGGGTTTGGAGGAAGAAAAAGGGCTAGATCTGCCATTGTTGGAGTATCGGAGCACCGTTCGCAGATCCGAAACCAGATCCGTGGAGAGGATTAGAAGGCGCACCTTTCTATCATTGCCTTTCAACTGATCCATGGTGTGGAAGAGAACTCTTAGGGTAACGACAGCTCTTCTCCCAGTTTTAGGATGCGTGCACGACATCTTTGCTTATACCTTCTCTTTTTTGAAATTTATGGCACCGGATCTCTCAAATGAGAGGGGTTTGGGTTGAATTGGTTCAAGAAGAACCATCAGGTTGATTGAGTCCATCCCGGACATGATTTTGCACTAGAGATCCGCTCCGTTAGTGGATTAGGCATTGTGGGTGAAGCCTAAATCACGACCGGTTGTCTGATATGGTGATGTTGCTTAATGTGCATTTTAGGGATTTTGCTAGGAATCTGATGATGGAGAAAACTTCGTATGTGTTGCCTTTATGTTTCGTATGAGAATGAATGTCAGTTTGGAAAGTGTAATTTTGTGCGTAATGATTGGCTTGTCACGCCGATTGTATGTAAGGGTGTGACTTTGTCTTTGTGGTTGGCTGGCTGGCCCGTGAATTCTTCGATTAATGTGGAGAGAGTGTCCCGGCAAGATGAGTACCCTTTTGTGCTAACTGCCGAGAACCAGTATGCTGATGCGCCCGTTGGCAAGATGAGTCATGTAAGGGGTGAGGTCTCAATGGAGTTATTGGCTTTTGCCTTAGTGAGTGTGGCGAGAACAAGTATGCTGATGCGCCTGTTGTCAAGATGGGCCATGTAAGGGGTGAGGTCTCAGTGGAGTTCTTGGCCTTGGGCTTGCTCGCCCATGGGGAAATGATAAGTACCCATGGTTTGTTGTGAAATGATGATGTGTGATGTTATGTTAGAAGCATACACGACATAGGTTGCCTTGGGTGAAACCCAGGTTTGCATACATGCTGCATTGTTAGGCCCCTTACTTTTACTGGTCAACATAGAAACGTGGGTGATGCTTGTGACACTCATGTCTGTCGTTTTTATGTTATTATTGTTTATTACATTTGCATACGAAGTGCTGACTTGCAGGGTGATGTAGTTCCTCGGGGTCTGCTAGGACGGTCGGAAGGAGGGGTGTTGTTACACCGTTGTTGGTCAGCCAAAGCTGACCCTCATTATACTGCTCTTTGAGATTTGGATGTAGGGCAAGGATCACAGGCTGGAACCAGTTCGCCGGCCAAAAAGGCCCAAGCCTCATGAAGTGCACTTTTCCTATTTTCCTGTTTGACTATGATGTTTTTACTTGTTCCGGCTTGCACGTTGAGGTATCTATGGACTGTTATGATCTTTTGGACTTTTTCTATGCCTTGTTGGATGACTTGAGTATGAGTTTTGTAAGGCCTTAAGGCCATAATACTCTTATGTAGACGTGGACAACTTCTGTGGTTTATTCAATGTTTCCGCTGTGTTTGTTCTGAGTTTTGAGATGGGTAGATCTATATCAGTTTATAATACTAAAGCTGTGGCGATTATATATTGTGGGGTCCCGGCCAAACCTATATTATATAGTCATTGCAGGGGAGGTGTTACACTAGCCCTAGCACTGGCGCTAGCTCTTTAGCTTAGAACTTCTTGAACTCTTTGCACCTGAACACTGGGTCTTACATTCCTGAATCTGTACAGGTGAAGGGACTGGCACTGCAGGAGGCTGCTACTCTGGCCTGAAATTAGGATGAGGATGTCCTCCACCTCTCCCGTGCCTTATAATCCTGCCCCGCTGCGTTCCCCTGCTGCTCTCTCCAAAGTGCATCCCATCCACTGGCCTCTTCCCCTACTCTGCACCATTAAGTGATCTACTTCCAGCTTCTTTGTCGTCTCTATGATCTTGTCCAAACTGCCATCAGCCATTAACAATAGTGCCTGCTTTAGTGTGTCTCTAAGTCCCCGGTAGAACCTCTTGGCATAGCCTCTGTTGTCTAATGTGTGCATCCCCGCAAATCTGGCTAGGTGGGAGAACTCCCTCTGGTTCTCTATCATGGACCGGCTCCCCTGTCTGAGGTTCAAAAGCCTCTCCTCCAACTCATCTATGTCTGTCACCGTCACGAAGTGCTCTAGAAGGAGGGCACTGAACTCCTCCCAAGTAATCTATGTGCACTCCCGGTCTACCTAAGTGAAATCCATCAAGGACTTCCACCACCTCTGTAATGCCCCGAGTTTTCGCTAATTATTTTAAATCTAATTATTATTTATTTTAAATATAATTAGATTGCGAAATGGTGGTGCGAGGGTGTTACCATTTTGGGAGTGGCGTCTTTCGTTAGTTTGGGTGTGTATGAATGATTAATAAAGAGCAAGAACCAAAATAAAATGATGAGAATAATAATGAGATTTATATATATATCTTGCTATATGTATGTAAAATATGTGTACATATGATAAAATAGCTTATAAAGGATGTTACTATTCTTATTTTTATATAATCTTGTTATTTTGATTAATCGTAATGATTAGAATGATAAGATAATATAAAACATTTAAAAGCATATAATATGTACAAAAGATTTTATATATAAGCACTATATATATACCTATAAAATAATAAGTTTATATCCTAAGTCTAAAATTGCTACATGGGGTTTCATATAAAAGCACTCTATGTATATATAAAATAAAAAGTATAATCTTATATATAAATGCACTATCTAATTAAATAAAGTTAAGAAGAATCGAGAAGTGTTTAAAATGGATTTCCAAATTTCCACTTGTGTTTTTATATTATAAGCCTTGTCCTTTCTTCTTCTTCCCCAAGTCATTCAAAACTTTCTTATTTTCGGGTGAGTGCTTTTTGGTTTCTGGAGAGGGAGTTTCGGAAGAGGTCGTAGAAGGTATTTTGGGTGTAGCCGGAGCTCGGAATCGTCGTCAGAGCATAGTTTTGGAAGCTCTCGCTGAGAACTTCGTGTGTACGATTCTCTTCTTACCGAGGAGTGCTTTTCGGCTAGTCGGCTCTCAATTTTTAGGCAAGTGGCAGTTATTTATTCTTTGTTTGCTTTGAGTTGGTGTCCTAGTTGAAGTATAAGCAATAACCTTCTTCAATGATATGCAAGTTGCAGTATTTGTTTCTTGTTTCTCTTACTTTAATGCAAGTAGCATGATTTATTCTTTGTTTGCCTTGGGTTGGTTTTCTGGTTAAGGTAGGAGCAACTAATTGTCTTTCTCTTTGTTCTATGGAGTGGGTTCTTTGTTCAGGTAGTTATTCTCAGTGAGGAGTATTGCTTCTTCCTCACTATTTTTAGTAATTTGGCTGGAAGTAAAGGCTTTCCTTATGGTTATGAGCTATAGTAGCAGATTTTCTCCTTCTTCCTTGTATGCATAATCTGTTGATTTTAGGTTAGTGACAGCTGTTTTCCATATGTGTTTTGATTGGTTTTCTTGGTTTCCTTATTCCTGCTGTCATCTCCATGAAATATGGGTCGTTTCAATGCAAGTTTAGTTATGCTATAAGTAATCTATTAAGAATCCCCCAATTATGGTATTTTTATTATTTATTTATTTATTTACTATCATCCAAAGGATCCGTTGCTGGAATAGTATTGTTATCCCCTTTTTGCTATGATATATAACGGGTGATAGACATGGATGAGTTCAGGTTATCCCGTCGATTTTATTAGCTTTCCCGTCGATTTTGGTAGAACTTTCTCGTCGATTTTATTAGCTCTCCGTCGATTTTGCTAGAAGTTTCCCATCGATTTATTAGCTTTCCCACCAATTTTATTAGCTTTCCCATCAATTTTGGTAGAAATTTCCCGTC
Source organism: Dactylorhiza incarnata (assembly GCA_033032865.1). Taxonomy (NCBI): domain Eukaryota; kingdom Viridiplantae; phylum Streptophyta; class Magnoliopsida; order Asparagales; family Orchidaceae; genus Dactylorhiza; species Dactylorhiza incarnata. The sequence goes on along the minus strand of JAWHQI010000152.1, from coordinate 844,851 downwards.
GATTTTAATTAGCTTTCCCGTCGATTTTGGTAGATGTTTTCCGTCGAATTTTATCACCGAAATCTAAAATCAGTCATCTATAAACCTTCTAGTCTATTCGTCGAGTCCTCAAATTGGATTCGTCGAGAGACAAGAAAATTCGTCGTGAAGTTCCGACGAATTTGTAGTGTCTTTTCGACGAATTCGTTGTGTCTTCCCGATGAATTTGTCGTGTCTTCCCGTCGATTTCGTCTTTTTTTCTGAATTGATTATGATGTCTAGTATTTTGAGTTCATTGTTGAGACTTTAAGTGAGGCTATGTTCTATTCGTCGAGAAGTCCGGTAATATTCAGTTCTATTCGTCGAGATGTCCCGTGATGTTAAGTGATCATTCATTGTGTTATTTCTTGACTTTCGTCTTGTTATTACGAGAAATTTGCTTGGAGTCAAGTTTGGATTCACCGAGTGTTTTCTGATGAATCATAGTGTGTTCTTGAGTGATTCATCATGAGGTTGTCGGTATCAGGATTCTTTTTTTTCTACAGTTTTGTTTCTTCTTGGATGTTGTGGTGACACTTTGCAATTGCTAAAGCTGGAATGATATGATAAGTCGATTTTGATGATGATTTTGGACTGTTGGTGGGTTGGAACAAGGGTCTACCACCACAGCGGCTTTTGATGGGTTGGTTTTGGGCTATTGGTGGGTTGGAACAAGAGTCCATCACCACAACGCCTCTTTATAACTTTGGACTCTTAAGTCCCTTTATGTGGGTGGATTAGTGACTAGTGGGTCCGCCACCACATTCTTTTTCAACTTATCATGCATCAATTTTTTCATGGCTATTTAATGCACTTGGTGCTTGATTTCTTTTACTCTCACTTTTTGAGTTGATCCTGTTGGAACATGGTCTTCCGCATCTCATAGGTTTAAGAATTATAAATCATATGTGTATTTGATCTTGTTTGTTTAAATGTGCAGGAAACAAGTCCATATTGTTGGAACATGGTCTTCCGCATCTCCTAGGTTTGAGAATAACAAATATTATGTGTATATGATCTTGTGTGTTCAAGTGTGCAGGTTTTCATAGTCCATATGACTCAAGGAGTACTCATAATGACTACCACCAAAATTGAGGCCAAAATTCGAAAAGGCTCACTAGCGCCGACGGTAGCAATAGCGCCCGGCGCTAGCGATGATTAGCGCGATTCCGGCAGTGTTTTTAGAAAGATCTAGCGCCCGGCGGTAGCTACTAGCGCTGGCGGTAGCATGGCGCACAAGAGGCATAGAGAAAAATGTTGCCACGGATTGAAGATCCTGCCGCGCAAAACGTTTCCTAATCCGGGCTAGCGCCGGCGGTAGCGCTTGGGCTATAAAAGGACCCCCTCTCCTCTTGTTTTCGACACACCTATTGCATACACCTCAGAGAGAGAGTACTAGAATTCCAGAGGCTTGCCTTAGCCGAAATTTGAGGTCCCAGCGAAGCTCTGCCAATTTCTGAAGGAGAATTCCATCACGCCGAATCCAAACGATGTCCGCTTCAACAAACGCTGATTCTACAGCGGATCTTCGTCTCCTACTTCAGAAGTTCATCTTAAGGGAGGTTTTGTTATTTTATTTCTCTTTTATCATTGTAAACGGTAGTGAAATCGCCTCGTGTTGGCGACTAGGTCTGGGGTAGACTTAGGGCTGAAATTCGCCTCGTGTTGGCGACTAGATCTAGGCTAGTTCTTGGGGGTGCTCGAGGCCACACCCGGGGAAGGATTGGCTAGAGCGGCTTGAGGCCGAATCCGGGGAGGATAAGGCTAGGGCCACTGGTTCGTGGGAAGCGAGTCGGGATAGAAAACAAAAAGGGCTTTTTTATTATTCGCCTCTGATCTCTAGCGTCATCGAGATCAAGTTTTGTAAAACTAATTTATCATTAATAAAGCTTGTCTCTTTTTGTTTTACTTCACTTATTTCATGTCTTTAATCTTGCAATAATTCAAAGTTTTTAAATATAATCTAAAGTTTTTGAAAACCCTTATTCACCCCCCCCCCCTCTAAGGGCGCCGACCGATCCAACAAGTGGTATCAGAGCCAGGTTTTGTTCCAATCGGCTTAACAACCGGGAACAATGGCGTCTCATGATCTCGCTTTTCCTGAGGGTCAAGGGGTTAGTCGACCACCACTCTTTACTTGGTCAGATTTTAACTACTAGAAAAATCGAATGATGTGTTTTTTTATGACCATGGATGTAGAAGTATGGAACATGGTAGAAGTACGGTACTCTCCACCTACAACTGTAGTAGGAGAGGCGACATTAGCAAAACCCAAAGATAAATGGGATGACAATGATAAACTAAGGTGTAAAAATAATGCTAAAGCAATGAACGCTTTATATTGCGCTTTAAATAGGACTGGGTTTAATAGAATTTATGCATGCACAACTGCTTATGATATTTGGAATCAATTGGAAGTTACTCACGAAGGTACATCGTAGGTGAAAGATGCCAAGCTGTTTCAACTGGAATCTGAATACGAAAAATTCAGGATGGACACAGAAGAGGACATCAACTCAATGTACACTCGCTTCACAAAGATTGTCAACGCATCAAAGGCGCTTGGAAAGACCTACTCCGACGGGGACTTGGTGAGGAAAATTCTTCGTTCCTTACCTCCAAGGTTCAATCCGAAGGTGACAACCATCTCGTAGTCGCACAACTTAAGAATGCTCCAGATCGAGAATCTCATTGGGAATCTCAAAACCCATGAGGTAGAACTACAAATTCAACATGACGAATACAACAAGGAGCCGAAGAAAAAGGCGTTGGCGCTGACATCAAAGATGGAGTGCATCGAAGAGGACAATGATGATGAAGAAGGACTCCTGGTGAAGAATTTCAAGAAGTTCATCAGAAATCCAGAGAGAAGGAACACATTCCGAAAATTCATCCAAAAAGATACTCGACGAAAGGGATCCTCCTCTTCATCGAAGAAAGAAAAAGGAAGCGATGACGAAGAAGAAAGGCCGCCTCCAGAATGCTATCACTGCAGAAAAACCGGGCACATTCGGAGCCAGTGCCCAAAATACCAAAAGGAACGGAAAGAACAAAAGAAAGCAAAAGAAAAGAAGAAAGTGCTGAAGGCCGCTACTTGGGGTGACTCTTCCTCTGAAGAATCAAATGGTTCTGAGTCAAGTAGCGAGGAGGAAGCAAACTTGTGCTTAATGGCCAAAAGCGACGATGACGACACCGGTGTTCTTAGCGACACTAAGGTATCTCCTCCTACCTTTGAAGAACTTTATGATAAATTTGTTTTATTAAATCATGAAAATGAATCTATTATAAAAGAAAATCATAAGCTCACAAAAAAATTAGTCTCTCTTGAAAAAAGAAAAGTTTCATGTCAAGAATGTGAGCACTCTTTATTTATGATAAAAGAACTTGAAGTTTCTCTCTCTAATGCCCTTTCACAAAACAAAATCATTGCAAAAGAAAAAGGGGACTTAGAGAGAAAATTGAAAACTTCTATATTACAAATTGAAAAGAACAAAAAAGGATTTGAAAACAAATGTGTTATGATTGTTCAAGAAAATACATCTCTTAAAAAACAAAATCAAAATCTCAATTTAGCCATAACCAAATTCGGGATTGGTCAAAAATCCCTGGATATGCTTCTGGGTAATCAATGCTTTGGGTCTGGAAAATTGGACTCGGATATAAAAGTGAACACTACCGCCCGGCGCTAGCTACTAACGCCGGCGGTAGCTCTAAAGTTAAAAATTCTTCTAGTTTTTCTAATGTACAAACATCATCCAGCAAGGGAAACATAGAAACTCAGAAAAGGCTCTCAACCCCCTTTATTTCGTGTGTTAATTGTCTTAAATTTGGACACACGTCTGGCTCTTGCAGGAATATAATAAATCAACGCTCATTAAAACAAATCTGGGTACCTAAGAAATCCACTTACTCTATGGGTGGTACCTCTTGGGTATCTGGGTCTTTACTCTCATCCTCTTTCTAGATTTGCAGGAAGGCTAAGGAAACAGAAGACGTGTGGTATTTGGACTCAGGCTGCTCCAAAACACATGACGGGCAATAAAGCAAAATTCCTTAGCCTAGAAAAGAAGAAAGGAGGAATAGTAATGTTTGGCGATAACGGTAAAGGAAGGATCATGGGTGTTGGTACAGTGGGTAACGCATCTTTTCTAATATCAAATGTGCTTTATGTGAAAGGATTAAAACATAACCTAATATCTATAAGTTAACTGTGTGATAAAGGTTTAGACGTACTTTTTGAATCTTCCACTAACCTTTGCAAGATTGTTAATCCTAAAACAAAAGATGTGTTATTAACTGCACCTAGAATTCATAATGTTTACATAGTTTCATTTCATGATCTTTCTAAATCTTCTATAAAATGTTTTATAACGAAAAATGATGAATTAGAATTATGGCATAGACGCTTAGGCCACGCTAGTACAAAGCTCATCTTAAAACTAGCAAAAAGAGAATTGATTAGAGGATTGCCTAAGTTAAATGGAAATTTATCTTCATTATGCTCTCCATGCCAAAAAGGCAAATTTACTAAGTCATCTCTTAAAAGCAAAAATGAAATTTCTACATCAAAACCTCTGCAATTAATTCATATGGATCTTTTTGGTCCCGTTAACACTGCGAGTCTTGGTGGTAGATTATACACTTATGTTCTCATAGATGACTATTCTAGATATTGTTGGACTTTATTTCTCTCCTCCAAAACTGATGCGTTTTGCGAATTTTCAAAATTATGTACTCGCATTCAAAATGAATTAGATTTAAAAATAAAATGCATTCACTCAGATCATGGAGGTGAATTTGAAAATGAAAATTTTAAATCTTTTTGTGACATGTTAGGTATTAAGCATGAGTTCTCTGCTCCACGCACACCTCAACAAAACGGTGTTGTAGAATGGAAAAATAGGACAATACAAGAACTTGCACGCACAATGCTATCTGAATACAAATTACCTAAGTATTTTTGGGCAGAAGTTGTCTGCATGCTATGTAATGAATAGAGTTATGCTTCGCCCATCATTAACTCTCACACCATATGAACTCTACTATCAAAAGAAACCTAACGTATCGTATTTTAGAGTATTTGGATGTAAATGCTTCATTCTTAATACAAAAGATTCTTTAGGAAAATTTGACGAAAAATGCGATGAAGGAATATTTCTTGGTTATTCTTCAACTAGTAAAGCATATAGAATATTTAATAAAAGATCAAGCAAGGTTGAAGAGTCAATTAATGTCAGATTTGATGAGTTTGTTCCATGTGCAGAAAAGCTCCCTACAGGTACCGATGATGAACCTTTGCCATCCTTGGAGCACGACGAAGAAGAAATGTCCAAAGAAGAGGAGGAGAAGTCAAAAGAAGATGAATATGTACCTCCAAGCATTCTAAACTTCTCCAAAAATCATCCAAAGGAGCTAGTCATTGGGGAACCTTCTACTGGGGTAAGAACTCGGTCCTCTCTTCATGAAACATTTTCAAATATTTGCTTTGTGTCTGAAATTGAACCTAAAAATGTTTCCACCGCTTTAAATGAGGAATTTTGGTTTTTGGCAATGAATGAAGAGTTAGGACAATTTGAAAGAAATAAAGTTTGGAATTTAGTAGAAAGACCATCTAATCATCCAATTATTGGCGTAAAATGGATTTTTAAAAATAAGCTAGATGGTGAATCTAGGATTGTAAGAAATAAAGCATGCTTAGTTGCTCAAGGCTATTCACAAATCGAGGGGGTAGATTTTGAAGAAACTTTTGCACCCGTAGCTCGCTTAGAATCTATACGAATATTTTTGTCATTTGCGAGTTTTAAAAGAATAAAATTATTTCAAATGGATGTTAAAAGTGCTTTTTTAAACGGGTTTATTAAAGAAGAAGTTTATGTAGAACAACCCCCCGGTTTCATAAATGAAAGATTTCCAAATCATGTTTACAAATTAGAAAAAGCGCTTTATGGTTTAAAACAAGCGCCCCGTGCCTGGTATGATCGTCTTACATCGTTTTTGTTAGAGCACGGTTATGTTATGGGAAGTGCAGACAACACACTCTTCATTAAGCATAAAAATAACGAATTAATTATTCTACAAATATATGTTGATGACATCATTTTTGGAGCCACTAATGAAGAGTTGTGTAATGAAGTAGTCTTAATAATGAAAAATGAATTTGAAACGAGTCTTGTAGGAGAACTATCATATTTTCTTGGTTTTCAAATTTCACAAAGAACTAATGGTATTTTTCTGTGTCAATCAAAATATGTTCACGATATGCTTAAACGATTTGGATTTGAAAATCTTAAACAAGCTTCTACTCCTATGAGTGCTTCTTTAAAACTAGGAAAAGATGAATCTGGAATTTCTATTGATCAAACGCTATATAGAGGAATGATAGATTCTCTTCTTTATTTAAGTGCATATATACCAGATATAATGTTTGCCGTATGTTTATGTGCTCGCTTTCAAGCCGATCCAAAAGAATCTCATTTAAAAGCAGTAAAACGTATTTTTCGTTATCTAATAGGGTCATCTAAACTAGGATTATGGTACCCACATAATGACTCTTTCACACTCCACGGCTATTCCGATTCGGACTACGCCGGGTGCTCACTAGATAGAAAAAGCACTAGCGGTACGTGTCACTTTTTAGGACCCTCTTTAGTTGCTTGGTCTAGCAGAAAATAATCTTCGGTTGCACTCTCCACCACGGAGGCCGAATATATCGCACTTGGTAGTTGTTGTGCACAAGCGTTATGGATGAGCCAAACACTAGAGGACTTTGGATTTCATCTCAAAAACATAGATCTTAAATGTGACAACAAAAGTGCAATAGACCTCACATATAATCCTGTACACCATTCTAGATCCAAACACATCGACGTTCATCATCATTTCATTAGGGATCACATTAAGAAAGAAAATGTAAAAGTAAGCTTCATTGGGACAGACTCTCAACTTGCTGACATATTCACTAAACCTCTTCCCGATGCACGATTTCATTTATTTCAACTTGAGTTAGGTGTGCTAGATCTTACAAGTTAAAACATGCTCACAAATACAAGCTTCTTCACTTTTAACCATCAAAAACATCTCCTAAAAATCTGCACTTTCAGCATGAAACTACTATTGGGACACCTAATCAAGACCACCAATCAAAATTTCCAAAATCCTAAAAAATCGTTCACTGACTCCCGCGCAAGCGCTAGCGTCCATGTTCATTTTTCTGTATTTTTTAAATTTCTAAAAATCCCTTAAAATATATAAATCTATATTTTCTGCTTAGTTTTGCACTTCTGTGTTTCTTTATTTTTTGAAAAATCAAATACAAAACTACAAAAACCAAATTACAAAAAAAAATATGCTTTTCTTTTTTCGCTTGTGTTGTTTCCTTCGTTTAAAGTTCATCTTTATGCAAAAATCAAATATAAAATTTACAAAAGCAAAAATTACAAAAATATGCTTTTATTTGCTAAAATCAAATACAAAAATATAAAACTTTAAAGCTATCAAAAAAAACTCTATGATTTTTTTGTGAAAAATCAAGCATGATTTAATCTACCATTTAGAAATTCTACAATGTTACAATTTTTCTCTTCAAACTACTTTGGACATTGTCTTTCTTCATGCTTTGATATATCTATTCAAATGTGCATCAATTATAGTTTAAAAGTTGTGTAGGATCAAGCTTAGCATGCCTCTAAGTATGAGAAATGCTTTATGTTTGATAATGATATTTATTCACTCACCTTTTTTGGCATTGTCTAAATATGTATTTAATCTAAGAATGCTTGTGTATGTTTTGTATTAGTACAAATAAATTAAAATTGCACAAGTATCTTACCTACACTCCTTATTTTGCACTCTTAAAAATTAAGAAAATTGGTTATGTTTCTCATAAAATTTATTGATTTGCAAAACAAGTGTATTCGGAGAACTTTGTCCAAAACAAAATTATAAAATAAATGAAAAAGATAACTCCACCAAGCACTACTTGAACCTCCTGATAAGTCTTAATGAGCATTGTGAGGTTGAGCACCTTGGAAAGAATAATAAAGTGTCTTGTGCAAATAAAATCTTTCTTTCAAAAATAAGAAAAACCACTTTCTCTTAAGTACACCGGATCACTAGTTTCAAAATTCAAAATAAAATATGTGATCCCCCAAGAACTACTTTGGACCCTGATAAGTCTTGATGAGCATTGTGTGTGCAAAGCACCTTGGTAGTTGTACATTTTTTTGTGCATTAAAGTGTGTGGAAGTAATCTTATTTGTGTTTTATTATGCTTCTTACTTTACATATTACTTGTCTTTTTGATTAAAACATTTGTTTACTCTCCTCAAAATTACACTTCTGTGCACATCATTATTTTCCATAACACTTCTTCTCATGAGTATTGGATCCGAATGCTAATTCTATATTACTTTTATTTCTGAAATGCACTAGATAACCTAGCATGTGTTCTACAATGTTTTGTATGTTTTTGAAATTAAGAATTAATGTAACATTGTGGTCATCTCTTTTTGATAAACATTATTTCATGCTTGGTTATTATAAAATTTAAAACTGCAAAATGATTTCCAAAAACATCATTTTTTGTGATCTTTAACTCATATTTTTTGGATTATCATTACTATTTGCTGTTTTTGTATTGCTATAAGTCTTCCGCATCTTAACCATATTAGTGTTTTACCTTGCGCTTTCCTTGCTTACTTAATATCTTGTATTCTCTGCATCATCACTTATTCTTAAAAATTCCTATCTTTCATTAAGTGATAGATTTCCTTGGAACACTTTTTTATTGGTTACTTCAAACATAAAAATCTTTTATGCTAAAAACTCTGAATATTTTGTAATGCTTATAACTCTGATCTATTTCAATGAAAAACAATTGTAAACCTCCTTATCATTTACTTAAAAAGCTCGATCATGCCTTCTCTTCTATTTACAAATTCTTTGGTGCTTTGTTTCCCTACCCTCTTTTGCTAATAACAAAGGGGGAGAACTAACATGATAAATATAACCCGCTATCATAAACCCAACATGACAAATTCAGATGATAGCTTACATATTAGGGGAGCACTCACTTAGGGGGAGCATGTATTTAGGGGGAGCAATTCTAAATGCTAAAATCAATAATTATCCTAAGTCATCACTCGCACACACACACACAAGTAGAGTTTCCTCATGCTTATTTATTAATGCTTTGATTTATCATTAATGGATTTATTATTATCAAAAGGGGGAGTTTGTTGGAACATGGTCTTTCGCATCTCCTAGGTTTGAGAATAACAAATCCTATGTATATTTGACCTTGTGTGTTCAAGTGTGCAGGTTTTCATAGTCCATATGACTCAAGGAGTACTCATAATGACTACCACCAAAATTGAGGCCAAAATTCGAAAAGGCTCACTAGCGCCGGCGGTAGCAATAGCGCCCGGCGCTAGCGATGATTAGCACGATTCCGGCAGTGTTTTAAGAAAGAGCTAGCGCCCGACGGTAGCTACTAGCACTGGCGGTAGTATGGCGCACAAGAGGCATAGAGCAAAATGTTGCCACGGATTGAAGATCCTGCCGCACAAAACGTTTCCTAATCCGGGCTAGCGCCGGCGGTAGCGCTAGCGCCGGCGGTAGTGCTTGGGCTATAAAAGGACCCCCTCTCCTCTTGTTTTCGACACACCTATTGCATACACCTCAGAGAGAGAGTACTAGAATTCTAGAGGCATGCCTTAGCCGAAATTTGAGGTCCCAGCGAAGCTCTGCTAATTTCTGAAGGAGAATTCCATCACACCGAATCCAGACGAAGTCCGCTTCAACAAACGCTGATTCTACAGCGGATCTTCGTCTCCTACTTCAGAAGTTCATCTTAAGGGAGGTTTTGTTATTTTATTTCTCTTTTATCATTGTAAACGGTAGTGAAATCGCCTTGTGTTGGTGACTAGGTCTGGGGTAGACTTAGGGCTGAAATTCACCTCGTGTTAGCGAATAGATCTAGGCTAGTTCTAGGGGGTGCTCGAGGCCACATGCGGGGAAGGATTGGCTAGAGCGGCTTGAGGCCGAATCCGGGGAGGATAAGGCTAGGGCCACCGGTTCGTGGAAAAGCGAGTCGGGATAGAAAACAAAAAGAGCTTTTTTATTATTCGCCTCCGATCTCTAGCGTCATCGAGATCAAGTTTTGTAAAACTTATTTATCATTAATAAAGCTTGTCTCTTTTTGTTTTACTTCACTTATTTCATGTCTTTAATCTTGCAATAATTCAAAGTTTTTAAATATAATCTAAAGTTTTTGAAAACCCTTATTCACCCCCCTCTAAGGGCGCCTACCGATCCAACACATATGACTCAAGGATAGCCTAAGATCGTTGCCCCCAAATTTGAAGCCAAAATTCCAACATGTCCACTAGCGTCGGCGGTAGCACCTAGCGCGGGCACTATCTCTAATTATGCAAGTTCGAGCGGCAAGTATAGAAGGTGATAGCGCCAGGCGGTAGCGGATAGAGATGACGGTAGCGCAGGATTTTTAGAAACGTTTCCATGGAATGAATATACGCACGCGCAGAATATTACCTAAATAAGGATAGCGACGGCGGTAGCGCTAACACAGACGCTAGCTCCAAGGCTATAAAAAGGACCCCTCATCTCTCGTTTTGAAGACACATCCTTGAGAGAGTTCTAGTGCCAAATTTCTAGAGCCTTATACCGCCGAGAGTTGATCTCCCACCCAAAGTTCCATGAGTTTCTGAAGGAGGATTTCTTCACGCCGGATCCGAACGATGATCGCTTCAACAACTCTTATTCTATAGCGGTCTTTCATCTCCAACTTCAGAAGCTCTTCAAGAGGGAGTTTTGATATTAATGTTGCTTATTTTACATCTTTATTCTTGTAATCATATAGAGAATTCGCCTCATGTTGGCGACTAGGTCTGGGTAGGACTTAGGGAGGAATTCGCCTCGTGTTGGCGACTAGGTCTAGGGCATTGATCTAGGTGGTGCTCGAGGCCGTATCTGAGGGAGTATTGGCTAGAGCGGCTTGAGGCCATATCCGGGGAAGGATAGGCTAAAGCCACCGGTTCGTGGGGATACGAGTCGGGATAGAAAATGAAAAAGTCATTTTATTATTTGCCTTCGATTTCTAGAATTATAAGAAATCAAATTTTGTAATCCTTAATTTCTTATTAATTAAATCATGTCTCTATTTGATTTCAATTGTTTTACTTGATTTCTCTCTATTTTAATCTCTTATTATCTCAAGTATATCAAAATACATTAAAAGTTTTAAAACCCTTATCCACCCCCCCCCCCCCCTCTAAGGGCGCCTACAGATCTAACAAGTGGTATCAGAGCGGTTTATTCAAAACAGTCTAACAACCAGGAATAATGACGTCTCATGATCTTGCTTCTATTAGTGGTGGAAATTTTTATGAAGAAGAAAAATCTCTTGCACCACCTTTATTCGAAGGGAGAAATTATAAAGGGTGGAATTTTTTAATGGAAACATTTATTAAACACTTAGATATCGAAGCATGGAATATAACAATAATAAGTCCAACAAATGAAACAAATAATAAAAAATGTCACCTAAATGCAAAGACTTTGAATTGTATCTTCTGTGCATTATCTCAAGAAATTTTCAAATTGATATATTGTTTTTTAATGCATACAAAGTATGGAAACTTCTTGAAGAAATATATGATTCTCCATGCATAGAAACGGAACAAACGCAAGAAGTGGAGAATGCACAAGCTTGCACAAGTGGTTAATAAAGCTCCTCTCATGAAGGATCAATGGAGTGCACATCAAGTGGAAAAGAAGAAATCCTATCTTTGGAAGAGGAATGCCAAATAAATGAAGATAACAAAGGAACTTTATGCTCAAATCTCACATCATCCAAAGGCACTGTAAGGAAATCAAATCCTCTTATTGTTTGCAATTTTATTTCTACTTTACAATTGTTACAAATTACAAAGCGCAAAATTAAGAAATTGAAAAATGTGAATTGCAAATTGCGCTTAGAAAACAAATGGATAAAAGCAAAAGTTAAAGTAAAATCAAATTCTGATTTATCTAGTTTTTCCCATGAAAATATAAAACCTTGTTTTGATTGTAATGATATTAAAGAAAAATTTAAGGAACTTGAAAAGGAACTTATTTTTGTAAAAGAACATAATGAAAAATTATCTTTAGAAAAATCATCTTTGAAAAGTGATTGTGCTAAGTGGCAAAATTATAAAATTGAAATCAAGGAGATGGACGAAACATTTGAGGAATTTAGAAATAACTATCAAACTCATATTGACTCCATTGTTTCCACTCATAAAAATAGCACAGTGGCTTATAATAAAACTAGGCATAATCTTAAGACCAAGAATAATGAATTAAAATCAAAAATCAACCTGCTTATGAAAATTATGAATAAAAATTCACAATATCAAGAAATATCTAAAGGCAAGTTGAATAGGAATATGAATATCTTAACAAAGCCTAATAGTGGGAGTAAGAAACACAAAGTTTTTGTAAATCAAAATCCAAATCATCATTATTTACAAAATCATGTTTCTCCCAACTTGAAATTAGAATTACACAAATTCCCTATGAACAGTACTTTCAATAATCATTACAATTATAACCTGTAAAATAAAGATAATCATAAAGGAAATTTGATGCATAAGAATATCATTAAACCAAGGTTTGAATGGAGGCCCAAAGCTAAAAATGAAATATTAACTTGACATGAAAGGACCCATTCATCATTATCTCCCCACAAGCCAACATGTTATATTTGGGTACCCAAAAGAACCACCACACTTGGTCCCCTTTGGATACCTAAAACTCTTATTCGTTAGGTATCATTAAATGCATGAAGTAGAATCTTTTCAAAATGAAATACACAAATTTCTACTTCATGATATGCTTTAATGTCTTTTTATTTTTCTTCTTTTCTATTTTTTTTAAGCTATCATGTCATGGTCATCCAATATATTATTGGAAATATGATTTTATCTTTTAAAGCTTAATAAGTTTATAAATCAAATTATCAAAATTCAAAGTCATATTTTTACTTTTGATGACCTACCTATCTTTCTTAAAATTCATTGCCAAGAAATATCATATATCATCCACATAAATTGAATTCAAAATTTGTTATGTGATATTGAAATCTCAGATCATAATGAATTCACCACAATATATACCAAAATTGCTTAAACATCTCCACTTCATATAATTTCAAATTTATAAATTAGAAAGATAGACAAAATTCTTAAAACTACTAAATGGGATTATAAGAACCAGATAAATAGATCCACAAATCCAAAAGCATTATAATTAGATATAACAGATAGCATCGGTGCTAGCTGGTAGCGTAGGCGGTAGTGGAAAATGTTCAAAAGATATCAAATCCTGTATTATTACAAAACTCATATATCATTAACCCTCAGGACACTCATATTCCTCTACTCTGTCTCATCTGCCTCCTCCACACTAGGACTTGGTGATCGTCACCTGTGATTCCTCCAAATCGAATATCGTGGAGGATCCTATATCGGTCTATCCCATTCCCTCCGCTTCGGTGATGATGGATTCTGCTTTAAGGCCTTTATCATAAGCTTCATCATCTTCTTAATATCGGAGACATCCTTCTTTACCTCCGACACATCCTCCTCCACTTGTGTCATCCGCTACCCCATATCTTCTCAAAAATGTTCAAATGAATCATCTCGAGTCTCTCGGGCTGATGCTCCTCGCTGGAGTGGTGGTCAAGTGGACGAAGATGGCTCATCCAGGAGTGATGTCGCTCGAAGGTACGCGATGTTGTAGATGGAAGGAATGATGAGTCCAATATTTATAGTGTTTTATGGACTCATCCGGGCTAGTTTTCACACACATGCACTTCACTTTTAGTCCTTAATTGCTTATATTTCACTTGGTCACAGTTCTCACATGAAGTGCACATTTAAGCCTATTTTGGTGTGCAATTGCGCGCTATGTTTGTTAGGGGTAAGCACATGGTGCTCCCCAACCCTTTTTCTTTATTTGGATTGAGCTGGAAGGGTATTCCCAGCTGTGCGATTGTTGTTTGGTGCTGTGCAGGTGGGTAGAACATCTATTTAATGTCTGCATGAATCGTACAGTCGTGCGTTTTCTTGACGCATAGTCGGATGCGATCGTGCGCTCTCATCAATGGCCCAAAGTAGCATTCTGAATTTGGTCGTGCGTTTTTACGCACGGTCTGTTTTGACCGTGCGTGAGTAAAATCACACGATCTCCTTTTTGTCTAAAAAATAATGTTTTATTTGTTCACGCACGGTCGTGCGATTCTAAAACGCATGGTCGTGCATGAACAAAATTCTGCACTCTTTCTATTTAAGCTGCGATTTTTAGGTTTCCAGGATCCGATTCTGTTCCGCGATTTCTTCCGTCGGAAGGGGCGACTACTCCATTTTCTTCCATTCTTCCTCCCCCTTTCATCGAGGCCACCTCGCTTCATCCAAGCACTTCAAAGGAGAGATCCTAGCCCTACTTTCATCAATCGAGGAAGGAGTATATAGCTTTTGTGGCGGCCAGATCGTGACACAGAGAAGACGGGTATATTGGAGGGAAGGTGACAGCTCCTCTGGACCCCGGACGCAGTTGTGGACCGAGCTAGGATGCGGATTGACAACCCGACGATTCCTACTGTGAATCCCAACAAGTCTCTGGATGTGGTTGTATTTCTATCTTTTCCTCCTTTCCTCCTTATGATTGTAGTTAGTTTCTCTTATGTTGATGATGTTGCACTCTATATTTGTTGAACTTCTTGTCAAATATTATGAAATGTTTTCATGCTTATGAGTGCTTGAGGTGTGCTTTCGTGGTGATTGTGGTGTGAGTGTTCAGTGTGCCGCACTAGCAATTGCTAGTGGCGTGCTTGTTGACGAGTTGCTTGCGACCCTCATTCCGCCGGTGCGACCCACTCCATCCGCAAGCCCACTCTTCCATCCGCCTACTGAAGCGTGGCATAGCGGCCCGTGTAATCCATTCGCCTAACGAAGCAGCGCGCTCAAGGCTTGCACAATTTGATTCCGCTTGCCTACTCATCCATCCTCCCTTGCGAAGCAGCGCGCTCAAGGCCTGCCTAGTCTCCATCCCGCCAAGCGAAGCATTGCATAGAGGCATTGCATAGGAGTAGTTTAGTTATTTTCTTTTATTTCCACAAACCAAATCAACCCCTTCGCATCCATCCGACCTAAAGGACTTCGATCTCAAGTCCTTCCTCAATAGTTAACTCCACCTTACTGTGTTCCTTCGATATTCGATACTCGAGGATTTGCTCCTCGTTTTATATTACTTGAACAATCGGTACACTGCTGTTTCGTGTCGCTGTCTTGCTACCGCCTATAGCGGTGTGCTAGATTTGCGCATCAAGTTTTTGGCACCGTTGCCGGGGAACACAGACGTGTGAGTTTGTTGTAGAGGGAGATAAGAGATAGTAGTTCCTTCCAGTGTGTATAGCCTCTTTGTTATTTTCATTTTGCTTCTTAAGTATATATTGTTAGTATTGTTTTTATCCCATTCTGTTTTAGACTTATAAAGCAAGTTTTTCCAAGTAGTTTTAATTGATTGTGTATATTTTCTTGCAAAGAATTTTAATTTTTGTTATATCTGCATCCTTCTAAAATATGTATTCCTGGACTGAACCTAGCATTAATGACAAGATGAGCTATTATATCGATCAAATGAGGGAATTAAATGCTACGTATCGTAGGGGCTTTGTATGTTTAATTTGTAACAGTGAAAATCATGTTTTGAAGGATTGCTCTAGTCTTTTACCTACTCCAATTCCCGACTGCACTCCTTCACATCCTGATGACAAAGTCCCTATCGCTCAGTCCTTAACCGTGGAGGGAATCGAGCCCTCAACCCCCGAGCTTATTTCTTGCATGGACTCTTCACTCCCTGTATATGGCTTTACTACTAGTGATAACGATGATTCATTTGATGGCCAACAAGGTGAGATTTGGGAGCTCCATGATGAACTAGAGTGGGATGAGGAGAGTGTTCTCTCCAGTGGGGAGGTGCTTGCGGATCTTTTTGCGGAGGAACCTGATATTTTACTTTCTGATTTTGATGCTTCTCCTGTTTCTTTGCAAAAATTTTCTACACATATTTTTGATGATCCTGTCGAAGATTGTTTGTAGGGTGATGTTCTGGACCTCCAAGCTGCGCCTAGGTGGGATGACAAGGACGACCTTTCTGATGAGGAGTTGTGCACCTCCTCATTGGTGAAGGAGATTTGCCGCACCACTGATGCCTTTGAGTTTTCAGATGCCCCTCGCTATGACTCTTATGACACTGACTGTGATCAGGCTTGGGAACCTGCCAGGAGTGAAACCGGGACCACTCCTCCTTTGTTTCATTATTTTAGTTCTTCATCCAGTTTATTTCCTAATCCTCTTTCTTCTAATGATGATATTGATAAGTTCATCCTTCTTGCTTCCCCGCCTTCTTTAATTACTGATATTTCATTTATCCCTCTGCAGGTGCTTGAAAATCTAGACCCATTTTTGGGTAATTCTGAGTGGCAGTCTTGGAAGGAAAAGCAAATGGCAATGATGAAATCAATCGTCTATTCCACCTCATCATCATTGCCTACTTTTTCCTTGAAAGACTGGCTGCAGGGTGGTAAACGATACTTCATTCATGACCGCCGATTGGAGGATAGGAAGAGGATGAAGAAAGATGAAATATGGAGATGGAAAGCTCCTGATCATCTGGACTGCTGTTGTTGGGTCTTCAGACCCATTTCTTTTATTTTCAGTTACTATTTTAAATCAACTTACAATTGATCATTTTGGCATGCATGTCATAATTAGGATTAATTTGTTTCCCTTTTTGCTTAGACACTTTTTTTTAAAACTGCTTAATACAGATATTTGGTCCACCTTAAGGACGGTAAACAAAAGGGCTAATGGGAGACAACCTGTTGGGGAAATGATTTATCTTAACCCCTAGAATTGAGAAGAATATAATTTCTAAGAATGAAAAATTAATCTAAGTAAATATGCGTCGAATAGTAATCGATGCATCGTCGAAATATAGTCGACGTTTCTCTCAGAATGAGTCGAAGTAACTCTAAGAAGAATTCGACGTAATCTTTGTCGACGTACCTCTGACTTCTAGTCGACGCATTTAATAATGTCGACGCACCTTCCTTATTCTCCTCTCGACGTCCAGCTAGGATGAAATCGACGTTCACGTCGAATAGTAATCGACGCACGTCGATTTCTATAAGAAATTCAAAAACACGCCAGATCTCTTTCCTTCTTTCTGTAGATCTGATTCTTATGGAATGATATTATTCTTTTATAGCCGTTCTGAATCAATCTTTCCTTCTATTTGATTCTTGGCTAATTTGATTAAGATTATTATGGATATTATTTGAAATCAGAATGAATTCTTTCCTTCTACAGATTTAATTCCTATGGAAACTTTTTTCTCTCTAATTGCTGATTGATTATTCTCCTTTAGCAACATCTTTTGAAACAGAGCTATAAATAAAGAGGAGGTCGGTAGAGAATGAACACCAGTGATCCACCATATACATTTGGAAAATAGGAAGATCTCCCAAGTGAAGAGTGAGAACGCTGAGAAAAGAGATAGTGTGCTGCACCAAAAGAAAAAGCCTTCATCTTCTCCTCCTGAGGCCATTCTGCTGCAAATTCTGATAGCTCTCACAAAAGAGGGAAAAGCTTACAATCTCCTTCTCACTATAGAAGAGAGACTACATTCACCATTCTTGTGCTTCTAATCTTCTTGCTAGGAAGAAGATTCCTTCTTGTTTAAATTACTTCTTCTACTTCTTCTCCTTATCTTTATTTCACTTTCAAACTGTGTAAAAGAGTTTTTAGAATCTCTCTTCAAAAAATTCATTTGTACTGGTTCTAAGAGTCTCCTTATCAAAAGACTCAGACTGGTTCTAAGAGTCTCCTTATCAAAAGACTCAGGCTGGTTCTAATAGTCTCCTTATCAAAAGACTCAGTGCAAGATAGTGAATTCCTACCAAGGGGGTGAAGAGTGGACTACCCAAAGTTTGGGGAACCACTATATTTCTTTGTGTTGTGCTGTGATTTTCTTCTTGTTATTTTCCTTCTTTACTTGCTTAATTCTTGTTGGTGTGTGGGAAGCTTAAATCTGTGATTATTACATATATATATATAATTGCACAAAGTATTTTTAAATCTCTATTCACCCCCCTCTAGAGAATTCTAGTGCGGTTAACTGTGCACTTTCAATTGGTATCAAATCTAGGTTGATCTAAAAAGGTTAACTCCTTGATCAAAAAGATCCTACCTCTTATATATATTTCTAAAAATCATTTTTCACATGGCACAAATCAAAGAATATGCTTCCACCAGACCACCAATTTGCAACCTTGAAAAGTTTGCACTTTGGAAAACAAGAATTAGGATCTATATGAATTCTATTGATGAAAATTTGTTCAATGTTATTTTGACAGGTCCTCCTAAGCCCTATAAAAAGGACTCAAGTGGTAAAGTGACTCAAACACTTGTCCCAAGGGCTGAGTGGACAGTTGAAGAAAAGAAGGCAGGAACAAGTGATGCAAAAGCTGTAAACATTCTTGTCTCAACCCTCTCAGATGAAATCTTTCAAAAGATTGTGGACTGTGAATCAGCCAAAGAAATCTGGGAGGCTCTTACCAAGATGGTAGAAGGAAGTGCTGATGAAAGGAAAGATAGAAATGCTCTATTGATCTCCCAAAATGAGAACTTTCAAAAGAAGCATGAAGAAAGCATATCTGAGATGTATGACAGATTTAGTCTGATCATCAATCAATTAAGGAGCCTGGATAGAGAGATCTCTCTCACAGAGATCAATGACAAACTGTTAATGAGTCTCCCAAGTTCATGGGACTCAAGAATATGGGCAATAAGAGATACAAGAGGACAGAAGGAAATCTCAACAGATGCCCTCTTAGGAAAACTCACATCCTATGAGCAACTGCTGAAAACCAGATAAGAGAAGGAAAGAAGAGGAAGCACTCCAACCTCCTCAAATGATAGAAACATTGCTTTGAAAGCAACAGAAGAAGAGACCCCTGTCACTGAAGAAGAATTATTCAGCCTCCTGGCCAGAAGATTCAAGAAATGGGTCAGGACAGATGGGTCTAGAAGGAGAGAATCAAAACCAAGGTATGATAAAACTCCTACTAAAGAAATCATCTGTTATTCCTGCAGGAAAACTGGACACATTGCACCAGAATGTCCAGAAAATACTGAGAAAGAGAAAGATCTGAAAAAGAAAGATCGCAAGAAAAAGGGGAAGAAGAAAGAAAGAGGCTTCATTGCAGAAGCTTGGAGTGAAACAGATTCTGAGGACAGCACCTCATCCAAAAGTGATAATGAAGAGTCTAAGCAAGAAGACCTATGCTTAATGGCTTTTGAAATTTCAAAGGAAGAACATGGTGCTAAATCATGGAGTGAGACAGAATCAGAAGGAAGCATCTCTTCTGAAGATGATAAAGAATATAGCCTTATTCTCATAGAGGAATCTGAGGATAAGGATGGGGTTAGCATTTTTGATGACATAGATTTTCTGTGTGATGATTTCAAAAATGATTTTAAAGGATTATGTTTAGATCAACTAAAAGCTAAACAAGAAATTAAGAATCTAAGAGAACAAATTAATGTCATTAAAAACTAGAGAAGTATAGAGGACACTTATTCTAAAAATTATGAATTAAGGGCTAACATCAGAGAAAAAGAAATAGAGAAGGCTAAAATAGAAAACCAGCTCCTTAAAAATAAGGTATACCAAGCAAAAGCTTTTGAAGAATCAATAAAAATGAGAAGCCAAACACTCAAAGAAATCACAGAAAAACAAACAAGAAGACATAAAAATCTTGGACTAGGAGCTGATCCCTCAGCTAGTCTAATTCCATCAAACAAGCCTTCTTGGATGAGCCCTGTAAAATTCACTAAACCCACTAAATCAATAAACCAAGGAGAAGACTCACAAAATAAGGAAGAAGACTCCCTCAATGAGATAAACAATTTTGATGAAACATCATACTATACAGATGAAGACTCTCAAACTACTTCTAAGAAGGCAACTAAGCCAAAAGAAACAAATCATAAAGAAATAAAATCAGAAAAAGGGAAAAATAAAATTTGTGAAAACATAACTGCGTCGACTTCATATCGACGCATTAATGATAGTGCGTCAAATTCTACTCAACGCAATCTCTCAGATGCTTCGACCTCAACTCGACGCTTGAATAAAAATACGTCGACTTTCAATCGACGCAACTTCTTACATGCGACGATTTTAGATCAACACAATCTGGAGAAAGCGCCGAATATAAATCGACGCAATTATCAACATACGTCGAATAGATATCGACGCATAAAAACTCAGAGCAACATAACTACAGGACATGTCTATTCTCCAAAAACTTTCCATCCTAACCCCCATTCAGGACCCATTCATCCTGATCATAATTGGTATCCTAATCAAAACTTCTATTCTAATCAAAATTTCTATCCTAATCAACACCACTATCCCTCTCTAAACTCAAATTCCCATAATCTAAAGATAGTCAGATGTTATATCTGCAATAAAACTGGCCACGTTGCCAAACAATGTTGGCACAGTCAATCTAATTGTATATAAAAATTAGTCCTAGGCTGACTTAGAAAATATTTGGAGCAGGAAGAAATAATTTCTCAAGAGAAACCAAGAAGTTTCAGGCAAAATGAAAGTCACGTAGACTTATTAATCGACGCACCGTCGATAACCAATAATTATAAATAAAATCGACGCATACGTCGATAGGAAACCCTAACATCTTAACTCAGACTGTATCAACGCTTACGTCGAATTCCACTCGACGTAACGTCGACTTCATGAAAAAGAGCGGTAATATTAAAATATTTTTCTATCACATCTACTGTAATACCGAATAAGCCTCGAATTGTGTCTCGTTTCGACGTTTCACCTGACTTAAATAGACTCTTCAGTTAGAAATCCTCTCGCACTTTGCATCTTTCATCCTTCTTACCTCTCAGTCCAGCCATCTCTTCCTCTCTTTCACTGACCTAAAATGGCTCCCAAGATAAACTCTGGTTTCGACATTGACCTCGAATCCTTTCAGGCCGCCGCCGAAAATTATAAGAGCATCATAGCTCTCTTCACTGAAGCTGGCCTAGATAAGCTCATCTCCACAAGATGCAAGCTCCTGGAGACAGAACTCACAGATCTAACGGCTCATGTTCAGATATCTGAACAAGGAGAAATCATTGGAACAATATATGAGACACCTGTCTCAATCTCTGCTGAACACATTAGGAACACCTTTGGTCTTTCATCAGGTACATTCCAATATTAGCCTTGTTCAAATCAAATAGAGAAAGCAAGTTATTTTCTAAAAAGAGAAAATAAATAAATCTCCTTTACCATTCCCTTATCAGGTGATGAACCTGTGGAACTCACCCCTGATGAAATCAAGAATTTATTAATCACAATGAAGTTCTCCAAAGATAGACCAATCCACCTAAAGAAAATAGACTTCTCTGATGAATACAGATTATTGGCAGACATAGTAGGAAAGATACTACTATGTAAGATCTTTGCCCATGATGCAGTGCCCAGGCAACAACTGAATCTCATGAGGGCCCTTGTGCTGAAGAAGAAAGTAGACTGGGGCAGCTGCTTACTCAAAATGATAGGCTACAAATATTCTCACAAAGAGAATGCCTATATGAGGATTATGAGTCAAGTCCTCTTCCACTCCTTCCCTGACCTATGCAGGTCAAAAGGAATTCCCATCCCTCCTGGCAAAAGGATGTCCATTGCTCTCTTCTCAAAATGGACCAGGCAAATTCCCAAGCCTGGTGCCATTCCTGAAAGGACTCCATCTCCTCCCAACTCTCCTGCTCATCCATCTTCACCTCCTCCTCTTCCTCATACAGACATCTCTTCTGTACCACCATTATCCACACCTTCACAAATACCAACTCAATCACCTGCTCAACCCTCTTCTATTCCTCCACCTCCTCCTCATCAAAATGATACAGTCTCCTCTCCACCTTCAACACATACACCTCCACCATTATCTCCTCCTCCTCCATTGTCTCCTCCTCCTCCAACACAACATGAACCATCTCCATCCACTGAAAACCTCATCACCCAGTGTATCCAGTCAGCAGCCCAAAAATTTTAGGACATGCTGGATGGACACTGCTCTCAAATTCACTCCTCCATCATGCACATGCAAACCCAAATAGATGGGGTCAATGCCTCTGTGCAAAGTCTGAAATCCTCTATCTCTTCATCTACGGTGACCAAGTCTTTCTTAACCTCCTTGGCTAAGAAGGTCAAGAAGGGGGAGAAGTTAGATGAAGAGCAGCTCTCCAGCCACAAAACTCCCTCTCACAAAACCCCTCATTCTTCAAAATCTGACAAGAACATTGGGAGTGAAGTAGTACCAGAGCTACATACTGAAGAGCAGATATCAGATGTACTGATTATAGCAAGAGAAGCTACACAACAAGTGGATTTATTGCAAGGGGAGGCAAGTAGAGCAGAGAATGAAGCTGAAGAGGAAGCTGAAGCTCAGGGGGAGCCAGATGTTGTTATACCTGAAGCTGGAGCTGAGAAAGAAACTGAAAAGGAAGTTCCATTTCATGGGGAGCTGAGTAAAACACCTGTTACTGAGAAGGAGCAACCCAGCTCTCCCAAAACAGTAGTATTCACTAAGAAAAGAAAAACTCCTCCTAGCCCTCCTGAATGATGTGTTGAACAATATTTAATTAAGTCTGTTTATATGATCTCTTCTTTCTTCTGATTACTTAGCATATTTTGCTGTGTTGATTAAAAGTTGATACAATTTCTCTATAAATAGGGTTAAGACAAATAGGGGGAGATTGTTGGGGAAATGATTTATCTTAACCCCTAGAATTGAGAAGAATATAATTTCTAAGAATGAAAAATTAATCTAAGTAAATATGCGTCGAATAGTAATCGACGCATCGTCGAAATGTAGTCGACGTTTCTCTCAGAATGAGTCGAAGTAACTCTAAGAAGAATTCGACGTAATCTTTGTCGACGTACCTCTGACTTCTAGTCGACGCATTTAATAAAGTCAACGCACCTCAGTCGACGCACCTTCCTTATTCTCCTCTCGACGTCCAGCCAGGATGAAATCGACGTTCACATCGAATAGTAATCGACGCATATCGATTTCTATAAGAAATTCAAAAACACGCCAGATCTCTTTCCTTCTTTCTGTAGATCTGATTCTTATGGAATGATATTATTCTTTTATAGCCGTTCTGAATCAATCTTTCCTTCTATTTGATTCTTGGCTAATTTGATTAAGATTATTATGGATATTATTTGAAATCAGAATGAATTCTTTCCTTCTACAGATTTAATTCCTATGGAAACTTTTTTCTCTCTAATTGCTGATTGATTATTCTCCTTTAGCAACATCTTTTGAAACAGAGCTATAAATAAAGAGGAGGTCGGCAGAGAATGAACACCAGTGATCCACCATATACATTTGAAAAAGAGGAAGAGCTCCCAAGTGAAGAGTGAGAAAGCTGAGAAAAGAGATAGTGTGCTGCAGCAAAAGAAAAAGCCTTCATCTTCTCCTCCTGAGGCCATTCTGCTGCAAATTCTGATAGCTCTCACAAAAGAGAGAAAAGCTTACAATCTCCTTCTCACTATAGAAGAGAGATTACATTCACTATTCTTGTGATTCTAATCTTCTTTCTAGGAAGAAGATTCCTTCTTGTTTAAATTACTTCTTCTACTTCTTCTCCTTATCTTTATTTCACTTTTAAACTGTGTAAAAGAGTTTTTAGAATCTCTCTTCAAAAAATTCAATTGTACTGGTTCTAAGAGTCTCCTTATCAAAAGACTCAGACTGGTTCTAAGAGTCTCCTTATCAAAAGACTCGGGCTGGTTCTAAGAGTCTCCTTATCAAAAGACTCAGTGCAAGATAGTGAATTCCTACCAAGGGGGTAGAAGAGTGGACTACCCAAAGTTTGGGGAACCACTATATTTCTTTGTGTTGTGTTGTGATTTTCTTCTTGTTATTTTCCTTCTTTACTTGCTTAATTCTTATTGGTGTGTCGGAAGCTTAAATCTGTGATTATTACACACATATATATATATATAATTGCGCAAAGTATTTTTAAATCTCTATTCACCCCCCCCCCCCCCCCTCTAGAGAATTCTAGTGAGGTTAACTGTGCACTTTCACAACCCAATTTTGCTTGTGTTGCTTTATCTAATCTGCTAATGCCACAATATATTATTTTTTCTATTGCTTGGTGTATCCTTTTTGTAGGGTGGTGATATTTTTGTGGCGGACTTGGATTTCCATCGCAGTATTAACGCCAATCTTTTGGTATGCTCGTTTCTGAGCATGGGTAACTTTTCTTCCCCTAGCCTTTTATTCAATTTTCATGGTTACATCATTTGTGTCTATTGCTTAGATTGAGTCTGGGGGAGAGCTGTTATGTGTTACTCACTGCACGTACACATGACATTGCATACTAGAAGTACATTTTAATTCAGTTTTATAATTATTGTTTCATATGCACCGCACACCACTACACCCACTTTAGCGTGCACTCGCTTGTTTGTATGCTCCTGTATATTCAATTCTTGGTTGTGATGTAGAAATTGTTGTATTAGCCTAAAAATTGCAAGATGGAGTGGCATGTTGACTCTTGTAGTGCTCTAGTTGAGTACTCGTGTCTTGCATAGGGATTTGAGTAGAATTAGTTTTTATTTTATGCTTCTAATTTATAATTAGTAGATTTGCGTAGATTTTAATTTATTTTACTCAAAATGGTGAATGTGGTTGAATCTAGTGGTAGCGTGGTATTGTGTGTAAGTGAGCACGAGGTTCGTGTTGCTCGAGTCGGGAGGAAGGATTACCTTTCTCGGGGGCTAAGAACTTTCCCCAAGCGACTCTCGAAGCATGGGTGCCAATGATTTGCAAGTTGAGCGTGACGTAGGCCATCTATTTGGCAAGTTTGATCTTTGTTCTACCATTCCTATGTACTAACCGTTGCTAGCCTATTTTGTGCCTACCCGACCTTTTGGTTCAGCTCCACCATACTTCACCAAGGCCTAAAAGCTAATCCCATTATCGCAACCAAAAATAAGCCAAAAGCATTAATGAATTGTAATTTGCCAATGCGGTGCGGCGATGAGAAATTTTAGTGTTGATGTGGATTTCTTAAAAATTTCTATATGCTGAGTTTTTTTGCGAATTTTGGGGATATAAAAAAAAGAAGGAAAAGAAAAAGAAAAAAAACAAAGAGAAAGAAAAAATATATATCCCTAGCGTTTTAATTGAAACATCTATCTCTATCGATTGGAGTAGGCTGTGTGCACACCCGGTTTCAAAGTCAAGTCTGGGGGTGTGTTACACGTGTACTATTGGGGCTGCTATGATTTAGCACTTTTGTGTGCTCTTTTGGGTTGCGATTAGCCATCATGTTTATCTTTGCATTCCAAACCGTAACCTAAGCTTCGTGTATACATAAAGTCCTATCGATTCATCTTGTGAGTTCACTAGCGCCGTGGAGAGAGTGTGACAGGGAGAGCTTATGGCTCTCGACGTTGATGGATTTCAACGGAGTTAATTCCGAGTTCCGGTCTTGGGTAACACTCCCCTTTGCGATTTGCTTACTTTCGTACTACGCGTGACCACAAGATTCACCAATATTCCATTTTTGTAAAAAAATAAATTTCTTTTTACGCATTTACACTTTTATAAATTAGCTAGCATATGTAGAAACTTCTTCTAATGAACTACTATGTACACAAGTATGCATCTTCGCATTCTATTTCATGTTTGCAATTTTTTGGCTTGCTATGTTTTTCCTACTCCGCCGGATTTGTTTGCTCGGGACGCGCAAATAGGTAAGTCTGGGGGTGTGATGAGTCCAATATTTATAGTGTTTTATGGACTCATCCGGGCTAGTTTTCACGCACATGCACTTCACTTTTAGTCCTTAATTGCTTATATTTTACTTGGTCACAGTTCTCACATGAAGTGCACATTTAAGCCTCTTTTGGTGTGCAATTGCGCGCTATGTTTGTTGGGGGTAAGCACATGGTGCTCCCCAACCCATTTTCTGTATTTGGATTGAGCTGGAAGGGTATTCCCATTTGTGTGATTGTTGTTTGGTGCTGTGCAGGTGGGTAGAACATTTATTTTGCCCAGATTTCATGTCTGCATGAATCGCATGGTCGTGCGTTTTCTTAACGCACGGTCGGATGCGATCGTGCGCTCTCATCAATGTCCCAAAGTAGCATTCTGAATTTGGTCGTGGGTGTTTTAACGCACGGCCTGTTTTGACCGTGCGTGAGTAAAATCGCACGATCTCCTTTTTTGTCTAAAAAATAATGTTTTATTTTGTTCACGCACGGTCGTGCGTTTCTAAAACGCACGGTCGTGCATGAACAAAATTCTGCACTCTTTCTATTTAAGCTGCGATTTTTAGGTTTTCGGGATCCGATTCTGTTCCGTGATTTCTTCCGCCGGAAGGGAGACTGCTCCATTTTCTTCCATTCTTCCTCCCGCTTTCACCCGAGGCCACCTCACATCATCCAAGCACTTCAAAGGAGAGATCCTAGCCCTACTCTCATCAACCGAGGAAGGAGTACACAGCTTTTGTGGCGGCCAGATCGTGACACGGAGAAGACGGGTATATTGGAGGGAAGGTGACAGCTCCTCTGGACCCCGGACGCAGTTGTGGACCGAGCTAGGACGCGGATTGACAATCCGACGATTCCTACCGTGAATCCCAACAAGTCTCTGGATGTGGTTGTATTTCTAGCTTTTCCTCCTTTCCTCCTTATGATTGTAGTTAGTTTCTCTTATGTTGATGATGTTGCACTCTATATTTGTTGAACTTCTTGTCAAATATTATGAAATGTTTTCATATGAGTGCTTGAGGTGTGCTTTCATGGTGATTGTGGTGTGGGTGTTCTGTGTGCCGCACTAGCAATTGCTAGTGGTGTGCTTGTTGACGAGATGCTTGCGACCCTCATTCCGTCGGTGCGACCCACTCCATCCGCAAGCCTACACTTCCATTCGCCTAGTGAAGCGTGGCATAGCGTCCGTGTAATCCATTCGCCTAATGAAGCAGCGCGCTCAAGGCCTGCACAGTTCGATTCAACTTGCCTACTCATCCATCCGCCCTTGCGAAGCAGCGCGCTCAAGGCCTGCCTAGTCTCCATCCTGCCAAGCGAAGCATTGCATAGCGGCATTGCATAGGAGTAGTTTAGTTATTTTCTTTTATTTCCACAAACCAAATCAACCCCTTCGCATTCATCCGACCTAAAGGACTTCAATCTCAAGTCCTTCCTCAATAGTTAACTCCACCTTACTGTGTTCCTTCGAGATTCGATACTCGGGGATTTGCTCCTCGTTTTATATTACTTGAACGATCGGTACACTGTCATTTAGTGCCGCAGTCTTGCTACCGCCTATAGCGGTGTGCTAGATTTGCGCCTCAAGGAACTCAATCCATCAAATAAAAACCAATCTCAATAGAAGGGTACCTATGTAGAATAACCCTCTGGATAATGCCACCAAGTGGGGGGGGGGGGTTATTGTATCGATGACGGGAAGGATCCTGCAACTTGTATGCGTATTGAATCAATGAAAGCAACAAGTTTTCCACATCAAATCTCTCCTCCTTGAGAATGAAATATGAGACAAGGCTGAGTTATGCTGTAATCTTTGCTGTATCACCTAATTTCAGCAAAATGGTATGGCGTAAAACATCCTATACCGCAAGGGCATCCACTGTAAGCGTCGCCGCTGATGAGATCAAACTTCTGCATGCCCTTTGGTGGAGTACCAAATTCAGTTGTGTCCAATCCCTATCTGTCCAAAATTTCTCAACAACATCCAACCTATTCGGGTGCTCTGTCAACCCAAACACTTCCGTCAAATCTTTATGGGTTATAGTTACCATATGTCCCTGCACTTGGGAATGCACACCTCCATCCAGACCGGCCTGAGATGGGTCTTCTGAATGCCTATAAAACTCTCGTAAAAAATCTAAGGATATTGACTCCGAAAGAAACACACATTTGATACCTTAGAGGTTGCAAACAACTGCATAATGTGGTGGTGTCTCGGCAAGAAAAATTCCACAATATATGGGACACCCACTATTGCTGTCTCCACTGCTAGCCCTGCACTTTTCTTCCCCTGGATCCAGGTGCCATCTGCCGCAATTGTATAAGAAAAATTAAAATTAAGAATACAATTCTAGCACCAGTACTAGCACTAGCGTCAGCACTATCACTAGCGCATGCACTAGCGCCGACGCTAGCTTTCTGATCAAAAACACTAGATCTACCTACTATTCAAGTTCCAGAATCCTAACTTTCTCAAATGCCCAGATCCATGAATCTCACATGTTCTAGACTAAAATAAAAATATAAATCTTCATAAAACTCAAAGTTTAAAACAAAAAAATGATGGAGATCTACCTTTGATCCAACCTTTTAGTAGATCCATCATCTAAATCACAAAAAATCTCCAATAGGTTTATAAATCATCATCTCAAACATTAAAATCAAATTTTTAAAACAAGAATCACAAAATGATGGAGATTTATCCTAGTTCCTCTCTTAAAAATAACAGAAAGATCAAAACTTTTTGATCCATCATCTAAACCACTAGATAAGTTCAAAAATCTTCATCTCAAACATCAAAATCAAAGTTTAAAACAAAAATCATAAAAAATATTGAAGATTTACCTTAGATCTATCCGTGGGATGCGCTATCTAATAGGGTTTTTCGGGAGAGCTGGTGTTGCAATGGCCAAATCGACAAGGAGAAGGGGATTTTATTAAGAGCAGCGCTAGCGCGGGTGGCAGCGC
This sequence comes from Dactylorhiza incarnata, assembly GCA_033032865.1. Classification (NCBI taxonomy): domain Eukaryota; kingdom Viridiplantae; phylum Streptophyta; class Magnoliopsida; order Asparagales; family Orchidaceae; genus Dactylorhiza; species Dactylorhiza incarnata. The sequence goes on along the minus strand of JAWHQI010000152.1, from coordinate 815,928 downwards.
ACCTGTCTAATTTTCTGTATTTTTCAATTTTTAAAAAATCCCAAAGAATATACTCTATTATATGTACTACTTATTTTTGCATTTCCGCAATTACCTAATTTTTTAAAAAATTAAAATACAAAATTACAAAAGCCAAATTACAAAAAAATATTTGTTTTCTCTTCCTCTCTTTGTTTAATTTCTATTTCAATATGCAAAAATCAAATACAAAAATATAAAACAAAGAATTATCAAAAATTATTTTTTGAACCTAACTTTTCTATTTAGATGTATCTTGCGAAAAGGGAGATTTGGGATATCACCCCATCACATCTCCTAGTACCAGTGTGAACCCCTCACAGGGTAGACCTCGGGAAGTCCAAGATCAATTTTTAGAGTTCAAACTTTAAATCAAAATTATTTTTTCAAAATATCAAGAAAAAACTGTATGGACTTTATTGTGAAAATCAAGCATGGTTTAATCTATCATTTAGACCTTCTACAATGTAGTGCATTGTGATGTTTAATGTGCATTATGACAGTTTAATGAGCATTGTGAGGTTGAGCACCTTGGAAAGAATAGTATAGTGACTTGTGCAAACCTTAGTAAAGAATAGTAAAGGTTGATCACAACAAGAAAAATCAATATTGAAAATAAAGTGTGTGATCCCCCAAGAACTACCTTGCACCCTGATAAGTCTTCATGAGCATTGTGTGTGCAAAGCACCTTGGTAGTTGTACTTTTTCTTTTGTGCATTGAAGTGTGTGGAAGTAAATTTTTTGTATTTTATTGTGCACTTTACTCTATATTTGTCTTGTATTTTTAATTAAATCATGTGTTTACTCTCTTCAAAATACACTTATGTGCACATCATTATCTTCCATAACACTTCTTCTCATGAGTATTGGATCCTAATGCTAATTCAATACTACTCTTCATATATATATGCACTAAATAACTTAAGCATGATCTCTATAATGTTTGGTATTGTCTTGAATTTGTGAATTGATATATCATTGTAGTAGTTTCTTTTTGATATCCTTCTTTCATGCTTGGTTACTTTATTGTCAAAATTAAAGATTTTAAATGAATAATGTTTTACAAAAACATCTTGCTTTTTTGGAACTTAAACTCATATTTTCTTCTTATGAATCATCATGATTATAAAAAAATGTTTCTTGTATTTCTATAAGTCTTCCGCATCATTACCATATACTCTTTTACCTTCATTTTCATGCTTATTTAAAGTCTTCTTTTTGTGTGCATCATCACTTGAATCTTAAAATTCCTTTCCTTCAACAAGTGATAGACTTGCTTGGTAAAATCTATATTGGTTGTTCTAGCACGCATATCATTTTTATGCTAGAAACTCTGATTTATCTCTATGAAAAAATGGTATGCGCAAAACTCCTTATCATTTCATTTCCTCTAGAAGCTCGATCATGCCTTATCTTTTTTATCAAAAATCCTCTTTTTATGTTTCTTGCTTCCTTACCCACTTTTGCTAATAACAAAAGGGGGAGAACTAACATGATAAATAATAATCGCTATCAAATGGGAAAACTAACATGATCAATAACTAAGAAGATAGCTTACATATAAGGGGAGCATTAACATAGGGGGAGCATGTATTTAGGGGGAGCAATTCTAAATACCAAAAATGACAATTATCCTAAGTCATCACTCACACACACACACACAAGTAGGCTTCATCATACAATATGTATTAATTCTCTGATTTATCATTAATGGATTTGTCATTATCAAAAGGGGGAGTTTCTTGGAACATGGTCTTCCGCATCTCCTAGGTTTGAGAATAACAAATCCTATGTGTATTTGATCTTGTGTGTTTAAGTGTGCAGGAAACAAGTCCATATGCCTCAAGGATAGCATCAGAAGGTTGCCCCCAAATTTGAAGCTAGAATTCTAACATGTCCACTAACGTCGGCGGTAGAACCTAGCGCGGGCGCAAGCTTTGATAAGGCAAGTTTGGGCGGCAAGTATAGAAGGTGATGGCGCCAGGAGGTAGCGGATAGCGCTGGAAGTAGTGTACAATCTCGTATTCGCCGAGTGGGTCCCTAGGTCCTCAAGGGCTAAGTGGCAGGATGTGGGTCTGAGAGATTTCAGGCGAGTGTGGCCTCACTCGCGGGACACCTGCATGGTAACAAGGTGGAAGTATCAGTAGCAGGGCGAGTGAGGGGGTACCCCACTCGCCGAGCAAGCCGAGTACTTGGCGAGTGGTGCCCTCACGGACCACTCGCCCAGTGCAATCCGGTGGGCGAGAAGCCTAGCGAGTGGTGTCTTTACGGACCACTCGCCCCGAAGGCTTTAAGGGGGAGATTACCTAGATACCCTTCGTGGGCTGTCAATAGCCCTTCAGAACAGTGGAGTTAGGTTGTTATCAGACTAATTTGGGGTGCGATTAGTAAAATCAAAAGGCGGATTCATGCTATTTGCAGATCAGACTATAGAATCTATAAATAGACCCTTAAGGGCGCCTTGGAGGAGACCCCGATCTTTTAGGCTCTCTCGTCCTAGGCGAGTTTTAATTGGATGCTAGTGCCCTCCAAGGTGCCCGACTGAGCATTGGTTTGGGAGGGGAAGCTCTCTAAGATCTTCCGGGTGTGTGGCGGGACCTCCTCGCTGCAGCCTTGGGTCTATTCTTAATTCTTCGTCCACAAATAAGAGTGTAAGTGAGGGATAAGTAGGTGCAGGCTACACCCCCCCTGTGGGTCCGAACTCAAGAGACCGGTTGTCGGTTTCAACATTTTTGGTGCAGTGAGCTTGGACCGTAGCCTGTACAAGAAAATCTCAAGCTGAGTTTTATGGCTGGAGATGGAGGAGATGAATCCGACCAGGGCCACTCGCAGCCACCTGCCAGGAGTTTCTGGAGATGTGGGCGAGAGGTCTGCAGAAGCGACCTGTGAGGATTGAAGAAGTGCTTCCCAGAGAGGGGGAAGACCGATGTGAAGACAGGATAGACATGGGAGCCAGGGGGATCAGACTGATCCATGGCTGGATTGGGATAGAGGCAACTTGTTGGGAAAATGATCCTCAATGTTCCCTTGATTTGAAGAGACCACACACTCAATGCTAAGTAGAAGTTGTATTTGATAAACCCTATTTCTATCTCATAAGTATGCAGGACAAGGGCACACCATGGTTTAATGTATGATCAGCTGAGACAAGTTCTCTGTCTCAGCTGAACCGTCGAGGCAAGACCAGGAGCTGCTGAGAAGGTGTTTGGGCAAGCTGAGATGCAGATAGAAGAAACCGCTGAGACAATTGTCTGTCTCAGCGGATCCACTGAGAAGGGACAAAGGAAACGCTGAGATGGTTGACCATCTCAGCACAACTGCTGAGACAGATTCAAATGTGATCTGGCGGGTTCTGCTTTGGCGCAAGCTGCAGAAATGCATATTGGGGTCCATCAATCACTCACATACCTGTCAGGTGGACAGCTAAGAGCCGTTGAGGGTCAGTGGTGTATAAAAGGAATAAGTTAAGGTTTAGGAAAGAACTTTTGTTATTACTCTCCAGCACACAATTTCAAGAACTACTGTTCCATTGTCGGCAGTCAAGAACTGAGCTTACACAAGGCTGCTAGGAGAAAATAGATTACTTATCTTGATTCATCTCAAGATAGAGCAAGTAGATCAAGTCCAACATCTGAAGGGCTAATCAAGAAGAATAAAGTTGGAGCTGTATTTCTCCTCCCTGATTCAAGTCTGCTACAGCAGACTTCAAGAAGAAGAAGAAGAATAGGCTTGATCTCTTCTTCCTTCAATCTGTAAACCTTATAGTATCATTTGTAGGAGCCTTTGGGTTCTGAGATTGTAGGGCTTTATTGCCTGAGTGTGTAAAGTTGATTGGCCTGAGTTGTAGAGCTGAGAGGTCAGCTTGAGGTAGGACCAGGAGGTGGTCTGAGTTGTAGGAGGTGGATTCCTCTGATGTAGGGCTGCTGTGCCTGAGGTAGGGTTTGGGAAAACCCGAGAGATCCTATGGGATCTGTGTTGTAAGCTCTTGGGGCTGAGTTTGGAGAAGTTGGCCTTGTCTAACTCATTGTTAGAAAGGTAAAGGGGGGAAGAGCACTACTCAAGACACCCTGTCTTGAGGAACCTCTATAAATCACTGTGTGCTTTCTGTGCTTGATAATTTGCTAACCTAAATTCAGACTACACTAAGCCTAAAATAAAAGAAACCTAGTAACCCCCCCCCCCCCCCCCCTCTAGGTGTTTAAGACTACATCCTATTTAAACTATCAAGTGGTATCAGAGATAAGTTGGTCAAGAAGGACATAACTGTCTGACCAGATCCTATAATGGAATAGTCTTTTCAATCCAATGGCTTCCTATGGATTGCAGAAGGAGATAGTATCCATGAAGTTGCCCATATGCAACAAGGAAAACTTTGGCATATGGAAGCAAAGGGTTAGGTTGTTTATGGAAGCATCTGATCCAAGGATCTACATAACTGTAAAGCAAGGGTCTTTCACCTTTCAAACTGCCTCCACCATAGATCCAACAAGAAGAGTGCCCAAGACTTTCAATGACTTGACCAAGGATGAACTTGCATTGTTCACCATGGACAAAAGAGCCCAGAACATCATAGTTAATGCTATTGATGATTCAACATTTCAAAACTTAGTACACTGCACTACTGCCAAGAAAATGTGGGACACATTAGTAGTATATATTGAAGGGACAACTGAACTGAGGGATGATAGAAAGTCACTCCTGAACCAAGAGTATGAAGCCTTCAGGCAGCTCAACCAGGAAAGCATCTCTATGTGTTATGAGAGGTTCTTCAGAATAGTCAATGAGCTGAGAACCTATGAGAGAGTGTTCACTGATTATGAGCTGAATGATAAGTTCCTTATGAAAGAATATAGGTATGCTAACTAATTCACCTAGAGGGGGGGGGGTGAATTGGTCTTTTGAGTTTTACTTAATAATTATGGCCTGTTAAAACTATTCTAATCAAAGAATCAAGCAACACATAAAGCACACAAGTATGTATAGAGGTTCCTCAAGACAGGGTGTCTTGAGTAGTCCTCTTTCCCCCTTCACCATTCAAACAATGTGTTAAACAAGGCCAACTCCTCCAATTCTCAGCTCCAAGAGCTTACAACACAAGTTCCTCAGAACTTCTCAGATCAAAGATGATCCTACCTCAGGAAAAAAGTCCCTACAACTCAGAGCTATCACCAGCTCCTACCTCAGGACAAAAGTCCCTACAACTTAGAGCTATCACCAGCTCCTACCTCAGGCACTCCTGCCCTACAAACTCAGAGGAATCCACCTCCTACTGCTCAGAACACCTCCTGTTCCTACCTAAGGCAACAAGCCTTACAACTCAGAGGTATCATCAGCTCCTACAATCTCAGGCAAACTAGCCCTACAAGCTCAGGCCAACAAGCCCTACACACTCAGGCAAATGCACTACAAACTCAGGCAAAAAGCCTTACAGAAAAAGATGTTTTTAGAAATATTCTACAGTAGAAATACTCTCCTGTAGATCCTGCACAATTTGTGTTTTCCTGTAGCTGAAGATGTTGATAACAGCTACAACTTGATCTTCTTCTTCAATAGAAGGATGGAAGATCACCTTGCCCCTTCTGGTGGAGGAGCTATCTTCTTCTCTTAGTTTCTTCTTCTCTTTCAGTGAGCAGGAAGAAAAACGAAAACAGCAGCCGTCAATGGCGAATCGAGATTTTGTAAGCAATCGGCCGGGTTTTAGGAAATACCCTAACTCTTTCTTTTATACTTCTTTTATCTTCAACGGCTCTAATTTGATCTCCCGAGAAGTATGAGAGAGATTGGTGGTCCCCTGTAGCTTTTCTGCAACTTGCCCTAGCCGCAGGTCCCGCCGCCCTACTTATCTGTAGAGAAGGTCTGCGTTCGACGAATGCGCTACACTCTATGTTCGACGAACCCGCTGCATCCTGCGCTCGACGAACTTGCCAAACTCTGTGTTCGACGATTTGCCTTGTCTCTGCGTTGGACGATCTGCCTTGTCTCTGCGTTCGACGAACGGCACTCTGCGTTTGACGAACACGCCAAGCTCTGTGTTCAACGATCTGCCTTGTTTCTGCGTTCGACGAATGACACTCTGCGTTTGACAAACACGCCAATTATCAGCTGTTTCTTCTATCTCGTCTCAGCGGTCGACGAACTGTATTCTGCGTTCGACGAATGGCACTCTTCGTTCGACGAACACGCCATTATTTCCAATCTGCATGCTGCTCCTTTCCTGTCTCAGCGGATCCGCTGAGACAGCGATCTCATCTCAGTGGATTCTTGGCTATCTGCAGCTCAGCTTACGCATAAGCTTTCTCAGCTGCTCCTTCTCTGGTCTCGTCTCAGCGGTTGATGAACTGAGTCCTGCGTTCGACGAATCTATCAGCTGAGGCAATATCTTCTATCTACTTAGGAGAAGATTTCTCCTAACCTTAGGTCTTGATTAACCCTTTCTCTTGAGTCACTTAAGCCTGTTTAACTTACACAAACAAAGCTTTATCAAATACAATATGTACTTAGTATTGTAAGTGATGCCTCTTCAAATCAAGGGAACATTGAGGGCAATATTCCTAACAATCTCCCCCTATTTGAAGAAGGCAGAACATCCCCAATACTAAGGTACATAACCAACAAAAACATATCATGATACCACATGAAGGACATGTTATTTAAATGTTCTATAATATAATCATGATAACATAGCTAACAACTACATGATACAGCATTATTTAACCTATTTGCATCTAGCAAGAACAAATTTGGTCTTAGCATTGGCCATCTCCCCCTTTCTAGGTTCTTCAACCTCTTTCCCATTAGGGAATAGGATTCTTCAACCTCTACACTTATCTGCATACTTCTACCAAATCCTAAGATAGATTAGAAAGTATTTTCCAAATCCCCTTTTAGGACAGCCTAATCCTTTCTGACCTACTGAGCATTAGCTATATCCCCCTCAACTTATAGGCAACTCCCCCTCAATTTGAGCAGGATCTTGCTCCCCCTTAATTGGAGCACCTGAATTTACCCAGACAATTCCCTGTTGATTAACAGACAATGGAATTTCAGTTGATCCAGATGTTTCTGATCCAGCTGATCACTTTAATCTATTCTACAATTAACAACTTAGGGAGGTTGTCTATCCTATCAGTGGATTATGCCTATTAAGGGAAGATCAATTCAGATATTAATATATCATAACATTACATTTTATGATAAATTGAACAAATAACAGCATAAGCAGTTTAACACAAAATATATATATTCAGAAATGTACTCATTCTAAATTCAACATGCCTAAGTCAATTTTAAAAGAATTAAACTTGGCCTCATCCAGTGGCTTATTGAAGATATCAGCTACTTGATTGTCTGTAGAGACATATTCAAGTTTGATATCTTCACACTCTACATGTTCTCTAATAAAATGATACCTAATTTCTATGTGCTTGGTCCTGCTATGGGAAACAGGATTTTTAGCAATAGAAATTGCACTTGATGAGTCACACAGCAGAGGAGATTGTCTTACATTTATGTTGTAATCTTCCAGCTGATGTTGGATCCACAGAATTTGAGCACAACAGCTACCTGCTGCAATGTACTCTGACTCAGCTGTGGACATTGCCACACTGGTTTGCTTTTTGCTGCTCCATGAGACCAGCCTCCTCCCTAGGAATTGATAGGAGCCACTTGTGCTTTTCCTGTCCTCTTTGCATCCTGCAAAATCTGCATCTGAGTAGCCTATCAATTCAAAATCATTGTTCCTAGGGTACCAAAGGCCAAGATTCAGGCTTCCCTTGAGGTATCTCATGATCCTCTACACAGAGGTGTGGTGAGATTCCTTAGGACAGGCCTGATACCTAGTACAAACACATGTAGAATACATAATGTCTGGCCTACTAGCAGTCAAGTACAACAAGGATCCAATGATACACCTGTACAAGGATTCATCAATGGCCTTCCCCTTTTCATCCTTGTCTAATGATACATTCGATCCCATGGGTGTTCTCATGGTGGAGGCAGATTCCATCCCAAATTTCTTGATGAGCTCCTTAGTGTACTTGGTCTGGGAGATGAAAATTCCATCATCAGACTGTTTCACTTGGAGCCCAAGGAAATATTTGAGCTCACCCATACTGCTCATCTCAAACTCCCCCTGCATGAGATTAGCAAATCTCTTGCAGATGTTATCATCAGTAGACCCAAAAATTATGTCATCAACATAAATTTGGACTAAGAGACACTTGCCCCTTGTCTCCCTAAGAAACAATGTGCTATCAATCTTTCCCCTCATGAACTTGTTCTTGAGGAGAAAGCTGGACAAAGTCTCATACCAAGCTCTTGGAGCTTGCTTTAGACCATATAGGGCTTTCCTAAGAAAATAGACATGAGATTTAAGAGTAGGATGTACAAAACCTGATGGCTGCTCTACATATACTTCCTCTTTCAAATTTCCATTCAGAAATGCTGATTTGACATCCATCTGGTAGACTTTGAAGCCCTTATGAGCAGCATATGCAAGGAATAGTCTTATGGCCTCCAACCTTGCAACTGGGGCAAAGGTTTGGTCAAAGTCTATTCCTTCCTCTTGCCTATATCCTTTTGCAACCAGCCTTGCTTTGTTTTTGATGATTGTCCCATTCTCATCTAACTTATTTCTGAATATCCATTTGGTGCCAATGATGTTGTGTCCTTCTGGTCTTGACACCAACTTCCATACTTTGCATCTTTTGAATTGCAAAAGCTCTTCCTGCATAGCCTGAATCTAGAATGGATCCATGTTGGCCTCTTCAAACTTTGTAGGCTCTACCTGTGATAGAAAACTGAGGAACAAGGCCTCATTGTGAGCCATGCTCCTAGTTGTCACACCTTGCTGAACATTACCTATTATCTGCTCAATGGGATGATCCCTTAGATGTCTGGTAGCTCCAGTCATTCTGTTCTCAGCTTGCTGTGCTGTTTCTGCAGGTTCAGCAGCTTCATCATCAAGGTTGACTTCTTCCTCTTCGGGGATGGAAGCATCAGAAATTATTTTGCTGTAGCTGGGAGTGTCTTGTATAGACATCCTTTCCAATTCTTGTTCATTTCCTGTCAAAACAGAAGATCTAGACCAGCCTTTATATATTAGGTTGGTCTCATCAAAAACAACATGCATAGACTCCTCTACAACATGAGTTTTCTTATTGTATACTCTATAAGCTCTACTATGAGAGCTATAGCCAACAAGAACACCTACATTGCATTTCTCTGCAAACTTTGTTAATTGGGATTTTCCATTATTTATAATGTAGTATTTGGAGCCAAAGATTCTAAAATAAGAAATTGTAGGTTGTTTGCCTTTCAGAATTTCATAGGGGGTTTTCCCATGAACCTTATTGATAGAAGCTCTATTGAGAACATGACAAGCTGTATTGACTGCCTCAGCCTAGAAATATTTTGGGAGTGAGGAGTCACTAAGCAGTCTTCTCCCAGCTTCTATCAAGATCCTATTCCTCCTCTCAGCCACACCATTTTGTTGTGGAGTCTTTGGGGAGGACAACTCTTGGGTGATACCATATTCTTGAGAAAACTTTGTCATTGCTTCAGATTGAAATTCTGTGCCATGGTCAGTTCTAGCCCTGACTACAACACATTGCAAGTCATTCTGAATTGCTTTGACATGAGTTATAAAGATATTTAGAGTATCAGACTTCTTCTTTAGGAAGAATACCCATGTATATTTTGAGTGATCATCAACAATCACCAAACTATACAACTTCCCACCTAGGCTCTGAATTGGCAAAGGACCAAACAAGTCCATATGCAAGAGATAAAGACATATTTCAGTGTCTTTGGAGCCAATACTTTTAAAGGTGGCCCTAGTTTGCTTACCCATTTGGCATGCATGACAGGGACCATCTTTAATACATTTTAAATTTGGACTATTCCTAACAAGATTTTTAGAGAAAAGTCTATTCATTGTCTTGTAGTTAATATGAGCAAGTCTCTTGTGTCATTGAACACAAAGAGACTCATTCTCATTAGCTACAAGACAAACATAAGTAAAAGAATTACTGCAAATAAAATCTAAGCAATAAACATTTCCACTCTGAGTGCCTAAGAGAATAGTTTCTAAGTCATTTGACTTTTTGATCAAGCACTTATTGTGAAATTCAATGACATAGCCTAAGTCACATAGTTGACTTATGCTTACTAGGTTATGTTGCAACCCTTCAACCTAAGCTACCCTTGTGATTGTAACTATGTCATTGGAGATCATACCATAGCCTTTGGTGACTCCTATTTCACCTCCCCCAAATATAACTTTGGGTGCATTCTTCACTGGCTTGTAATCCCATAGAAGACTCCTAGTTCCTGTCATGTGCCTTGAGAACCCACTGTCCAAGTACCATATTTGGTTGAGACTGGTAGTTGAACTACCCTACAAAGAAATATTTAGTTATCCTTAGGATCCCAAAAAGCTTTGGGTCCTAGTGCCTGTTTGTTTGATGAGATACTCTCACACTAGCTACACTCCTAGCAAGAAAGCTCTTCTTTGCATTAGGTACATTGGGATTGTACCAACAATCTATGGCAAAGTGTCCCACCTTGCCACAGCACCAACAATCATGAATATTGTATCTCCTTTTCTGAACATTTTTCTGAATTGGTACAACACTGTGCACATGTTCAGCAGAAGAGACTGCAACATTCTTCCTACTTCTTTCAGCAATAATTTGACTGAAGGATAATCTGTGGACAGTCTTGCTGCTCTTTGTCCTAATGGCCTCAGCTTGCTTTGGCATGGCAGCCATACAAGATCTGATGGAATCAGACACTAGGCAGCAGGCCTTGTCAACAGATTTGACAGCAGTCTTGCTTTTTGCTGAAGCTGATTTGGAAGTGCTTGCTTCCTTGTTCTTGACTGGAGGTGCTGAGACACCAAACACAAATGGTCCAGATTGGTCCATTTGTATTTCCTCATGGGGAGCTTTCATTGCACTCAATCCCATGCCATTTCTTTCACTATAGGAAGGAGTACTTTCCTTCCTATAGGACCTCCCATTCTTCCAGTGACCATAAATACTTTCATGGTCATACCTGTTAGAAGGAAGTAGCACCTTTTGAAAGGTGGTTTGAGGCTTAGCCTTCTCCTTACTCTTTACTCCACTCCCTTCTCCTACTTCCATCTTTTTGAATCCAAGTCCTCTCCTATTGGTTTGAGAGGAGAAGGTGTCAATAATGGGAAGCACAGATTTGGGCTTGGAGAATTGAGCCACCAGGCTCTTCTCTTTCACCAGCTTCTCCTCAAGGTCCTTGATAACCTTGTTCTTCAGGGAAATAGTGCTCAATTGAACACTTGTCTTACCCTTTAAATGACTTATTTGTCTACTCATCTGGGCCACCAGGGAGGTAGGTCCAGTGTAGTCACCTTCAGTCTTCTTAAGGGAGGCAATTTCCTGGGCTTGCCTCTTGGCAAGCTTCTTGCTCTCTTTTAGAGTAATAACCAAGGCATCATATTTGTCAATCAATTGATTGACATCTACCTCAGCTTCTGAAACACTTTCATCATGTGATGGCTGTGCTTCAGAGACATACATCATGATCAGAAATAGAAGTGGAATGGATTGATACCTGATCATTGTCAGACATATTCTGACTCCCTTCCTCATCAGTGAGGGCCATAAGGCCTAGCAGAACACGGTCTTCTTCATCCTCCTCTTCATCACTATCTGAGTGTGATAGAGGGGCCCTGATTCCTGTCCTAGCAGCAGGATAGTCTTTATCCTCCTGAGCAGCAAACAGCCCAATGTAGGCTTTCTCTTCTTCATCTGAATCTGAAGATGAAGATTCAGATTCACTCCAGCTCTTGCTTTTCTTGGCTAGAAGGAATTTTTCTCCCTTCCTCTCCTTCTTGTGATGAGGCTTCTTTTCACCTCTTTCTTTCCTTTTGACTGGGCAGTCAGCAATGACATGCCCAGGCTTGCTGCAACAATAGCAAACAATGTTATCTGAAGCATGTTTACTAGTTTTGGAATCATACCTGTCCTTTTGGGGTGCTGCCTTTCAGATCTAAAGTGATCCTTCTTGGAGTGTGATGAGGAGGAGGGCTTGCTCTTCCAGTGATTCCTCCTCATCATCTTCTTGAACTACCTAGAGAAGGCAGCAAACTCTTCATTAGAAGAAGAGCAGTCTGGAGAGCATCTCTCAGACTTCTCTGATTCAGCCTTTCTTCTTGGAGGTGACTGCAACCTGCTCTTGCTCTTCTTTGAGCTATCAGCTTTGAGAGCTATGGTTCTCTCCTTTGTGTGAGACTTGGAGGAAGAGTCCTCATCCTTTCTTGCAGTCAGTTTCATCTCATATGAGAGCAGTTTTCCAAACAGTGTATGGGTAGGGGTTTCTCCAACCCTAGCCCCTTCCCTGATTGCACGGATTTTTGTGTCCCAATCCCTAGTTAGAGATCTAAGGAACTTGTAATTCAGCTCATAATCAGAGAACACCCTCTCATAGGTTCTTAGTTCATTTACTATCCTAAAGAACCTTTCATAGCACATAGAGATGTTCTCCTGGCTCTGCTGTCTGAAGACTTCATATTCCTGATTGAGGAGAGACTTTATATCATCCCTCACTTCAGCAGATCCTTCCATATATACAACCAATGTGTCCCACATTTCCTTGGTGTGCAGTGTACCAAGTTCTGAAATGTAGTATCATCAATTGCATTAACAATTATATTCTGGGCCCTTTTGTCCATTATGTACAGTGCAATTTCATCATTGGTCAGCTCGAAAAATACCTTGAGTACTTTTGTTGTAGGGTCAATAGTGGAGGACTTATCAAAGGTATAAGGACCATTCTTGACTGTTATATAGATCCTTGGGTCTGAGATGTAACACCCTGCCAGTACGAAGAGTATAACAGCAGGTCCGGCCGGGACCCCACGCCATACAAACCACACTAGCTAGGAGTTAAAAGGTGATAACCAGAAAAGTAACAACTAAACGAGAGTACAAAACGTAAGCGGAAGCATTAAATAAACCATTCAAAGAGAACTGTCCACTATCATAGGAATGTATCCAGAATAAGAGTTACGGCCTTAAGGCCTTACATTCATCCAATGCACAAAACTCCATAAGCATACATCGGCACGCAGGCCGGCCATACATGAAAAAGCAAAAAAAGGAGGCTAGCCTTCAAGGGCCAACTCAGCAAAAGGGGCCACCGCCCGCTATTTCCCCCTAGGCTCACCTGCACCTGCATAAGACATTCCACCAAGCGGTGGCAAACAAAGTAACGGTCAGCACAGCTGACCAAATTATAACGACCCCACCCCTTTCCCGGGGTGGCGGAGATTCTACCCTGCAAGCAAGCCATACTAGCACAAGTACTAATATAAAGAAAGTGCAACTACACAAGGTGAGGTTTCAAGCACAATCAATCTTCTAGGTTGAGCATCAAAAGAAAGGAACCTAGGTATGCACATGATGTTGGTTGGGTTCACCCGAAGGTTCCCACAACTGCCTAACCAACCGCATGAGGCTAACAACATCAATTCATCACAAACGTGGGTACACACAACCGCACGCTCCATGCTCACAAGGCATGCACCAAAGGTACTTCTTCCCGAGCACCAAAACCATCATGAGTCTGGAAACTCTAGATAGAAAAGAGCTTTTGGTCGGTCTAGGCAAGACGCCCTTCCCAACCTCTCCCAAGGTCGTTCGGGTTTACAAGAGATAAATCCCCCTACCGCCACGCCTGGAAACGGGTTCAGTTCAGCCAATTCCCGTGCTCTTGTCATCGATTGAACACACGATGCGGGTATGACATCACCTCGGCCCGTAAGGGTTTAGCACTCGCTAGTGCTACACAAAACATAAGTTACAACACCCAAGCCTTAAAAGTTTACTTTGTAACGACTCAAGACCCGACTCCGCCTTTCGGCCGGAGGGCATGAGGGATCGTTAGGGCTTTATACGTAACCAAAAAAAAAAGAGGTACAAGACCACTCCTCAACAATTCTAGTGGTGAAGGTTTGCATTCAACCACTCGCAAAGCATGGGGCTTCCGTTAGGATCTTCACAAGATGCCTATGCTTAAATCCCGCAATACTATCGCATATATCACAGAGTCATTCTCCGGCACGCATTCTAGGCTTAACCTAAATGCAACGTCGTAAATCAAGCATCACTGATTCGGGCTCACGGCCACGAATAGGCTTCACACACAATGCCTAAATCCGCACGACTACCGGATTTTCTACATGCAATATGCTGGGGACGGACACAATCGACCCGGAGTTCCGAAGAACTTGAGGAAATCCTACACTTCACCCATTTGGTGAAAGGGATTCCTCATGCAAGCATAGAGAAATGAAGGAGAGGACAAAAGACAAGTCCAAACAACGGGAGAAGAAATCGTTACACTAGGAGCGTTCTTTTTCGCCATAGATCCGAGATTCTACACGGAGAGAAACGACCGCACCGGGCTGCACTCTCCAAATCTGGAAACGGCTAGCGAAACGGAGCTCCGGAGCTCCGTCAATGGCGGAATCTCCCTTCTTCTTCCTTGGCTCCTCCTTCTTTCTCTAGGGTTTGGAGAGAGAATGGCTTAGAGAATATGAGGTTTAACCCCCTCTCATCAGCCCTAATAGTCTCCCACAACTAAACATAGCCGTTGGATCAATTTCCAAAAGATTTGGACGGTCCGATCTTCTTCTCCGCTCAAAATCGCGGAATAGAATAAACAGGGCGCACGATCACAGGCGCACGGTCAGTGGTCGTGCGCGAAGAGGGAAATGGTCGTGCGCACTGTCCGAGACAGAACTCGATTTTCTTCTGAATTAACGCACGATCGCTGGCGCACGATCACTGGTCGTGCGCGAAGAGGACAATGGTCGTGCGCATAAGCCAAGACAGAACTCCGATTCTTTGCGGGTTACGCACGATCATTGCGCACGATCACTGGTCGTGCGCGAAGAGGACAATGGTCGTGCACATTGACCTGATCTGGAATCTTGAGCCTATCGCGAGCGGAACACTACCATTCCGCCTACCTCGCTGAACCACGATCTTTGGGGTGTTACAACTCCACCCCCCTTAAAAGAATTTCGTCCCGAAATTTCGAAAAAAGTAACAGCAGGAATTTACAGTTTTTAAAGAAAATTTACCTGAGAGAAATAGCTCGGGGTACTCCGCAAGCATCGCTTTCTCTCTCTCCCAAGTTAGCTCCTCTCGGCCGCAATTATCCCACCGGACCTTTACCATCCGAATGGACTTGTTCCTCAACTGCTTTACCTCGGTATCCTCGATGCGTAAGGGTTTGACTTTCGTCGACAACCCACTATCAACCGACACTTTGCCAACCGCAACGATATGAGTAGGCTCTTGCACTGCCTTCCTCAGAACTGAAATGTGAAACACGTCGTGTAGACCGCTCAGCTCTGCAGATAGTGCAATCCGATAAGCCGCATCACCAATACGTTCGACAAACTCAAACAGTCCTAAGTACCTTGGACTGAGCTTTTTCAAGCGTCGGATCCTTTATACCCCTTTGAACGGTTTGATCTTCAAGTAAACCCGGTCACCGACGGCGAACTCTAGGTTCCTAAGCTTGGCGTTGTAATATTTTGCTTGCCTATCCTGGGCAATCAATAGCCTTTCTCGAATAGTTCGGATCGTCGAAGTTGCTTCCTCAACATCCTTTCGCTTTAATAGCTTAGTATCGCCCGTTTCTGCCCAAGACAACGGCGTACGACACTTCTTACCATAGAGGGCCTCAAAAGGAGCCATCTTTATACTGGCTTGGTAGCTATTATTGTAGGCGAATTCGATCATATGGAGATGATCTTCCCACTTCTTTCCAAAATCTAGAGCGCACATTCGGAGCATATCCTCCATAGTCCTGTTGGTCCTCTCGGTCTGTCCATCCGTTTGCGGGTGGAAGGCCGTGCTGAATTTCAATTTAGTGCCCAACGGTTCATGGATAAGCCTCCAATCTTTCGATGTGAAACGCCCGTCACGATCGCTGACGATGCTACGAGGGACACCGTGCAGCCGCACAATACTATCGACACAGAGCTTCGCTAGCTTTTCTACAGAATCATCCTTCCAGTTCGGAATGAAATGCGATACTTTTGTCAGTCTGTCCACGATCACCCAGATGGCGTCGTTTCCATGCTGCGATCTCGGCAATCCGTGCACGAAATCCATCGAAATATCGTCAAACTTCCATTCCGGAATCGGCAAGGACATCAAAAATCCACCGGGACGTTGACATCCCACCTTCACCAACGCGCAGGTGTTGCACTTGGCCACGTAGAGGGCAATGTCCTTCTTCATACCCGGCCACCAGAAAAGTTTCTTCATGTCCATGTACATTTTTGTGCTCCCCGGGTGGATAGAGTACTTGGTATGATGAGCCTCATACATCAATTCCTCCCGTAGAGTACCAACGTTTGGGACGCACAATCTGCCATTCTTCCACATAAGGCCATCTTCAAAAGAGAAATCAGCGTTTAACCCGTCAACGGTTTCCGCTTTGTAGCGTTTCATGCTCTCATCCAGCTCCAATGCCTGTCGAACTCGGTCGGCAAGGTGGTATTGAACCTCCGTCCAGTTCAAGCATGCTGAAGTAGACGCTCTTCGATCAACGCAAATGATCTCCATTTCTTCCAGCTCATGGATTGGACGCTCATCGTGCATCAAAATCCAATTTGCTTGAGCGGGAGCCCGACGACTCAACGCGTCTGCAACTACATTTCCCTTTCCAGGAGTATATTTGATGTCGAAGGTGTAGTCCCCAAGGAACTCCAACCACCTCCTCTGTCGCATATTCAACTCCCTTTGATCTAGCAAGTACTTGAGGCTCTTGTGGTCGGTAAAGATGTCGATCTTCACGCCATACAAATAATGCCTCCAAAGCTTAAGAGCGAATACCACGGCCGCTAGCTCCAAATCATGGACCGGGTAATTCCTATCGTGAACCTTCAACTGCCGGGAGCCGTAGGCAATTACCTTACCGAACTGCACTAGGACACAACCCAAACCACTCCCTGAGGCGTCGCTATAAATTTCGTAGCCTTCCGTACCACATGGCGAGCATAGAATGGGCGCCGTGGTCAGACGGCTCTTCAGTTCTTCAAAAGCTCGTGCGCACTCGGGCGACCAAACGAACTTATGATCTTTCCAAGTCAATTTAGTGAGAGGAAGTGCAATCCTCGAGAAGTTTTCCACAAAGCGCCTATAATAGCCGGCAAGTCCTAAGAAACTTCGGACTTCCGCTACGTTTTTCAACAAGGGCCAGGCTCGGATCGCTTCTATCTTCGACGGATCAACCGCAATTCCATCTCCACTAACGACGTGACCAAGGAATGCTACTGACGGTAGCCAAAACTCGCACTTGGAGAACTTGGCATATAGCTGACTCTTCCTCAAGGTGCCCAGAACTGCGTGTAGATGCCCTACATGCTCCTCTTCCGATTGAGAGTATACCAAAATGTCGTCGATGAAGACGATCAGAAATTGATCCAAATAGTCACGGAATGTCCTATTCAAAAAGTCCATGAATACCGACGGTGCATTAGACAGACCGAACGGCATCACCGTGAACTCATAGTGCCCAAAGCGGGTACTGAACGCTGACTTTGGAATATCACATTCCCTACTACTAAGCTGATAGTAGCCGGACTTTAAGTCAAGCATAGAGTATACCGTCGACCCAACCTGTTGGTCAAGTAAATCGTCGACTCTCGGAATCGGATAACGGTTCCTCTCGGTCAGCTTGGTCCGCTACTACTAGGACAACACAAAACTGGTCTTAGGCCCTGAATCCTTCAACAAGGTGAAGAACATCTTCGCGCCTTTTCACGGCTTCTCCTATTCGCGCTCACTCGAGATCTATTAGGCAGCATTACCTCCAATCTATCCTTGACTAAGGTAAATGACAATTCGAATATCGTCAAACTTCCATTCCGGAATTGGCAAGGACATCAAAAATCCACCGGGACGTTGACATCCCACCTTCACCAACGCGCATGTGTTGCACTTGGCCACGTAGAGGGCAATGTCCTTCTTCATACCCGGCCACCAGAAAAGTTTCTTCATGTCCATGTACATTTTTGTGCTCCCCGGGTGGATAGAGTACTTGGTATGATGAGCCTCATACATCAATTCCTCCCGTAGAGTACCAACGTTTGGGACGCACAATCTGCCATTCTTCCACATAAGGCCATCTTCGAAAGAGAAATCAGCGTTTAACCCGTCAACGGTTTCCGCTTTGTAGCGTTTCATGCTCTCATCCAGCTCCAATGCCTGTCGAACTCGGTCGGCAAGGTGGTATTGAACCTCCATCCAGTTCAAGCATGCTGAAGTAGACGCTCTTCGATCAACGCAAATGATCTCCATTTCTTCCAGCTCACGGATTGGACGCTCATCGTGCATCAAAATCCAATTTGCTTGAGCGGGAGCCCGACGACTCAACGCGTCCGCAACTACATTTCCCTTTCCAGGAGTATATTTGATGTCGAAGGTGTAGTCCCCAAGGAACTCCAACCACCTCCTCTGTCGCATATTCAACTCCCTTTGATCTAGCAAGTACTTGAGGCTCTTGTGGTCGGTAAAGATGTCTATCTTCACGCCATACAAATAATGCCTCCAAAGCTTAAGAGCGAATACCACGGCCGCTAGCTCCAAATCATGGACCGGGTAATTCCTATCGTGAACCTTCAACTGCCGGGAGCCGTAGGCAATTACCTTACCGAACTGCACTAGGACACAACCCAAACCACTCCCTGAGGCGTCGCTATAAATTTCGTAGCCTTCCGTACCACATGGCGAGCACAGAATGGGCGCCGTGGTCAGACGGCTCTTCAGTTCTTCAAAAGCTCGTGCGCACTCGGGCGACCAAACGAACTTATGATCTTTCCTAGTCAATTTAGTGAGAGGAAGTGCAATCCTCGAGAAGTTTTCCACAAAGCGCCTATAATAGCCGGCAAGTCCTAAGAAACTTCGGACTTCCGCTACGTTTTTCAACAAGGGCCAGGCTCGGATCGCTTCTATCTTCGACGGATCAACCGCAATTCCATCTCCACTAACGACGTGACCAAGGAATGCTACTGACGGTAGCCAAAACTCGCACTTGGAGAACTTGGCATATAGCTGACTCTTCCTCAAGGTGCCCAGAACTGCGTGCAGATGCCCTACATGCTCCTCTTCCGATTGAGAGTATACCAAAATGTCGTCGATGAAGACGATCACAAATTGATCCAAATACTCACGGAATGTCCTATTCAAAAAGTCCATGAATACCGACGGTGCATTAGACAGACCGAACGACATCACCGTGAACTCATAGTGCCCAAAGCGGGTACTGAACGCTGACTTTGGAATATCACATTCCCTACTACTAAGCTGATAGTAGCCGGACCTTAAGTCAAGCATAGAGTATACTGTCGACCCAACCTGTTGGTCAAGTAAATCGTCGACTCTCGGAATCGGATAACGGTTCCTCTCGGTCAGCTTGGTCCGCTACTACTAGGACAACACAAAACTGGTCTTAGGCCCTGAATCCTTCAGCAAGGTGAAGAACATCTTCGCGCCTTTTCACGGCTTCTCCTATTCGCGCTCACTCGAGATCTATTAGGCAGCATTACCTCCAATCTATCCTTGACTAAGGTAAATGACAATTCGATTCATAACACGAAGTCCTTAGACAAATAGGAGAGCGATGCTCCCACACCAACAGAGCTCTCGTCGAATAGTCGATAATTAGGACAAGGCCTAATTGCACACAAATACAAGACATAAAATTTTGTTGTCAACAGATACAGTGGACATATTTCTATCTTTAACCGCACATGGGGTATAAATCATATTTGGAGATGATCATCCATACCTGTGGCAACATCGCATTTCTGAATGACCTCTTGCTGGCCATAAGAGTAGACTCTCGGTTGGGTTAGAGAATATTAGGGAGTCGAAGACTCCACCGCCTTGCCTTTCTCCATAGAAGCCGAACCCGTCACACGAGCATAGTCCACTTCTCCGATTTTTGCTTTTGGGGGACCACTTCGACACACTCGGGCTTTGTGTCCCACCTTTCCGCAAGTGAAACAAATTAAGGAACACCGTGCAGTCTTAACTTCCACAGAGTTGAACTTTCTCTTGTTTCTTCTGAACTCGGACTTGGACTGAGAGACTAGCGCATGAAACTCTGACTTCTTTACATTGAAGTCTTTCGCGTGCTGCATACTCTTCATATCCGTTTCCAGAGATTTAGATGATTTCACTAAGACGTTGAAGCCGAGTAACTTTGGACCCACAAGCATTAGTCTTAGGTCATCTCGCAGACCATTGTAGAACTTGTTGACCTTGGTTTCCTCATCTTCCCACATAGACCTCTCATAACGATTCCGACTGATGAACTCAATCAGGTACTCATCCACTGAGTGTTCTCCCTGATCTAGGTGTGAACACTGATCTTGTAGTTCAGGAATCTCAGTTAGGGGTAGAAACTTTAGAAGGAATGACTCATGGAAGCTTTCCCAAGAGATTTCGGAAAGTTGTCTCCCACCAAACTTGTGCAACAACTCTCCTTCCCACCAAAGTCTTGCTTCTCTTATAAGTAGGAAGGTGGTTAAGGTTACCAACATATCTTTGCTTATAAGCATTGACATTAAAGTCCTCTTTATTTCTGACAACCACTCAGCAGCTCTCCCAGGGGATTCCGTCCCCTCGAAGGATGGAGGGTTGAGGCTTAGAAAGTACTTTAATTGCTGGTCACGCGCTCGCCCCACTACTACCTGCGCAACTCGACGTTCCACCCTCAGTTCTACCGCAGGTTCCACTACAGCAACAGTTACAGGGGCCACATCCAGAGTCGGAGTAGTAGGCTGTGTAAGCTGCCCAGACTGAGTGTTGATCATCGCGAAGACCGCTTCAGCGACTAACTTGATCATCTCAGCCGAAGGAGTGGTCGCTGTCACCTCAGACGACCCACTACTTTCAGCAGTGTTACGGGGTTGAGACGGCCCCGCACCACTCCTAGTCACCTATAATCGTGTAAGAGACAATTTAGTGACTGAAAGCATAGCAAAACAACAATCATGGAACACTCAGGTTCCGCAAACAAGTATGTTTTTCCATTCCTAAGTGGACATTCTTATTAGTTTTTGTCCTTTTAGGTGAATGCACATCCCGTGCACACCACCCCTTAAAAGGAATTCGTCCCGAATTCGCTAAACTACGGATCGACGCCTTAAGTCCGATACCAAATTGTAACACCCTGCCAGTACGAAGAGTATAACAGCAGGTCCGGCCGGGACCCCACGCCATACAAACCACACTAGCTAGGAGTTAAAAGGTGATAACCAGAAAAGTAACAACTAAACGAGAGTACAAAACGTAAGTGGAAGCATTAAATAAACCATTCAAAGAGAACTGTCCACTATCATAGGAATGTATCCAGAATAAGAGTTACGGCCTTAAGGCCTTACATTCATCCAATGCACAAAAATCCATAAGCATACATCGGCACGCAGGCCGGCCATACATGAAAAAGCAAAAAAAGGAGGCTGGCCTTCAAGGGCCAACTCAGCAAAAGGGGCCACCGCCCGCTATTTCCCGCTAGGCTCACCTGCACCTGCATAAGACATTACACCAAGCGGTGGCAAACAAAGTAACGGTCAGCACAGCTGACCAAATTATAACGACCCCACCCCTTTCCCGGGGTGGCGGAGATTCTACCCTGCAAGCAAGCCATACTAGCACAAGTACTAATATAAAGAAAGTGCAACTACACAAGGTGAGGTTTCAAGCACAATCAATCTTCTAGGTTGAGCATCAAAAGAAAGGAACCTAGGTATGCACATGATGTTGGTTGGGTTCACCCGAAGGTTCCCACAACCGCCTAAACAACCGCATGAGGCTAACAACATCAATTCATCACAAATGTGGGTACACACAACCGCACGCTCCATGCTCACAAGGCATGCACCAAAGTTACTTCTTCCAGAGCACCAAAACCATCATGAGTCCGGAAACTCTAGATAGAAAAGAGCTTTTGGTCGGTCTAGGCAAGACGCCCTTCCCAACCTCTCCCAAGGTCGTTCGGGTTTACAAGAGATAAATCCCCCTACCGCCATGCCTGGAAACGGGTTCAGTTCAGCCAATTCCCGTGCTCTTGTCATCGATTGAACACACGATGCGGGTATGACATCACCTCGGCCCGTAAGGGTTTAGCATTCGCTAGTGCTACACAAAACATAAGTTACAACACCCAAGCCTTAAAAGTTTACTTTGTAACGACTCAAGACCCGACTCCGCCTTTCGGCCGGAGGGCATGAGGGATCGTTAGGGCTTTATACGTAACCAAAAAAAAAGAGGTACAAGACCACTCCTCAATAATTCTAGTGGTGAAGGTTTGTATTCAACCACTCGCAAAGCATGGGGCTTCCGTTAGGATCTTCACAAGATGCCTACGCTTAAATCCCGCAATACTATCACATATATCACAGAGTCATTCTCCGGCACGCATTCTAGGCTTAACCTAAATGCAACGTCGTAAATCAAGCATCACCGATTCGGGCTCACGGCCACGAATAGGCTTCACACACAATGCCTAAATCCGCACGACTACCGGATTTTCTACATGCAATATGCCGGGGACGGACACAATCGACCCGGAGTTCGGAAGAACTTGAGGAAATCCTACACTTCACCCATTTGGTGAAAGGGATTCCTCATGCAAGCATAGAGAAATGAAGGAGAGTACAAAAGACAAGTCCAAACAACGGGAGAAGAAATCGTTACACTAGGAGCGTTCTTTTTCGCCATAGATCCGAGATTCTACACGGAGAGAAACGACCGCACCGGGCTGCACTCTCCAAATCTGGAAACGGCTCGCGAAACGGAGCTCCGGAGCTCCGTCAATGGCGGAATCTCCCTTCTTCTTCCTTGGCTCCTCCTTCTTTCTCTAGGGTTTGGAGAGAGAATGGCTTAGAGAATATGAGGTTTAACCCCCTCTCATCAGCCCTAATAGTCTCCCGCAACTAAACCTAGCCGTTGGATCAATTTCCAAAAGATTTGGACGGTCCGATCTTCTTCTCCGCTCAAAATCGCGGAACAGAATAAACAGGGCGCACGATCACAGGCGCACGGTCAGTGGTCGTGCGCGAAGAGGGAAATGGTCGTGCGCACTGTCCGAGACAGAACTCGATTTTCTTCTAAATTAACGCACGATCGCTGGCGCACGATCACTGGTCGTGCGCGAAGAGGACAATGGTCGTGCGCATAAGCCGAGACAGAACTCCGATTCTTTGCGGGTTACGCACGATCATTGCGCACGATCACTGGTCGTGCGCGAAGAGGACAATGGTCGTGCACATTGACCTGATCTGGAATCTTGAGCCTATCCCGAGCGCAACACTACCATTCCGCCTACCTCGCTGAACCACGATCTTTGGGGTGTTACAACTCCACCCCCCTTAAAAGAATTTCGTCCCGAAATTTCGAAAACAGTAACAGCAGGAATTTACAGTTTTTAAAGAAAATTTACCTGAGAGAAATAGCTCGGGGTACTCCGCAAGCATCGCTTGCTCTCTCTCCCAAGTTAGCTCCTCTCGGCCGCAATTATCCCACCGGACCTTTACCATCCGAATGGACTTGTTCCTCAACTGCTTTACCTCGGTATCCTCGATGCGTAAGGGTTTGACTTTCGTCGACAACCCACTATCAACCGACACTTTGCCAACCGCAACGATATGAGTAGGCTCTTGCACTGCCTTCCTCAGAACTGAAATGTGAAACACGTCGTGCAGACCGCTCAGCTCTGCAGATAGTGCAATCCGATAAGCCGCATCACCAATACGTTCGACAAACTCAAACGGTCCTAAGTACCTTGGACTGAGCTTTTTCAAGCGTCGGATCCTTGATACCCCTTTGAACGGTTTGATCTTCAAGTAAACCCGGTCACCGACGGCGAACTCTAGGTTCCTAAGCTTGGCGTTGTAATATTTTGCTTGCCTATCCTGGGCAATCAATAGCCTTTCTCGAATAGTTCGGATCGTCGAAGTTGCTTCCTCAACATCCTTTCGCTTTAATAGCTTAGTATCGCCCGTTTCTGCCCAAGACAACGGCGTACGACACTTCTTACCATAGAGGGCCTCGAAAGGAGCCATCTTTATACTGGCTTGGTAGCTATTATTGTAGGCGAATTCGATCATATGGAGATGATCTTCCCACTTCTTTCCAAAATCTAGAGCGCACATTCGGAGCATATCCTCCATAGTCCTGTTGGTCCTCTCGGTCTGTCCATCCATTTGCGGGTGGAAGGCCGTGCTGAATTTCAATTTAGTGCCCAACGGTTCATGGATAAGCCTCCAATCTTTCGATGTGAAACGCCCATCACGATCGCTGACGATGCTACGAGGGACACCGTGCAGCCGCACAATACTATCGACACAGAGCTTCGCTAGCTTTTCTACAGAATCATCCTTCCGGTTCGGAATGAAATGCGATACTTTTGTCAGTCTGTCCACGATCACCCAGATGGCGTCGTTTCCATGCTGCGATCTCGGCAATCCGTGCACGAAATCCATCGAAATATCGTCAAACTTCCATTCCGGAATCGGCAAGGACATCAAAAATCCACCGGGACGTTGACATCCCACCTTCACCAACGCACAGGTGTTGCACTTGGCCACGTAGAGGGCAATGTCCTTCTTCATACCCGGCCACCAGAAAAGTTTCTTCATGTCCATGTACATTTTCGTGCTCCCCGGGTGGATAGAGTACTTGGTATGATGAGCCTCATACATCAATTCCTCCCGTAGAGTACCAACGTTTGGGACGCACAATCTGCCATTCTTCCACATAAGGCCATCTTTGAAAGAGAAATCAGCGTTTAACCCGTCAACGATTTCCGCTTTGTAGCGTTTCATGCTCTCATCCAGCTCCAATGCCTGTCGAACTCGGTCGGCAAGGTGGTATTGAACCTCCGTCCAGTTCAAGCATGCTGAAGTAGACGCTCTTCGATCAACGCAAATGATCTCCATTTCTTCCAGCTCACGGATTGGACGCTCATCGTGCATCAAAATCCAATTTGCTTGAGCGGGAGCCCGACGACTCAACGCGTCCGCAACTACATTTCCCTTTCCAGGAGTATATTTGATGTCGAAGGTGTAGTCCCCAAGGAACTCCAACCACCTCCTCTGTCGCATATTCAACTCCCTTTGATCAAGCAAGTACTTGAGGCTCTTGTGGTCGGTAAAGATGTCGATCTTCACGCCATACAAATAATGCCTCCAAAGCTTAAGAGCGAATACCACGGCCGCTAGCTCCAAATCATGGACCGGGTAATTCCTATCGTGAACCTTCAACTGCCGGGAGCCGTAGGCAATTACCTTACCGAACTGCACTAGGACACAACCCAAACCACTCCCTGAGGCGTCGCTATAAATTTCGTAGCCTTCCGTACCACATGGCGAGCATAGAATGGGCGCCGTGGTCAGACGGCTCTTCAGTTCTTCAAAAGCTCGTGCGCACTCGGGCGACCAAATGAACTTATGATCTTTCTTAGTCAATTTAGTGAGAGGAAGTGCAATCCTCGAGAAGTTTTCCACAAAGCGCCTATAATAGCCGGCAAGTCCTAAGAAACTTCGGACTTCCGCTACGTTTTTCAACAAGGGCCAGGCTCAGATCGCTTCTATCTTCGACGGATCAACCGCAATTCCATCTCCACTAACGACGTGACCAAGGAATGCTACTGACGGTAGCCAAAACTCGCACTTGGAGAACTTGGCATATAGCTGACTCTTCCTCAAGGCGCCCAGAACTGCGTGCAGATGCCCTACATGCTCCTCTTCCGATTGAGAGTATACCAAAATGTCGTCGATGAAGACGATCACAAATTGATCCAAATACTCACGGAATGTCCTATTCAAAAATTCCATGAATACCGACGATGCATTAGACAGACCGAACGGCATCACCGTGAACTCATAGTGCCCAAAGCGGGTACTGAACGCTGACTTTGGAATATCACATTCCCTACTACTAAGCTGATAGTAGCCGGACCTTAAGTCAAGCATAGAGTATACCGTCGACCCAACCTGTTGGTCAAGTAAATCGTCGATTCTCGGAATCGGATAACGGTTCCTCTCGGTCAGCTTGGTCCGCTACTACTAGGACAACACAAAACTGGTCTTAGGCCCCGAATCCTTCAACAAGGTGAAGAACATCTTCGCGCCTTTTCACGGCTTCTCCTATTCGCGCTCACTCGAGATCTATTAGGCAGCATTACCTCCAATCTATCCTTGACTAAGGTAAATGACAATTCGATTCATAACACGAAGTCCTTAGACAAATAGGAGAGCGATGCTCCCACACCAACAGAGCTCTCGTCGAATAGTCGATAATTAGGACAAGGCCTAATTGCACACAAATACAAGACATAAAATTTTGTTGTCAACAGATACAGTGGACATATTTCTATCTTTAACCGCACACGGGGTATAAATCATATTTGGAGATGATCATCCATACCTATGGTAACATCGCATTTCTGAATGACCTCTTGCTGGCCATAAGAGTAGACTCTCGGTTGTGTTAGAGAATATTGGGGAGTCGAAGACTGCACCGCCTTGCCTTTCTCCATAGAAGCCGAACCCATCACACGAGCATAGTCCACTTCTCCGATTTTTGCTTTTGGGGGACCACTTCGACACACTCGGGCTTTGTGTCCCACCTTTCCGCAAGTGAAACAAATTAAGGAACACCGTGCAGTCTTAACTTCCACAGAGTTGAACTTTCTCTTGTTTCTTCTGAACTCGGACTTGGACTGAGAGACTAGCGCATGAAACTCTGACTTCTTTACATTGAAGTCTTTCGCGCGCTGCATACTCTTCATATCCGTTTCCAGAGATTTAGCTGATTTCACTAAGACGTTGAAGCCGAGTAACTTTGGACCCACAAGCATTAGTCTTAGGTCATCTCGCAGACCATTGTAGAACTTGTTGACCTTGGTTTCCTCATCTTCCCACATAGACCTCTCATAACGATTCCGACTGATGAACTCAATCAGGTACTCATCCACTGAGTGTTCTCCCTGCTCTATGTGTGAACACTGATCTTGTAGTTCAGGAATCTCAGTTAGGGGTAGAAACTTTAGAAGGAATGACTCATGGAAGCTTTCCCAAGAGATTTCGGAAAGTTGTCTCCCACCAAACTTGTGCAACAACTCTCCTTCCCACCAAAGTCTTGCTTCTCTTATAAGTAGGAAGGTGGTTAAGGTTACCAACATATCTTTGCTTATAAGCATTGACATTAAAGTCCTCTTTATTTCTGACAACCACTCAGCATCTCTCCCAGGGGATTCCGTCCCCTCGAAGGATGGAGGGTTGAGGCTTAGAAAGTACTTTAATTGCTGGTCACGCGCTCGCCCCACTACTACCTGCGCAACTCGACGTTCCACCCTCAGTTCTACCGCAGGTTCCACTACAGCAACAGTTACAGGGGCCACATCCAGAGTCGGAGTAGTAGGCTGTGCAAGCTGCCCAGACTGAGTGTTGATCATCGCGAAGACCGCTTCAGCGACTAACTTGATCATCTCAGCCGAAGGAGTGGTCGCTGTCACCTCAGACGACCCACTACTTTCAGCAGTGTTACGGGGTTGAGACGGCCCCGCACCACTCCTAGTCACCTATAATCGTGTAAGAGACAATTTAGTGACTGAAAGCATAGCAAAACAACAATCATGGAACACTCAGGTTCCGCAAACAAGTATGTTTTTCCATTCCTAAGTGGACATTCTTATTAGTTTTTGTCGTTTTAGGTGAATGCACATCCCGTGCACACCACCCCTTAAAAGGAATTCGTCCCGAATTCGCTAAACTACGGATCGACGCCTTAAGTCCGAAACCAAATTGTAACACCCTGCCAGTACGAAGAGTATAACAGCAGGTCCGGCCGGGACCCCACGCCATACAAACCACACTAGCTAGGAGTTAAAAGGTGATAACCAGAAAAGTAACAACTAAACGAGAGTACAAAACGTAAGCGGAAGCATTAAATAAACCATTCAAAGAGAACTGTCCACTATCATAGGAATGTATCCAGAATAAGAGTTATGGCATTAAGGCCTTACATTCATCCAATGCACAAAACTCCATAAGCATACATCGGCACGCAGGCCGGCCATACATGAAAAAGCAAAAAAAGGAGGCTGGCCTTCAAGGGCCAACTCAGCAAAAGGGGCCACCGCCTGCTATTTCCCGCTAGGCTCACCTGCACCTGCATAAGACATTCCACCAAGCGGTGGCAAACAAAGTAACGGTCAGCACAGCTGACCAAATTATAACGACCCCACCCCTTTCCCGGGGTGGCGGAGATTCTACCCTGCAAGCAAGCCATACTAGCACAAGTACTAATATAAAGAAAGTGCAACTACACAAGGTGAGGTTTCAAGCACAATCAATCTTCTAGGTTGAGCATCAAAAGAAAGGAACCTAGGTATGCACATTGTTGAAACCGATTTCTCGGTCTCGAGTGGAGCTCGGGGCCCTCACCGAAATGAGGGGCAGCTAGCCCTTACCGGTCCCTCGGGAGAGGTAAGGTTGACGGCTCGAGCAAAGAACGAAGACCCTAGTCTCAGCGAGGAGGTCCCTCCACTAACCCGGAAGATCGTTGAGCGCTTCCCCTCCCAAGCCAAAGCTAAGACTCGGGCACCTTGGAGAGCTAGAGAGCCCAAACCAAAGCGACCTAGGGAGAGAAGAGCTCAGAAAAATGAACCGTCTCTTCCAAGGTGCCCTTTGAGGTCTATTTATAGATTTTAGTTTTGTGGTCTGTCAATAACCAAATCCCGCTGTCCATTCTCACTATCCGCACACCGGATTGGTCTGCTAACAGCCAAACTCCGCTGTTTGGGGAAGCTAACCGCAGACCACCGGGGGCCTCTTGGTAAAAATCCCTTCCCGGACTTTTACTGGGCGAACCGGCCTGCCCCGAGGCCTTCCTCGCGAGAGGAGCTCGCAAGCCTCTGGGCCAGCGAGCCCCCGAATTACTATCGCTACATTGCCTGGCTCGCTCGCCCGCACCACCTCGGCGCATCCCAGAATGGCTATCCGCACCCCAAAATGGCTAACTGTACCCCAAAATGGCCTTCCTCGCGAGTGGAGCTCGCGGGCCTGCGCCACCTCGGCGAATCCCAGAATGGCTATCTGCACCCCAAAATGGCTAACTGTACCCCAAAATGGCCTTCCTCGCGAGTGGAGCTCGCGGGCCTGCGCCACCTCGGCGAATCCCAGAATGGCTATCCGCACCCCAAAATGGCCTTCCTCGCGAGTGGAGCTCGCGAGCCTGCGCCACCTCGGCGAATCCCAGAATGGCTATCCGCACCCCAAAATGGCTAACTGTACCCCAAAATGGCCTTCCTCGCGAGTGGAGCTCGCGGGCCTGCGCCACCTCGGCGAATCCCAGAATGGCTATCCGCACCCCAAAATGGCCTTCCTCGCGAGTGGAGCTCGCGAGCCTGCGCCACCTCGGCGAATCCCAGAATGGCTATCCGCACCCCAAAATGGCTAACTGTACCCCAAGATGGCTAACTGTACCCCAAGATGGCCTTCCTCGCGAGTGGAGCTCGCGAGCCTGCGCCACCTCGGCGAGCTTCAAGGAAGCTGGTTAACTCCCCTCCGCTGGGCTCGCTCGCCTGCGCAGTCTCTTGCCCTTCCTTGACCTACCTCGCCGGAGATCAGGGTTCGCCCCTCTGGGCTCGCCTCCTTGAGCGCGAGTGGCGAACATCGGGGTTGTACACAATCCCCGCTCTTCGCGAGGTTGTTCTAAGCTCGCGAAGATACATCCAACCCATGATGTTCGCTGATTCTGCTGACGTGGCGGGAATCTTTCCGGTGGGCCCCATGCCTGAAACTATAAATACCGTCCACCGTGGCTAGTGACCGAGCCTTTCCTTCCCCTTCCTCCTCGCCGAAATCCTTCTTCCTTTAGGATGTCTTCCAAGCAGAGCGCGTTGGAACGGCTGAAGGCTTCCAGGGAGATGGCGAAAGCTCGGGCCGCCGAGCACAACGCCTGGATATTCAACCCCGCCGCCTCTTCTTCCCCCCAGACTAAGAAAGCTAAGTCGGTTAGGAGGTCGCCGGAGGAGGACGCGACATCGCCACTTGACTCGTCCCCTCCGCCGAATACCGAGCTTGCACAACAGGTATCTTTTGCCTAAAGCCTTTTCATCGACTCCTTGCTCATTCTCTTCCTTTTCGCAGAATTTTCCACCCGAGGACCGCATGGCGAGCCTCGCGCTGACGACTTCCCATGCTTCGTCCCCCGCGAAGCTGGGATCGCTAGATGCTGGGGTCGGGACCTCGTCCCAACAAGCGCCTCTCTCGCAACCTCGTAAGTCGCTCGCCTCCTCCATTATTCCTGCATAAGTCTAGGCGGTATCTACGCGTTTGTGGTCCATGTAGGTACCCCATCGCCGAGCCCCAAGGAGAAAGGCTCTACACCGGCGAACTCGCCGGTCCCGCCTAAGGTTAGCGTGGTGACCCCTGGCTTCGGTCTGATGGGGAAGCGAAGTCCAGGTGGCTCGCTTCTCGACGGTGTCAAAGTCGCGGAGAGAGTGGTATACCCTCCTGGTCTGGGGAAACCCCACGTCTCGGGATTCCGCGAAAACTTCCGGGGTCGGCCGGAGTCCTCGTGCAAGCCCCATCGCGAGTCCCCCTCTTCGCCAGGTTGGCATGTTTTCGCGAGCTCCCATCTCTTGCTTGCCTTCAGATCCTACTAACTCTCTCCGCTGAAATCCCAGGGGCCACCCCTGAGTCAGAGCACGGGAGGATGGAGATGTCACCACCGCCTTCGCCCAGCCAGATTGAAGATTTCTTGGGTGACCCTGGCGACCCCGTGCGGATGAAGAGTCGGGTGTCCGAGGTGCTTCAGAAGCACGGCATGATGTTACGCGAGTTGGAAGAGCGGTATGACGCGGATCGGGCTGCCTTTGACGAGAGATTCGCCGTGTTGGAGGACGCGAATGCGCGCTTGATCGCCGAGGCGGAGCCGGTGCCTCGCGCCGATGTTACCTCACCCGGCGTGCACATCTCGCGGGGCGAGGATCAAGCGCACCTGATCCTGCGCGAGTTTAAAGCGCTTCGCGACTACCATTATCCGAGAGTGCCGCCGCGTGCGGGGAAGCGAGGCCGGGGTCGCTGGAAGTGGCTTCCTTACCCCTGAGACCGCCGCGGGTTGAATGCTACTATCCCGCTGTTTTTGCTTCTTTTATGACGTCTGTATGAACCATATTTGGTGTGGTAATACTCGCGAGTCTATCGTGACTCGCCTTTTATCGTTTTTCTTTTATTATTCTATTTGTTTCGGCGGTGTGCCTGTGGTTTGTTTAGTCCGTTCGCTGTGTTTGATACGTTCGCCCTCGTGGAGCGTTTGCGAGTTTTTATGCAACGCTAGGCATAGACCCTTTTTCCTCGCAGGCTGGCCGCGGCGAGCTTGGGTTCGCAAGACTACTGTACTATCGGGTAGGATTTTACTTTGTTTCCGTTATCCGCACTCCTGACGCTTCGATTCCCGTGCCCATCAGAGCCCTCTATAAATAGTTTGGATTCAATCGTCTACCCGTCGCATTTATTTCTCCCGTCTTCTCGCGCCTACGCTCATCTCTGTTCTCGCAAGATCGTGTTCGCGTTCGCTGCTCGTAGGCCGTCTTTTCCTGACTCGATGCGGACGAATCAGCAAGTGGGAGCGGATGGCGAGAGCGAGGGGTGGTCAAAATGCACCTCAGCGTTTCAAGCCCACGAGTTCTACTGCGCGAACATCACAGCCGAGGAGTATAAGCTCGCGGTGGACCGCTATCTCCCGGAGGGTTACTCGGCTCGCTGTCCAAGCGAGAACTCCACCTTAAACGAGACCGAGGCTGACGAGCTCGCGATCCCCATCGCGCATTTTGAGAATGGGTTGCGACTCCCTCTGTGGCCTGAAATCCGTCAGGTATTTCGCCTGACCTTCTCGCTGCCTCGTGTTCGCTATCGCAACTTTCTCATCGTTCTTTGTAGGTGTTGCGATATTATGGGGTGTTGCCGAGCCAGTTGACCCCAAATGCGATTGCGGACATTGTCGCGTTCGCCTGTTATCTGCGGGAAGAGAGGATCGAGTTCAGCCTCCTCGTCTTCCGCAAGGTATTTTCTTTCCGCGCCTTCCGAGATGGGACTACCTATTTCGCGAGCCAGCACGTCACCGTCTGCGAGACGGTGAACAAGAGCCACTATTGGACCCAGAAGTTCCTCCTAGTGAAAGGACCCTTCGGCAACCTCCACTTCACCCCCATCCAGCGGGATGACGCCACTTACCGCCCTCCGAGCTCGCTGGGCGGCGCCGACGCCAAACTCCTCCAATACCTCTCCGGCAAGAACTTCGAAGTCGCCTATCTGCGGCGCAGCGTCGATTCGTTACTCTCCGTTCCTCAAGGGGAAGGTAGGGTTCGCTCGCGCCTCACTTTCTTTTCCCTTTCTTCATCGTATGACGCTTACTTTACAGGTGAGCGCGAGGTCCCCGTCAATCCCCCGCACGCGCAGGGCATCACCCTCACGGTGGATACTCTCGCGACCGCGGCGGCAGAGGCTTGCCGCGACCTTCCCGCCGTCGGGTCCGGCAAGAAGCGGCCCCCTTCTGCGAGTCAGCCGAGTTCGCGATCCTCCAAGAAGCTGAAAGGAAAGACCTCCGCTGTTAAGGATAGGAGCGCAGTCGTCTACCTGAGCGAGACCGACGGCTCGCCTCCTTCCCCTGCGGAAAAGCTTGACCCCCCGGTGAACCAGGGTGCTGGGAGTTCCTCCGTGACCCCTCAACCCAAAGGTCACAGGAACTTTGGTCTAGGCGAGAAAGTTTCCGACCTCCTTGG
Organism: Dactylorhiza incarnata; assembly: GCA_033032865.1. Lineage (NCBI taxonomy): Eukaryota > Viridiplantae > Streptophyta > Magnoliopsida > Asparagales > Orchidaceae > Dactylorhiza > Dactylorhiza incarnata. The sequence continues at coordinate 783,051 of JAWHQI010000152.1, read as the reverse complement.
CGAGCCCCTGCTCGCCTGGGACCCCAATGCCAACCGAATTTCCTGCTCCACCCTTCACCCTTCCTGGGTGGAGCTCGGTAAGGCCGGGGAGGAGGCGTTCTCCATCTCCTTCGGCTTATATGGCCGCGAGGACGCCGCCGCCTACAAAGAGATGGGGCCCAGACAGTTGGTCTATGAAGAAATGCGAGCCCAATTCCGCTCGACGGAGCTCGCACATATGGCGGGGCGTCGATATCTGCAGGCGGACAGGGACATCCGCGCGTACAGGGAAGAGCTGAAGAAGGCTCGCGAGGAAATCAAGGGCCTCAAGGAGAAAGAAGAAGCGACGGAAACCCTTCTCGCCGGGATGCAGGGCAAGATGGTACGCGACCCCCGGGTTTCTTTTCTTTGCTGTTTACGATCTCTGGCCTTCCCCTAACCCGTTTGGTGCTCAGGATGCCGACGTGGCCACCAAGCTCCTCGCTCGCAACGGCGAGCTGGAGTTGGAGAATATCATGTTGAAGGCTCGAGTGGATGAGCTGGTTCGCGGCGTGCTACCTCCCTCTCCTGGGCGAGTCGGCTCTCAACAGAGGGCTGCCGAAAGTGAGGAGCAGAGGCGGCGGGATGCACAGGAGGTCGCCAACCGTGTTTTCACTACCCTTAAGGATGCAAGCCTGCTAGCCGAGGACGCGATGGAGTTCACAGCGGAAGACGTATGTCCGGACCTCTTCGCCATGGCGCCCTGGTTGGGGACTCGCAAAGACGGCGAGGGCCCTCTAGGATGAATTCTTTTCTTCTTTCCCCCTTTTCGCAAATGTATATCATTTTTGGGCTGGCGAGATTGCTGCCGAACATATAGTTATAACTTTTTGTTAACCTTTACGATCATGCTTGTGTTTATTTCTTCTCGTGGATTTCTTTTCCAACCTCATAACTAATCGTCACGTGGTGGTGCTCCCAGAGAGTTCGCGAGCGCGCGCGCCTGGGCTCGCCTCGCCGAGGTTTTCTTTTCAATGGGTCTCGCGAGCCCCGGTTATCACCGCCCGCGAGCACTGCCCGGCGAGCCTAACTTTGGTGAGTATGGATAGTCATCCCGTGAGCTGAGATTCCCTGACTAGTATTCCAACCTGTTATCTTAGTCCTTGACCCTTATTGCTAGCCTTGCCAGCCTTTCCAGGGGTTAACCAGAACCCCCCGTCTAGGTGAAAGCCCGGGAGCGGAATCGATCTGGGGCATTCCAGCACCAACATATCTAACCTTGCCAGCCTCTCCAGAGATCAACCAGAACCCCCCGTCTAGGTGAAAGCCCGGGAGCGGAATCGATCTGGGGCATTCCAGCACCAACATATCCAACCTTGCCAGCCTCTCCAGAGATCAACCAGAACCCCCCGTCTAGGTGAAAGCCCGGGAGCGGAATCGATCTGGGGCATTCCAGCACCAACATATCCAACCTTGCCAGCCTCTCCAGAGATCAACCAGAACCCCCCGTCTAGGTGAAAGCCCGGGAGCGGAATCGATCTGGGGCATTCCAACACCAACACATCCAACCTTGCCAGCCTCTCCAGAGATCAACCAGAACCCCCCGTCTAGGTGAAAGCCCGGGAGCGGAATCGATCTGGGGCATTCCAGCACCAACACATCCAACCTTGCCACCGCAGCAGTCAAAAACACAACAAACGAAAGTAAGATATTGATTGAATGACATAATAAAGTTTTTAAGGGTAGAATCGTTTCAAATCATCCCCACTTCGAGCTCGGTCAAGGGGTATCCCTTCCACATCCCGGAGGTGATACCCCCCCGACTTGAGCACCTCGCTTACGATATATGGGCCTTCCCAGTTGGGGTTAAGCTTACCCACTGTGGCCCCTCTGCCAGCCGCATCGACCTTCTTCAGGACTAGGTCCCCCTTCTGAAAGTGTTTGACCCGGATATGTTTGTCAAAATATCGAGCCATCCGCCTCTTGACCTCTTCCTGCCTGATGGTGGCCAAGTCTCGGAGTTCTTCCACCAGGTCCAGGGATAGCCTCTGCTCGGCACTGTTACCCTCTAGCCACTCTTCATCCCCCTCGCATGCAGCGGTCGCCCGGGGGGTCTTCACCTCGAACTCTATGGGGAGAACGGCCTCGGACCCGTGGGAGAGCTTGAATGGAGTCTCCCCGGTGGCGGTGTTCGGAGTAGTCCTCATGGCCCAGAGGACGGAGGGTAGTTGTTCCACCCAACTTCCTCGTAGGTTTTCCACTTTCTTTTTTAGCAGGTTGACGATTATCTTATTTGCCGCCTCCACTTGACCATTGCTCCTCGGGTGGTGGACTGAGGCAAACCTGAGGTCAATGCCGAGCTGAGTGCAAAAGCCGACGAACTCTTCACTCGCGAACTGTGGCCCATTGTCCGTCACTATGGCTAGAGGGAGTCCATGTCTGCAGATTATTTCCCCCCACACAAAATTCCTTACAACCTGAGAGGTCACCTTAGCTAGCGCCTTCGCCTCTACCCACTTGGAGAAGTAGTCGATCATGACTAGCAGGAACTTCCTCTGACCGCTGGCTTGGGGAAAGGGGCCGACCAGGTCTAACCCCCATTTGGCGAAAGGCCAGGGAGCCGTGATGGATGTCCTGGGTACGAAGGTGATATTGAACTCGCTTAATTCCACGGACCACTTTGCCAACCTTCCTGAGTGTTCCACCCCTTCCATGATTTTGCGGAGCGGATGGTCGGTCACTACTTTAATTGAATGGGCTTGAAAGTAAGGCCGGAGCCTCCGGGCCGATACCACCAAGGCGAAGGCTAACTTTTCTAGGATTGGGTATCGGAGTTCCGCCTTCTTCAGCACTCGACTAACATAGTAGATTGGGAACTGTTTCTTCCCCTCCTCTCGGATTAACACGGAACTTACTGCCTCGGATCCTACCCCTAGGTATAGAGATAGGTCCTCTCCTGGTCTCGGTCCCTGGAGTAGAGGGGTTTGAGTGAGCTGTTCTTTCAGGGCTTGGAAGGCCCTCTCGCACTCCGGGGTCCATTCGAACTTCTTGTTTCCCCGCAGTACTTTGAAAAAAGGTGCACATTTTTCTCCCGCCTTGGAGAGGAATCTACTGAGCCCAGCCAATTTCCCTGTGAGGCTCTGGACCTCCTTCGGGTTCCTCGGCGACTCTAACTCCATCACCGCTTTAACTTTGTCCGGGTTGGGCTCCACTCCCGTGGGGGTGAGCAAATGGCCCAGGAACTTCCCTCGGCTTGCCCCGAAGACACACTTCAAGGGATTGAGCTTCATCTTGTACCGCCGCAGGGTCCCGAATGTCTCTTCGAGGTCTCGGAGGTGGGTCCCGAGGTCTCGGCTCTTAACCATGAGGTCGTCGACATAGACCTCTAAATTTCTTCCTTTCTGTTCGCGGAAGACCCTATCCATCATCCTTTGGTATGTTGCCCCTGCGTTCTTGAGCCCGAAGGGCATCATCTTATAGCAATAACATCCATCCCCCGTGATGAAGGAAACGTCCTTAATGTCCGGGGGATGCATGCGGATTTGATGGTAACCTGAAAAAGCATCTAAGAAGGACATTACAGTAAAACCGACGGCTGAGTCAACCAGCGCGTCGATTCGGGGCAAGGGGTAGCAATCTTTCGGGCATGCTTTATTAAGAAGTGAAAAATCGATACACATACGCCACTTACCTCCACCCTTCTTTACCATAACGACGTTGGAGACCCAGCCTGGATACTGGATCTCCGATACAAATCCGGCCTGCAGGAGTTTGCCCACCTCCTCGCGGATGGGCCCTTCTAGCTTGTCTGCGACGGCTCTCCTCTTCTGGCGGATGGGACGGGCACTGGGGTCGAGGTTGAGGCGATGGCACGCCACATCTGCATCGATCCCGGGCATTTCGGCGGCGCTCCAAGCGAAGACGTCCACGTTCTGTTGCACGCAAGCTAGAATCTCCGCTTGATCTCCTGGGCTGAGTCCTCCGCTGACCCGGACTTTTTCCACCACCCCCAGCCGGGTGACGACCTCGAGCTCCACGACCTCGTCCACGGCCTCCAACCGGGACTGCTCCCCCCAAGCCTTCTCTTCCTCGGCACAAGCGGGAGCTTGAGTCTCTTCCTTGACTTCCTTCCCTACCACCATCAGCTCTTCCGTCCTTCTCTCTTGGGCCTTCTTCTCTTCTCCCTTTCTCTCCGCCCGGGGTACCTCAGCTACCCCTTCCTGGACATGAACTTCACCTCCCTTCTTCTCTTCAGCCACCTCCAGACCTCCGGCTTCGGCTACCTCCTCCATCACCTTATCCCACTCCTCGGCTTCTCCCATCCAGGAGATGGTGTTGACGGTCGTCACGTAGCACTGTCTTGCTACCTTGGGATCCCCCCTGACCCGCACCTGGACCCCTCCGTCGTTGAATTTGAGGCACTGATGAAAAGTGGAGGGGATGCAACGGAACGCGCTGATGAGTGGCCGTCCGAAGATGGCGCTGTAACTGCTCGGGGCGTCCACTATGACAAAGCAACAGTTCCGAGACTGCCCACCCAGGGTCACATGGAGCCCTACCCCTCCTTCTACTTCCTTCCTCTCTCCCGAAAATCCGAACAGAGGGCCATCCGAGGCCAACACCCTTCTGGGCTCCACCTCCATCTTGTCGAATGCCTTCTTGAAGATGACATTGACCGAACTCCCATTGTCCACTAGGATCCGGGAGACGGTGAAGTTCTCGATCGCCGTCTGGATGACCAGCGCGTCGCAGAACGGGTCTTCGTAGCTCGGCATGTCCTTTTGGGTGAAAATAATTTTCTCGGTTGGGGGTGGAGAGGTGGATGTTGACGCCACGCTCCAGCGGTAGATGGTATGGAGACTAGCCTTGCGGGTCGCCTCCACCCCTACCCCCCCCCCCCCGTGGATCACTCCGATCCCTCCCCTGTTCCCCAGATCTGCTCTATCCTCACATCTTTCATCCTCCTCCCGAGGTTCCACCTCCACGATCCTTAATGGCTGCTGCAGTGGTGGTGCGGGTGCTCGGCCCCTCTTCACCTCCAGGAACTCCGGACAGGTGTCCGTGGAGTGTCCTTCCACATCGTGGAAGATGCAATAGGGCACCGCCGTTTCCCTTGCCCCGGTCTCTGCTATCCTGTTCCTTCTTCTCCTAGCGGCCGCCGCCTCCGCTTCTCCTCTTCCCCTTCCTCTTCCCCGGCCAATTGCCATGGCCTGTTGAGGTGGGGGAGGCAACTGCATCGGGCCTTACCTCCACCCCAACTGGGGGGGTCTCCATTGTCCCTCGAAACGGTTACCCCTTCCTGGTCCATAACCCCTTCCTTGCCCCTGCACTCCTCCACCCTGCGGCCTCCATCCCCCCTCCGGGGCCCGGGGCTCTTCTCTTCTTCTGACCTCTTGCTGCCTCACCTCCGGCTCACCGAGCTTGGCCAGCCTCTTGGTGAGCTCTGGGTTGGCTTCTTCGCTTGCTACTTCCTCCGCCACCCTCTCCATCAGCTCCTCATAGGAGACGGGGGCCTTCCTTTTCAATGCCATCTTGAAGAAGCTTTCCTTCAACCCGACCATGAAGGCGAGTTGAAGTGCAAACCCGGGTACCTCCTGGGTGAGCTGCACTTCCTCCTGGAACCGATCCGCGTACTGAACCAACGTCTCCCTGGACTCCTGCTTCACCGCGAAGAGGGAATCAGCGTCCTTCTTCCTCCTCTTTGAAGTTGAAAATCTCAACAAGAAACTACGGCGCAGGTCCTCGAACGCGTAGATGGAGCCTGCCGGAAGCGAATGAAACCAGTCCCTGGCCTTCTCCTTGAGAGTGACGGCGAAGAGCCGACACTTGAAGGCATCGGACATCGGCCTGATGGAGACCGAGTCCTCGAAAGACTGCAGATGCTGAACTGGGTCATCTCTGCCATTGTAGTACACTCTATCCCATTCTCCGAATCCCGCCGGAACGGGCGCAGACAACACTAATTCGCAGAAGGGGCTTCCCCCTCCTACCATCTTCTCTCGCTCGGCTCGCGGACCCAGCTCGCTCGCCAAGCTTGGGATCGCACTCGCGAGGGCGACGCTCGCCTGAACCACCCCGGCTGTCGTCGCGTTTTCCTGGCGTGCGCTCGCCTGTGTCGTGCTCGCTGGGGCAGAGCTCGTCGGCACCGAATTCGCCGGCGCGGAGCTCGCTAACACCGGGCTCGCCGGACTGGCGAACAACACTCGCCCTTCCCTGTCATGTCCTGGTTCAATGGCAACTTCTTTTCCAGCCCTTCCTCCTGGTGCCCTCTCGCCGACTGCTGTTGGGGGAGTGGTCGCCTGAGGTGCCGGGGTCGCGAACTCACTCCGCAGAGCCGTGACCGTGAACCCCAAGGTGTCGAGCACCTCCTTCCTGAAGTCCGCGAACATCCTAGCCATTGCCTCTTGAGGGGTCTCGCCGAACTCCTCGCCCTGCTCTTCATCTCCAGCCATAACTCTTCTCTGGGACTTTCTTGAACCAGCCGCGCTCCACGCTCACCGCACCAAAATGTTGAAACCGATTTCTCGGTCTCGAGTGGAGCTCGGGGCCCTCACCGAAATGAGGGGCAGCTAGCCCTTACCGGTCCCTCGGGAGAGGTAAGGTTGACGACTCGAGCAAAGAACAAAGACCCTAGTCTCAGCGAGGAGGTCCCTCCACTAACCCGGAAGATCGTTGAGCGCTTCCCCTCCCAAGCCAAAGCTAAGACTCGGGCACCTTGGAGAGCTAGAGAGCCCAAACCAAAGCGACCTAGGGAGAGAAGAGCTCAGAAAAATGAACCGTCTCTTCCAAGGTGCCCTTTGAGGTCTATTTATAGATTTTAGTTTTGTGGTCTGTCAATAACTAAATCCCGCTGTCCATTCTCACTATCCGCACACCGGATTGGTCTGCTAACAGCCAAACTCCGCTGTTTGGGGAAGCTAACCGCAGACCACCGGGGGCCTCTTGGTAAAAATCCCTTCCCGGACTTTTACTGGGCGAACCGGCCTGCCCCGAGGCCTTCCTCGCGAGAGGAGCTCGCAAGCCTCTGGGCCAGCGAGCCCCCGAATTACTATCGCTGCATTGCCTGGCTCGCTCGCCCGCACCACCTCGGCGCATCCCAGAATGGCTATCCGCACCCCAAAATGGCTAACTGTACCCCAAAATTGCCTTCCTCGCGAGTGGAGCTCGCGGGCCTGCGCCACCTCGGCGAATCCCATAATGGCTATCCGCACCCCAAAATGGCTAACTGTACCCCAAAATGGCCTTCCTCGCGAGTGGAGCTCGCGGGCCTGCGCCACCTCGGCGAATCCCAGAATGGCTATCCGCACCCCAAAATGGCCTTCCTCGCGAGTGGAGCTCGCGAGCCTGCGCCACCTCGGCGAATCCCAGAATGGCTATCCGCACCCCAAAATGGCTAACTGTACCCCAAAATGGCCTTCCTCGCGAGTGGAGCTCGCGGGCCTGCGCCACCTCGGCGAATCCCAGAATGGCTATCCGCACCCCAAAATGGCCTTCCTCGCGAGTGGAGCTCGCGAGCCTGCGCCACCTCGGCGAATCCCAGAATGGCTATCCGCACCCCAAAATGGCTAACTGTACCCCAAGATGGCTAACTGTACCCCAAGATGGCCTTCCTCGCGAGTGGAGCTCGCGAGCCTGCGCCACCTCGGCGAGCTTCAAGGAAGCTGGTTAACTCCCATCCGCTGGGCTCGCTCGCCTGCGCAGTCTCTTGCCCTTCCTTGACCTACCTCGCCGGAGATCAGGGTTCGCCCCTCTGGGCTCGCCTCCTTGAGCGCGAGTGGCGAACATCGGGGTTGTACACACATGATGTTGGTTGGGTTCACCCGAAGGTTCCCACAACTGCCTAAACAACCGCATGAGGCTAACAACATCAATTCATCACAAACGTGGGTACACACAACCGCACGCTCCATGCTCACAAGGCATGCACCAAAGGTACTTCTTCCCGAGCACCAAAACCATCATGAGTCCGGAAACTCTAGATAGAAAAGAGCTTTTGGTCGGTCTAGGCAAGACGCCCTTCCCAACCTCTCCCAAGGTTGTTCGGGTTTACAAGAGATAAATCCCCCTACCTCCACGCCTGGAAACGGGTTCAGTTCAGCCAATTCCCGTGCTCTGGTCATCGATTGAACACACGATGCGGGTATGACATCACCTCGGCCCGTAAGGGTTTAGCACTCGCTAGTGCTACACAAAACATAAGTTACAACACCCAAGCCTTAAAAGTTTACTTTGTAACGACTCAAGACCCGACTCCGCCTTTCGGCCGGAGGGCATGAGGGATCGTTAGGGCTTTATACGTAACCAAAAAAAAAGAGGTACAAGACCACTCCTCAATAATTCTAGTGGTGAAGGTTTGTATTCAACCACTCGCAAAGCATGGGGATTCCGTTAGGATCTTCACAAGATGCCTACGCTTAAATCCCGCAATACTATCGCATATATCACAGAGTCATTCTCCGGCACGCATTCTAGGCTTAACCTAAATGCAACGTCGCAAATCAAGCATCACCGATTTGGGCTCACGGCCACGAATAGGCTTCACACACAATGCCTAAATCCGCACGACTACCGGATTTTCTACATGCAATATGCCGGGGAAGGACACAATCGACCCGGAGTTCCGAAGAACTTGAGGAAATCCTACACTTCACCCATTTGGTGAAAGGGATTCCTCATGCAAGCATAGAGAAATGAAGGAGAGGAAAAAAGACAAGTCCAAACAACGGAGAAGAAATTGTTACACTAGGAGCGTTCTTTTTCGCCATAGATCCGAGATTCTACACGGAGAGAAACGACCGCACCGGGCTGCACTCTCCAAATCTGGAAACGGCTCGCAAAACGGAGCTCCGGAGCTCCGTCAATGGCGGAATCTCCCTTCTTCTTCCTTGGCTCCTCCTTCTTTCTCTAGGGTTTGGAGAGAGAATGGCTTAGAGAATATGAGGTTTAACCCCCTCTCATCAGCCCTAATAGTCTCCCGCAACTAAACCTAGCCGTTGGATCAATTTCCAAAAGATTTGGACGGTCCGATCTTCTTCTCCGCTCAAAATCGCGGAACAGAATAAACAGGGCGCACGATCACAGGCGCACGGTCAGTGGTCGTGCGCGAAGAGGGAAATGGTCGTGCGCACTGTCCGAGACAGAACTCGATTTTCTTCTGAATTAATGCACGATCGCTGGCGCACGATCACTGGTCGTGCGCGAAGAGGACAATGGTCGTGCGCATAAGCCGAGACAGAACTCCGATTCTTTGCGGGTTACGCACGATCATTGGCGCACGATCACTGGTCGTGCGCGAAGAGGACAATGGTCGTGCGCATTGACCTGATATGGAATCTTGAGCCTATCCCGAGCGCAACACTACCATTCCGCCTACCTCGCTGAACCACGATCTTTGTTGTGTTACATGAGGCTTCCATGAACAGCCTCACTCTTTGCTTCCATATGCCAAAGTTTTCTTTGGAGCATATGGGCAACTTCATTGACCCCAACTCCTTCTTCATTCCACCGGAGGCCATTTGATTTTGAATCAACAATACATATTTAGGAACTGGTCAGACTGTTAAGTCCTTCTTGACCAACCTAGCTCTGATACCACTTGAAAGAATATAGGTATGCTAACTAATTCACCTAGAGGGGGGGTGAATAGGTCTTTTGAGTTTTACTTGATAATTATGGTCTGTTAAAACTATTCTAATCAGAGAATCAAGCAACACAGAAAGCACACAAGTATGTATAGAAGTTCCTCAAGACAGGGTGTCTTGAGTAGTCCTCTTTCCCCCTTCACCTTTCTGACAATGTGTTAGACAAGGCCAACTCCTCCAATTCTCAGCTCCAAGAGCTTACAACACAAGTTCCTCAGAACTTCTCAGATCAAAGATGATCCTACCTCAGGACAAAAGTCCCTACAACTCAGAGCTATCACCAGCTCCTACCTCAGGACAAAAGTCCCTACAACTCAGAGCTATCACCAGCTCCTACCTCAGGCACTCCTGCCCTACAAACTCAGAGGAATCCACCTCCTACTGCTCAGAACACCTCCTGTTCGTACCTCAGGCAACAAGCCTTACAACTCAGAGCTATCACCAGCTCCTACAATCTCAGGCAAAATAGCCCTTCAAGCTCAGGCCAACAAGACCTACGCACTCAGGCAAATGCCCTACAAACTCAGGCAAAAAGCCTTACAGAAAAGATGTTTTTAAAAATATTCTACAACAGAAATACTCTCATGTAGATCCTGCACAGTTTGTGCTTTCCTGTAGCTGAAGATGTTGATAACAGCTACAACTTGATCTTCTTGTACAATAGAAGGATGGAAGATCACCTTGCCCCTTCTGGTGGAGGAGCTATCTTCTTCTCTCAGTTTCTTCTTCTCTTTCAGTGAGCGGGAAGAAAAATGAAAGCAGCAGCCATCAATGGCGAATTGAGATTTTGCAAGCAATCGGACGAGGTTTTAGAAAATACCATAACTCTTTCTTTTATACTTCTTTTATCTTCAACGGCTCTAATTTGATCTCCCGAGAAGTATGGGAGAGATTGGTGGTCCCCTGTAGCTATTCTGCAACTTGCCCTAGTCGTAGGTCCCGCCGCCCTACTTATCTGTAGAGAAGGTCTGCATTCGACGAATGCGCTACACTCTGCGTTCGACGAACCCGCTGCATCCTGCGCTCGACGAACTTGCCAAACTCTGCGTTCGACGATATGCCTTGTCTCTCCGTTCGATGATCTGCCTTATCTCTGCGTTCGATGAACAGGCACTCTGCGTTCGACAAACACGCCAAGCTCTGCGTTCAACGATCTGCCTTGTCTCTGCGTTCAACGAAAGGCACTCTGCGTTCGACAAACACGCCAATTATCAGTTGTTTCTTCTATCTCGTCTAAGCAGTCGACGAACTGTATTCTGCGTTCGACGAACGGCACTCTTAGTTCGACGAACATGACATTCTTTCCAATCTTCACGCTGCTCCTTTCCCATCTCAGCGGATCCGCTGAGACAGCAATCTCATCTCAGCGGATTCTTGGCTATTTGCAGCTCAGCTTGCGCACAAGCTTTCTCAGCGGCTCCTTCTCTGGTCTCGTCTCAGCGGGCGACGAACTGAGTCCTGCGTTCGACGAACGGTACTCTGCGTTCGACGAATCTATCAGCTGAGACAATTTCTTCTATCTACTTAGGAGAAGATTTCTCCTAACCTTAGGTCTTGATTAACCATTTCTCTTGAGTCACTTAAGCATGTTTAACTTACACAACAAAGCTTTATCAAATACAATATGTACTTAGTATTGGAAGTGATTCCTATTCAAATCAAGGGAACATTGAGGGCAATATTCCCAACACCTTATATCTCTAACAAGGGATTGGGACACAAAAATCTATGTTATCAGGGAAGTGGCAAGGCTTGGTGAGACCCCCACTCATAAACTGTTTGAAAAGCTTCTCTCTTATGAGATGCAGCTGCCTGTAAGAAAGGAAGAAGACACCTCAACAAGGGCTCGGGCAAGGGAGAAATCTGTATCTCTCAAAGCTGACAGCTCCAAGAAAAGCAAGGGCAGGATGGTGTCTCCTCCAAGGAGAGGTGCTGAATTTGGAAAATCTGAAATCAGTACCTCAGATAGCTCTTCCTATGATGAAGAGTTTGATGCCTTCTCAAGGCAGTTCAAGAAGATGATGAGGAGGAAGCAATGGAAGAACATGCCCTCCTCCTCATCACACTCCAAGAAATACCATGGGAAACCTGAAAGACAGCACCCAAAGGGTGACAAGTATGATTCCAAATCTAGTAAACATGTTTCAAATAACATTATTTACTATTGCTGCAGCAAACCTGGACATGTCATAGCTGACTGTCCAGCCAAAAGAAAGGAGAAAGTTGATAAGAAGCACCATCACCAAAAGGATAGGAAGGGTGAAAAATCCTTCCTAGCAAAGAAAGGAAAAAGCTGGAGTGAATCTGAATCCTCATCTTCAGATTCAGAGAATGAAGAAGAAGCCTACATAGGGCTGTTTGTAGCAGAAGAAGATGAAGATTATCCTGCTACCAAGGTTGGAGTCAGTGCCCCTCTATCACACTCAGATAGTGATATAGAGGAGGATGAAGAGGACAATGTTCAGCTAAGCCTCATGGCCATCACTGATGAGGAGGACAGTCAGAACATCTCAGAAAATGAATAGGTATTAATTCATTCCATATCCTCTTCTGATTATGAGACTGGCCCAGAATCTGGAGCACCCTCATCAATTGGTGGAAGTGATTCAGAAGCTGAGGTTGATGTCAATCAATTGATTGACAAGTATGATGCTCTCTTGGAAGCTCTGAAAAGGAGCAAAAAGCTAGCCAAGAGGCAAGCCCAAGAGATTGATTCCCTTAAGATGAAAAAATAAGAATGCACTGAATCTTCTACCAAGATGAGTAAGATGTATAGGGAAATTACCCATCTAAAGGGGATAACTATCACCCATCTGAGCACCATATCCCTGAAGAACAAGGTCATCAAGGATCTTGAGGAGAAGCTTGTGAAAGAAAGAAGCCTAGTGGCTCAATTCTCCAAGCTAAAATTTGTGCTCCCTATTATTGACTCCTTCTCTTCTCAATCCAATAGAAGAGGACTAGGATTCAATAAAATGGAAGTAAGAGAAGGGAGTGCAGAAAAGAGCAGGGGTAAGGCTATGCCTCAAACCACCTTTCAAAAGGTATTACTCCCTTCCCATAGGTATGACCATGAAAGCATGTATGGTCACTGGAAGAATGGGAGTACCTATAAGAAGGAAAATACTCCTTCCCATAGTGTAAGAAAGGGTATGGGATTGAGTGCTATGAAGGCTCCCCATGAGGAAATTCAAATGGCCCAACCTGGACCATTTGTATTTGGTACATCAGCCCCTTCAATCAAGAATAAGAAAGCAAGCCCTTCTAAGGTTGATTCAGCCAAGAACATGACTGCTGTCAAATCAGTGGACATGTCTAATTGCTCAGTGTCTAATGCTATCAAAACTTGCATTGCCCAAAAGCCAAAGCAAGCTGATGCCATTAATATAAAGTCTACTAAGACTGTCCACAGATTGACTTTCAGCCAAATCCTTGCTGAAAGAAACAAGAGAAAAGCTGATGTCTCTCCTCCTAAACACGTGGACTGTACTGCACACCCCTCAAGAAATGTTCATAAGAGGAGATACAACATTCATGAATGTTGGTGTTGTGGTAAAGTAGGACACTTTGCCATAGACTGTTGGTACAATCCTAATGTGCCATGTGCAAAGATGAGCCTTCCTGCAAAGGGTGCAGCTAGTGTAAGGTCATTTCATCATGCTAACAAGTACCTAGGACCCAAAGCTATTTGGGCTCCTAAGGATAACTAAACTTCTTCTTGCAGGTTAGTTCAAGTACCATCCTCAACCAAATTTGGTACTTGCACAGTCGGTGCTCAAGACACATGACAAGAACAAGAAATCTTCTACAGGACTACAAGGCTGTGAAGAATGGACCCAAAGTTATCTTTGGGGGGTCAGAAAAGGGAATCACCAAAGGATATGGTATGATCTCCAATGGCATAGTCTCAATTACAAGGGTAGCCTATGTTGAAGGGCTGCAATACAACCTAGTAAGCATAAGTCAACTATGTGATCTAGGATATGTCATTGAATTCCACAATGACAAGTGCTTGATTAAAAAATCTAAAGACTTAGAGACCATTCTCTCAGGCACTAGGAGTGGGAATGTTTATTGCTTAGACTTTATATGCAGTAATTCTATTACATCTGTTTGTCTTGTAGCTAATGAGAATGGGTCCCTTTGTGTTCAATGGCACAAGAGACTTGCTGATCACATTAACTACAAGACAATGTATAGACTATTCTCTAAAAACCATGTTAGGAATAGTCCTAATATAAAATGTATTAAAAGTGGTCCCTGTCATGCTTTCCAAATGGGTAAGCAAACAAGGGCCACCTTTAAAAGTATTGGCTCCAAAGACACTGAAAGATGTCTTTATCTCTTGCATATGGACTTGTTTGGTCCTTTGCTAATTCAGAGCCTAGGTGGGAAGTTGTATACTTTGGTGATTATTGATGATCACTCAAAATATACATGAGTATTCTTCCTAAAGAATAAGTCTGATACTTTAAATATATTTATAACTCATGTCAAAGCAATTCAGAATGACTTGCAATGTGTTGTAGTCAGGACTAGAACTGACCATGGCATAGAATTTCAATCTGAAGCAATGACAAAGTTTTGTCAAGAATATGGTATCACCCAAGAGTTCTCCTCCCCAAGGACTCCACAACAAAATGGTGTGGCTGAGAGGAGGAATAGGACCTTGATAGAAGCTGGGAGAACACTGCTTAGTGACTCCTCACTCCCAGAATACTTCTCGACTGAGGCAGTCAATACTGCATGTCAAGTTCTCAATAGAGCTTACATCAATAAGGTTCATGGAATAACTCCCTATGAGTTTCTAAAAGGTAAACAACTTACAATTTCATACTTAATCTTTGGGTCCAAATGCTACATTTTAAACAATGGAAAATCACAATTAACAAAGTTTGCAGAGAAATGCAATGTGGGTGTTCTTGTGGGCTATAGCTCACATAGTAGAGCTTATAGAGTGTATAACAAGAAAACTCATGTTGTAGAGGAGTCTATGCATGTAGTATTTGATGAGCCCAGCCTAATATATAAGGGCTGGTCTAGATCTTCTGTCTTGGCAGGAAATGAACAGGATTTGGAAAGCATGTCTATACAAGACACACCCAGCAGCAGCAAAGCTTACTCTGATGCTGCCATCCCTGAAGAGGAAGAATTCAATGTTGATGAAGACACTGCTGAACCAGCAGAAATAGCACAGCAAGCTGAGAACAGACTGTCTATAGCTGTAAGACATCTAAGGGATCATCCAAGAGAACAAATAATTGGATATCAGAATCAAGGTGTATTAACCAGAAGCAGGGCTCATAATGAAGCCCTATTCTTGAGCTTCCTATCACAAATGGAGCCCAAGAAATTTGAAGAAGCTAACCAAGACACCTTTTGGATTCAAGCTATGCAAGAAGAACTTCTACAATTCAAGAGATGCAAGGTATGGAAATTGGTGCCAAAACCACAAGGACACAATATCATAGGTACCAAATGGATTTATAGGAATAAGTTAGATGAAAATGGCACAATCATAAAGAACAAGGCAAGGCTGGTAGCCAAGGGGTATAGACAGGAAGAAGGGATAGACTTTGATCAAACCTTTTCCCATGTTGCAAGGTTGGAATCAATTAGGCTATTCCTTGCCTATGTTGCCCACAAGGGGTTCAAAGTGTATCAAATGGATGTCAAATCAGCCTTCCTCAATGGTGACTTGAAGGAAGAGGTATATGTTGAGCAACCATCAGGTTTTGTACATCCTACCCTTTCTAGTCATGTTTACTTACTTAGGAAAGCTCTTTATGGTCTTAAGCAAGCCCACGGGGCTTTGTATGAGACATTGTATAGCTTTCTCATCAAGAACAAGTTCTTGAGGGGAAAGATAGATAGCACATTGTTTCTTAGGGAAATAAGGGGCAAGTGTCTCCTAGTCCAAATATATGTTGATGACATAATATTTGGGTCTACTGATGACAACCTCTGCAAAAGGTTTGCCAACCTAATGCAGGGGGAGTTTGAGATGAGCAGTATAGGAGAGCTCAAGTACTTTTTAGGCCTCCATGTAAAATATTCTGATGAAGGTATATTCATTTCTCAGACCAAGTATACTAGGGAGCTTATCAAGAAGTTTGGGATGGAATCAGCTTTCACCATGAAAACTCCCATGGGGTCCAACATTTCCCTGGACAAGGATGACAAGGGCAAGGCCTTTGATGAATCCATGTACAGGTGCATCATTGGATCCCTGTTATATTTAACTGCTAGTAGACCAGATATTATGTATGCTACATGTGTGTGTGCTAGGTACCAGGCATGTCCTAAGGAATCTCACTACACAGCTGCAAAGAGGATTTTGAGATACCTTAAAGGCAACCTACATCTTGGCCTTCGGTACCCTAAGAACAATGATTTTGAACTAACTGGATTTTCAGATGCAGATTTTGCAAGCTGCAAAGAAGACAGCAAAAGCATAAGTGGCACTTGTCAATTCCTAGGAAGAAGGTTGATATCATGGAGCAGCAAAAAGCAGACAAGCGTGTGTTGGATCTTGTGGCGCCCTTAGAGGGGGGGTGAATAAGGGAAATTTACAACTTTGATACTTTTTGTAACAAACGAAACAATATATGAATATAGAGACAAATAATAGAATTTAAAAACAAGATTTTATTTCATCAAAGATAATGAGTAGAAACAATTCCAATAAAGCTTGGAATCAAAGGCTTACAATTAATAAAATCTCTTGTCTCTTTTCACCGGTCCCTCTCCTAAGGACCGGTTGGCTATAGCCTATATCTCCCAGATAAAGACACTAGCCTCTCCCTAAATCAAATCTTGATCTAGACGCAGCACACACGGCGGCGATTTTCTCCCAAGCCACACAAGGACTTGACACTGCACACAAGACGATGATTTACCCTAGACCATACAAGGATCTAACACCACACACAAGGTGATGATTTCCCCTAAGCCTCACACGGACTTAGACGCTGCACGCAAGACGACGATTTCTACAACGATTACAAGATGAATGTAAATATAAATGAAATACAAATTAAAAACCACCTTTAGAATTTCTGGACCAAAGCAGCGAAGAATCCTTGAGAAAGTCTCCTTGGAATGCGTGTACAATCTTCGGCTTCGATCTCTCTTTTCTTCTTCAAGGATGGGGATTATCGTTCTCTGGATCTCTCTGGACGATAACACTCTAGAAGAAGGCTTGAAAGTCTGAAGGCATAAAATCCACAAAGTTCTGAACCCTTTTAATAAAAAGGAGTTATCGCCGTCCGTTAGCTAGGTATCGCCGGAATCTGATATCTCCAGAGGCTGCCACGTGTCCCACTAATTCGACGTTTCTGCGCGGAGTTGAGGTCGTGGTTGATACGGGGGCTGTCGGATATCCGATATAGCTATCGGAAATCCGTTAGCTTGCGTAACTGCTGCACGTTGTATTGTTGCGGGAAGATCGTGGGCTGTCGGATATCCGATATCACTATCGGAAATCCGTTAGCTTGCGTAACTGCTGCACGTCGTATTGTTGCGGGAAGATCGTGGGCTGTCGGATATCCGATATCAGTATCGGAAATCTGTTAGCTCTAAACCGCTGGGAAGAAATCGTGCGCCGTCAGAAATCCGTAAGCTCTCAACCGCTGGGAAGAAATCGTGCGCTCTCCGAAATCCGTTAGCTAGCTGTCGGAAATCCGATAGCTCCAATTTCTGGAAAATCGGTATTTTGCTCCAATTGCAAACATCTTATCCTTGCACCTGCTATCTGCACACCATTAATCAAAAATAGGATCAAATACATTCGGGATTTGTTATTCTCAAAGTGGACGAGTGCGGAACGCATGCTCCAACAATCTCCCCCTTTTGATAATAACAAATCCTTATAAAAAGAAATCGAATAAATCCTATAGAGATATTGAAAAGTATATCATGTGTGTACAAATGTGAACGTTTGATCTTCATGATCTCCCCCTTAATATGATATGATTTCCCCAAAATATTCTCCCCCGACATATAAACTCCCCCTACATATAAACTCCCCCTACATGAATGCTCACTTAATTAATTAAGTAATTTAAGTGATTTAAGTGATTACTTATGATTTCTTATTATCTTCTCCCCCTTTGATATTATCAAAAGTAATGAATAGAGATGAGGAAATAGTATCATAGAGATATGGAAGAAAAATAAGAAAGAGTATAGCGAAATTGGAGTACACTAGCGGAAGCCTTGTAAGTTATAGGATATGAGATAGGAAACCGTAGAGATTAGGCTAAGCATTCTAGTAATATGTTATAATGTATAGAAGCAAATATACTTAACCATGATGAGATTCAATTTCAATTATCATAGAAAGACACATGAGAATATAGAATATTGAATCATTTCGGTCCAATTCTCATAAGAAGAAATTTTATAAATAACAATGAAGTGTAGTAGTGATACTTTGAGAAAGAATACATATGAATATCTTTAAAATATACATGATCATGGAATTGTTAAACATAACATAAATATACATAAAGCCAAACTTATGAACTTATAGAAACTTTGCAAGTATACATAAAAGGACCATTTTGGTTTTGCATAACAAGACACTTTACAATTCTTTCCAAGGTGCTTAACCTCACAATGCTCATTAAGACTTATCAGGAGGCTAAGTAGTGCTTGGTGGAGGATCCTTTCAATTTTATTTTATTTTTAAAATATTTTTGGCAAAATATATGTTTTGCATTTGAATTTGCCTCTTTTTGTTTTGAATATTCATATATGTAAAGGATCTCTGAATTCACTTGCATGCAAAAAAATGGTATAATTTGAATAAGTGCAAAGTAGCAAAGTTGAAGGTAGCATTTATGAAATGTATTTTGTTATGTTCGATCAATCATGATGTATGTATAAAATAAATGTTATTAACAGGTATTAGCAAAGTAAGTGTTTGTGATTGCTCATTGTCATAGATAAAAGATTTCTTATACTTAGAGGCATGCGAAAACAATTCTTAATGACTATATGAAAGTTTCATTACAATGATAATTTAAGATTGAACATCATAATCATGTGTTAAGCTATTTTTACGAAAAATAACACATGAAGAAGCATTTATGCCAGATTAAAAAAATCCCTTATGAACATTTAAAGAAACAGGTAATGAAGAAGCTACGGAAAAATAGGTATTTAATTTTTTTGGGAGTTGTCGGATTTCCGATAGCTAGATATCGCCATCCGACAGCTCGGAAAAGATAAAAGGATGCGTTTCGTCGTTTGATCGACACCTCACTTCAGTTTTAGGCAAAATTTCGAGATCTAGAGCTCCAGGGGACGGAAAACTTCAGATCTAAGGTGAGATATGTGGATTTTGCAAGTTTTGTTTAAAATTTCTCCAATAGGTTTGTGATTTTGATAATCCTCTTGGTTTTCATGGAGTTTTGTGAAGATAATTTGTAGAATGTTTAGGAGATCTAGACATTTTAGATCTTGGTGTTTATAAGAGATTTAGATCATGTGATTTTGAAGTAAAATTAAAAATTTTTGTTGTATTTTTGTGTTGAAACATGATTT
Organism: Dactylorhiza incarnata; assembly: GCA_033032865.1. Lineage (NCBI taxonomy): Eukaryota > Viridiplantae > Streptophyta > Magnoliopsida > Asparagales > Orchidaceae > Dactylorhiza > Dactylorhiza incarnata. Next base: position 763,903 of record JAWHQI010000152.1, on the reverse strand, counting down.
TCCTTTCTTTCTTGTTGTTTGTGTGGAGATCTAGAAGTTTATAGGTATCAGCTTTATAGGAAAAAGATGATGACAAAAAATTTTGAATTGTTATAGGAAGAAGATGATGAATAGTGATTTTCACCAAAATTTTGATTTTTCAAAAATTATATAAATATTGAAGAATATTTTCTGTGTGAAAACTGTGTGGATTTGTGATAGGAAGAATTTTTGTGAAAAAAAAAATTTCGGAAGCGTAAACTTTTAGCTATCGGATATCCGACAGAGGGGTATCGGATATCCGACAGCTCCATTTTGTTGTTGTTTGTTTTTTTTTTAATTTTATGTCTCATGCAGATATGTCTTCCAGTTGGAGATCGAGAAGGGGTGAGTCAGGAGACGCTCATTCTTCTTATCAAAGTTTCCCGGGCATAGAAAAGGCCCAAATCGGAATTTCAAAAGTCGTGGAATTTGATCTCCCCCGGCATGAACGAGTCTATTATATGCTTGCTGAGGCAGGTATACTCTCGGTCATTATCCAAGACATTTTCTCCTCCTTTTTAGTCCGTGAATTTTATAATCATCTTGAGGATCCGTCAAATACCGACTTGAATGGAGGAGTTAGATCCAAAATTCAAGGCCAATATGTGGAGATCACTACATTTGATTTAAGAAGTGAATTTGGAATAATGGAGAGTGAGAATGTGTTGGACATAGTGGAAAATTATAGACTTGAGAGAGATTGGACCCTAATGAATATGTCTTTGCATGGAAATTCCACAAAAAACCTTATAACCACTATGACGACATTGACAGACGATGCTCGTCTTGTTCAAGATATACTAAGGCACACGATTATGTTGAAGTCCGGTGATACCCATAGTATTACGGCTCAACTTAGTCTTGTGACTTATTATATAGTGGAGAACGAGTTATTTGATGTGGTCGATCTTCTTATATCTATGATTCATTATACATATCGCCTCAAAAATCCGGAGTGGAAAAAGGCACACACCCTCCCTTTGGGTGCGATTATCCAGCATATCCTATTCAAGAAATACGCATGGATCGATCAAAATTTTTATCTTGGAGATTGTTTCCCGGAGATATATCAAACGACGGCTATAGGTAAGAAAAATCAAAGGAAGCCACCTACTACGGAAATGAGAGAGCCTCCTATTGCACGTGGAGGGTCTATGCGGGAGGCACTCGACTCATTCCAAACAAAGTTGGATAGACATATAGATGATTTTCAAGAGCATAGAAGGTCTATTGAAGAACACAAGGTGGAGGTGAAGAAGGATCGTACACGGATGTAGAAGTTTATGAAATTCCTTGTAAAAGGACTTAAATTAAAGCCTACGCCTTCTGAAGCCGTGGAATGGGAAGTGCAGGCGGAGGAGGAACCGCGTCGCCAATCGGTTAGTCAGGCTCGACGGAGGAAGACAGTGATAAGGAGATCAGATTATGATATTCCAGAAAGTAGTGGAGCAAGCAGTAGAAATGATGAGGATTCGGAGTGAAAAAGACTCCTGGGAGCTATCGCCATCCAACATCTTACTGTCTCCATCCGACAGCTACCCAGCCCAGATTTTCTTCAATTTTTGTGAATTTCTTTTACGAGACATTTTAAGTACCCTTTTGTTAAAGTGCTGTAATAATTTTTAAGATTTGGACATGTTATATGTTGGTGAATGTCTATGTTAAGATTTAGTTTTTGTTATTTTTTTTTTAATGTAAGGCTATTTTGATATTTTTTTATTTTATAGATAATAAGTAGTGATATAATCAGTGTGAAATGTCTAGGATTCCCAATTCTAGCCTAAGCATAGAGAAATGAGAATCCGGTAACGGTTTAGTGAATATATCCGCTAGTTGTGAATCCGTTCCTACGAAGTTGATTTTTACATTACCCTTCTTAATATGATCCCTTATAAAATGATGTCGGACATCTATATGCTTAGATCTAGAGTGTAATACGGGATTATTAGTTAAGTCTATAGCACTTTTATTATCACACTTTAATTCTACACTACTTTGTATGCCAAAGTCTTCTAATGTTTGTGACATCCAAAGAGCTTGGGCACAACAACTACCTAGTGCAATATATTCAGCCTCGGTAGTAGAGAGGGCAACAGAATTCTGTTTCCTACTCGACCAAGAAATAAGTGAAGGGCCGATAAAATGACAAGTGCCACTAGTGCTTTTCTTATCTAAAGAACATCCCGCATAATCTGAATCCGAAAAGCCATGTAAAATAAAGGAATCATTATGAGGATACCATAATCCTAATTTAGTTGTTCCTATAAGATATCGAAAGATGCGTTTCACCGCTTTTAAATGTGACTCTTTAGGATTAGCCTGAAATCTAGCACATTAACAAACGGCAAACATAATGTCAGGTCTAGATGCGGTTAAATATAATAAAGATCCTATCATGCTTCTATAAAGGGTTTGGTCAATTGAAACTCCACTTTCATCTTTTCCTAATTTTAGTGAAGCACTCATAGGAGTGTTTGCATGCTTAAGATTTTCAAATCCAAATCTTTTTAACATATCATGAATATATTTGGATTGACATATAAAAATACCATCATGTTTTTGTGTAATTTGAAAACCTAGAAAATATGAAAGTTCTCCTACCATGCTCATTTCAAATTCATTTTTCATAATTTGAACTACTTCATTACACAACTCTTCATTAGTGGCTCCAAAAATAATATCATCAACATAAATTTGCAAAATAACTAAATCATGATCAATTTGCTTAATGAAGAGTGTAGAATCCGCACTTCCTATTTTATAATCGTGCTTTAATAAATGTTGAGTTAATCGATCATACCAAGCACGAGGCGCTTGTTTTAATCCATAAAGCGCTTTATCTAATTTATAAACATAATTTGGATATTTCTCATTTATAAAGCCAGGGGGTTGTTCTACATAAACATCTTCATTTATATACCCGTTTAAAAATGCAGTTTTGACATCCATTTGATATAATTTAAATCTTTTAAAACAAGCAAATGCAAGAAATTTACTAACCGCTTCTAATCTTGCTACGGGTGCAAAAGTTTCATCAAAATCTACCCATTCAATTTGTGCATAACCTTTTGCAACTAATCTGGCTTTATTTCTAACAATTCTAGATTCATTATCCAATTTATTTTTAAAAATCCACTTAACTCCAACGACAGGACGATTTTTGGGTCGTTCTACAAGATTCCAAACCTTATTACGTTCAAATTGATTAAGTTCTTCATTCATAGCTAAAAACCAAAATTCATCATTTAAAGCGGTGGAAACATCTTTTGGTTCTATTTCAGAGACAAAGCAAAGGTTTGAAAATAAAACATGTAACGATGAACGAGTACTAACCCCTTTTTGCGGATCTCCAATGATAAGCTCCTTTGGATGATCCTTTGAAAATCTCAATTCACTTGGAGGCACATATTCTTCTCTTTCTTCTTCTTCTCTATCTTCTTCTTCTCTTTCTCCTTCTCTTTCTTCTTCTTTTTCTTCTTCATTTTCTCCAAGTTCTTCATCATCATTCTTCACCGAAGGAAGAGGTTCATCTTCTTTTCCTGTAATTTTCTTTTCTACACATGAAACAAACTCATCAAACCTAACATGAATAGATTCTTCAACTATTTTTGTTCTTTTATTAAAAATCCTATAAGCTTTACTAGTTGAAGAATAGCCAATAAAAATACCTTCATCACATTTTTCATCAAATTTTACTAAGGAATCTTTAGAATTCAAAATAAAACATTTACAACCAAAAACTTTGAAATAAGAAACATTTGGTTTTTTACTAAAAATTAATTCATAAGGAGTTAATTTTAAAATATGGCGAAGCATTACTCTATTAATTACATAATATGTCGTACTAACCGCTTCAGCCCAAAAAGATTTTGGTAATTTAAATTCAGATAGCATCGTACGGGCTAACTCTTGAAGAGTTCTATTTTTCCTCTCCACTACACCATTTTGCTGTGGTGTGCGTGGAGCGGAAAATTCATGTTTAATTCCTAACTCCGTACAAAAAGAGATAAACTTTTCATTTTCAAATTCTCCTCCATGATCCGATCGTATGCGTTTAATATTTAACTCAAATTCATTTTTAATACGCAAACATAATTTTGAAAATTCTGAAAATGCATCGGATTTGGAGGTTAGAAATAAAGTCCAACAAAAACGAGAATAATCATCAATCAATACAAATGTGTATTTTCTACCTCCTAAGCTAGAAATTCCAATTGGCCCAAATAAATCCATATGTATTAATTGAAGTGGCCTAGTGGTAGAAATAATATTTTTACTTTTAAAGGATGATTTTGAAAATTTTCCTTTTTGGCAAGGCACACATAATGAAGATAAATTTCCATTTAACAATGGTAAACCTTTAATTAATTTATCTTTTGAAAGTTTTGTAATTAACTTGGCACTAGTATGTCCAAGCCGCCTATGCCATAATTCTAATTCATCATTTTATGATAAAAACATTTTAAAGTAGAATTTGAAAAATCAAGAAATTTAATCATATATACATTATGGCATCTAGGTGCGGTAAAAACAATTTCTTTTGTTTTAGAATTAATAATTTTGTACAAATTTGTAGAAGACTCAAATAAAACATCTAAACTCTTATCATATAATTGACTAATAGAAATCAAATTATGCTTTAATCCTTCTACAAATAAAACATTTGAAATTGAAAATTTTTTGTTACCCACAACTCCGATGCCGATGATTTTTCCTTTTCCATCATCTCCAAATGTAACAACTCCTCCTTTCTTCATCTCCAGGCTAAGGAACTTCTCTTTATTTCCCGTCATGTGCTTTGAACAACCCGAGTCCAAGTACCACACGTCTTTTTGTCCTTAGCCTGCCAACACACCTAGAAAGAAGAGGTGAGTAAAGATCTGGTTACCCAAGTGGTTCCACCCATAGTATAGGTAGAGGCCTTAGGCACCCAGATTTGTTTAATTTTACTTTTTCCTTTCCTCCAACAAGAGTCCATAGTGTGACCAAATCTATTGCATTTGGCACATGTAATGTATTGAGAAGAGTATAACTTTTCTGGACTTTTACTGGATGAGGATGCAGTATTAGACAATTTACTAACTTCAGAATTTTTAAAAACAGAATTTCTGGACTTTTTGCTGTCGCCGGCGACAGTGGCTGTCGTCGGGCGATAGCGTCCTGACGTGTATCCGAGTCCAAACCTTCCAGATCCATGGCATTGGTATCCTAAGATCATATCCAGTGATCTTCGTCCCATTCCAAATTTTTTCATGGCTAGTGTTAAGTCATGAATCTGGTTTCTCATTTCTGTATTTTCGGATACTAGATTTACACATCTACGTTCAAAAGATTTCTTTCCCTCATGGACTTTGGAAATTGAAGATTTCAGATCTCTCTCTAAAATCTCATTCTTTTTGGTAAGAATTTTTATTGTAGAATGAGATTTAGAAAGAGATTCTTCAAGTTCTTTAATTCTTCCCAAAAAGTGATCACACTCTTGGCAAGAAATTTCTCTTTTTCCAATAGTCTTAATTTCATTAAACAATTTTTTGTTTTCTTTAAGCAAAATTTCATTTTCAGATTTAAGAAGATCATTATCTTTTAAACTCTTTTCAAAAAATTTGCAAGTCTTTAAAAATTCAGAAAATAATTCATCATAGGTTGGAGGAGTTGCCTCAGTGTCACTTTGGACACTGCATTCGTCATCAGATATGACGCTCTTTCCCATTAAGCACTTGTTGGCCTCCTCTTCTTTACTTGAGCTTGAACTGCTTGCATCCTCAGAAGTAGTATCATCCCATGTTTCCGCCTTCAGCACCTTCTTCGTCCCTTTGTGCTTCTTTTCTTTAAGTTCTTTTAAGTACTTTGGACACTTGCTTCGGATGTGTCCTAACTTCTTGCAGTGATAGCACTCCGGTGGCGGTCTCTCTTCCTCCTCATCGTCTTCCTTTCCTTTTTTCTTTCTAAACGTCTCCTTAAAATACTTCTTAAATGAGTTCCTCCTCTCTGGATTTTTCATAAATTTTCTAAACTTTCTAACAAATAAACCCAGGTGGTTAAACCTTATAAGGAATTAACCTCGCTCTGATACCACTGGTTGGATCTTGTGGCGCCCTTAGAGGGGGGGTGAATAAGGGCAATTTAAAACTTTGATACTTTTTTGTAACAAACGAAACAATATATGAATATAGAGACAAATAATAGAATTTAAAAACAAGATTTTATTTCATCAAAGATAATGAGTAGAAATTTTTCCAATAAAGCTTGGAATCAAAGGCTTATAATTAATAAAATCTCGTCTCTTTTCACCGGTCCTTCTCCTAAGGACCGGTTGGCTATAGCCTATATCTCCCAGATAAAGACACTAGCCTCTCCCTAAATCAAATCTTGATCTAGACGCAGCACACACGGCGGCGATTTTCTCCCAATCCACACAAGGACTTGACACCGCATACAAGACGATGATTTACCCTAGACCACACAAGGATCTAACACCACACACAAGGTGATGATTTCCCCTAAGCCTCACACAGACTTAGACGCCGCACGCAAGACGATAATTTCTACAATGATTACAAGATGAATGTAAATATAAATGAAATACAAATTAAAAACCCCCTTTAGAATTTCTGGACCAAAGCAGCGAAGAATCCTTGAGAAAGTCTCCTTGGAACGCGTGTACAATCTTCGGCTTCGATCTCTCTTTTCTTCTTCAAGGATGGGGATTATCGTTCTCTGGAGCTCTCTGGACGATAACACACTAGAAGAAGGCTTGAAAGTCTGAAGGCATAAAATCCACGAAGTTCTGTACCCTTTTAATAAAAAGGAGCTGTCGCCGTCCGTTAGCTAGGTATCGCCGGAATCCGATATCTCCATAGGCTGCCACGTGTCCCACTAATTCGACGTTTCTACGCGGAGTTGAGGTCGTGGTTGAGACGTGGGCTGTCGGATATCCGATATAGCTATCGGAAATCCGTTAGCTTGCGTAACTGCTGCACGTCGTATTGTTGCGGGAAGATCGTGAGTTGTCGGATATCCGATATCACTATCGGAAATCCGTTAACTTGCGTAAGTGATGCACGTCGTATTGTTACGGGAAGATCGTGGGTTGTCGGATATCCGATATCAGTATCGGAAATCCGTTAGCTCTAAACCGCTGGGAAGAAATCGTGCGCCGTCAGAAATCCGTTAGCTCTCAGCCGCTGGGAAGAAATCGTGCGCTATCGAAAATCCGTTAGCTAGCTGTCGGAAATCCGATAGCTCCAATTTCTGGAAAATCGGTATTTTGCTCCAATTGCAAACATGTTATCCTTGCACCTGTTATCTGCACACCATTAATCAAAAATAGGATCAAATACATTCGGGATTTGTTATTCTCAAACCGGAGAGTGCGGAACGCATGCTCCAACAGTGTGGCTATCTCCACTGCTGAGTCTGAATACATTGATGCGGGGAGCTGATGTACACAGTTATTGTGGATTCAACACTAGCTAGAGGACTACAACATCAAGGTAAGTAACTCTACTCTTTATTGTGACTCATCCAGTGCTATCTCTATTGCTAAGAATCCTGTCTCTCACAGTAGGACTAAGCATATAGAAATAAGATATCATTTTATAAGAGAACATGTAGAATCTCAAGATATCTGCCTTGAATTTGTCCCCACTGACAGTCAAGTGGCTGATATCTTCACTAAGCCATTGGATGAGGCCAAGCTTAATGCCTTTAAGATTGAACTAGGAATGTTAAATGTAGAATAGTGTAAAATACTTCATTCTTCCAATCTTGATTTGATATAACTTAAAATGTTAACACATCAACCCTATGAGAGACATGATTAAGCATTCAAGTAATCCTATAATATAGTATGATCAGCTTAACCAGAACAATATAGTTCAACTGAGCTTCAGGTTGCACTTAGGCAGCTGGGAAAAGTCTCAATTTGACGAACTCTTTCTTGGGTTCGACGAACGTTGTGGTTCAGTTCGACGAAATTGCTCCTCAGCTCGACGAATTCAATCTTCCAGCCAGTTCAGCAGATTTTGTCTTCGGTTCGACGAACTCCAGTTTGAGTTCGATGAACTCATCTTTGTGTTCGACGAACTCAGTTTGAGTTTGACAAACTCAGCTTTCTGATGTCGTTTCAGATGAACTCAGCCTTGTGTACGACGAACTCTAGTTTGAGTTAGACGAACTCCAGTTTGAGTTCGACGAACTCAACTTTCTGATGTAGTTTTATTTACACTTACAGTTATAAGAGCAAACAAATCCAATTACTAGGTATAATTTTACCTAAGTCTTAAGCCATATAAATAGCCAATCTGATTAGGGAAAAGCATTCGACCCTTCTCTTCCAGCCGCCGAGATGAATCACCTACTCTTCCATCCCAGCGCATTCCTCCACCACTGCAATGGCTCCCAAAAGCTCTAAAGATCTTCTTGATGGATATGAGATAGTAAGGCATGGGTTTGAGCATGCTCCAGAAGAAATTAAGGGAGTGATTCAACTCCTAGAAGACCAAGGCCTGGAATTTCAACTATCTGAACCCTGTGTCATTCTCAGAACTGAAGTTCTGGAATGGTTTGGTAATGTCAAGTTGTCCACCTCCAAATGCTCCCTCAAGTTAAAGAAGATTGAAGAAGATAGAATCAAGATAACCTCAACAAAACTACAGAAAGTATTACATCTTCCATCCTACAGTCCAAGTGAGGAGGATGACATCTCTGAAAAAGACAAGAAAAAGGCTCTAAAATGGACTGAGTACAATGATGCCAAAATTGGCTCATTGAAGAGGAAATTGTTCAACCAAAAGGGAAAACTTTTGTCAGATATTGTGGGAAAAGCCATTCTTTGCAAACCAGGGTCCCATGATACAATCTCACAGTACATGTTTGACCTCATGACAAGAATAATTCTGAAAAAGAAAACCACTTGGGGAGAGGTCTTCTTTCAAAGAATAAAGGAATGCCTTCAGGCACCCAATATGGGAAAATTCTCTCCTTATACCTCCTGACAACCCACCCTGACAAGTTCAAAACATCCAAAGGAGCAAATCTTCACTATCTCAAGAGAATGGACATCAAGACTTTAGAAAGATTCACCAGGGTATTGCCTATGAGTCAGCCCTCTGAAACTAAAGGAAAAGAGAAGACAATCCCCTTATCTTCTAAGAAAACAAGGTTGATCATGTACAGTTCTGAGTCTGATCATTCAGACAAAGATGAAGATGCTGGTGCTGACATTGGGTCACACAACATTCTTGACAAAGAGGCTACACCAAATGACCTGCCAACTGAACTTGTCCATCTACAGCAGCTGGACAAAGTCATAACTTCTGGTAACTAATTCAACTCCTCCAAACACATTAATCATAGCTAATAATAATAGTTAGTCAAATCTGACATTTAATTAATGTGGACCCCAGATCCTCAAGAACTGGTGTGTGCTTCATCTGAGGGGGAGTATCAACAAGAACCATCACCCATTGATATTACAAAAATCAATAATGATGATGTGAACACAAGACCATCACCTCAAAATTTACAAGGTCAGATTGACATAATTATCTTCAATCTTGAAGATAGAATAAGAAATATTCTTGAAAATGCACCAGCCCTGTGGTCATTACCTTCACAAGGTTCATCTGATGCCCCATCTGAGGGGGAGCAGCCACAAGAGCCATCAGCTGATAAAGATCAGGTTATTGGTAAGCCCTAAAAACACAGCCTAAACATTCATAATCATAAAATCTAACTTTGCAATTCTTGTTCTAGAATTCCTAGATTCTTCCATTCAAGTTGCTTTATCTGAGGAGGAGGTACAGAATGCTCCTCCTACAGAGAAAGATGAAGTTCTAGGTAAATCTTATATTATTATCCTTAGAACCTCTAAGTAGTTCAATCTAACTCCAACTCATTGTCCCAGCATTCCTGGACTCAACAGACAAGAATGCTCTGTCTGAGGGGGAGGAGGATGATAATGTTGATGATGTCAATCTGAGTGATCATCAAGATGCTGACACTGAAGATGAGCAGGATGATGGCCCAGCTGTTGTTATCAACATTCAGCGAGCCTCTTCCTCCACCTCACCCAATGAGGCTCTTCTCATTGCCATAAATCTGCTACTATAGTCCCATCTCACCACCATGCAGTCACATGTAGATCAATCAATAACATCTGTCAGGGGATACATTGATCAGTCCATCTTGAATATGAAAGCTGAGATCATGACTGAGGTCAAAGAAATAAAGGAAAACACTGACATGCTCACCAAACAGATGACCAGGTGGTTTGACCTTGCTGAGAAATTAGTAATTTCTCAGAATACCATTCTAAGATCCATGAACAAACATCTCCAGCTGTCTGAACAGGACATGGGATATGTCAAGAATTATGTGAGTAAGACAGATGAGGTGATAGAGAAGTCAACCAATCATCTTCAAGAATATGTCTTTTCAACTGCCATGCAGTTAAATGAAGAAGCTGACAGGTATAAGGAAGAGCTGAGAGCAGAAATTGCAACTTCCTATCAATCCATAGATGCAAGAGCCACCTCTTCCCATCTAAATGAAGAAGTAGGTAAGTTAAAAGATGTACTTAAAGCTGACCTTGAGAATGTATTCCAAACTCTCTCTGTCATAATAACAACAGCTAAGCAAGACCTCCATCAACAGATCTTTGAAGAAGCCAGAAAGGGGGAGGATACAAATGCAGTCATCAATTCTGACCTCACACTGAAAGCCCTACAAGGTACAAGGATAGCTCTGAATCTTCCTATATTAGATGTTAATAGGGCAGAAGACTGGGATTTCCCTCATCAAGAGGCAATATCACAAAATGAGAGATTGAAAAAGAAAAGAGAAAGAGAGCATGTGTTGCTCACTAAGGAATTCATGGCCAAACAAAGGGATGAAAACAGTAGAGACACTGCTTTTGAATATTGGAATGATGACTCCAAAGAGATAATCCTAAATGCCTGGCTAAGCCATGGCCAAATAAGCAAAGACATTGATAAGCTATATCCATCTGAGGAATGGATAAAGCATTTAGAGAGGAATACAAAAAGAGATAAAGTATTCAAAGCAAACCTTGTAAGAAAAGATAACCCAAGAAGGATGCCATCTAAATACATCCCAAAGCCATTCATGTGTTTTAAAAGGCAAGAGAACAAGAGGAAGATAGCTGAGATTAAAGCAGCAAATGCTGAAAAGGATACAGCCACAAATCTTCCTGAAGACATGGTTGTACCTGCTGAAGATAAGGAGCCTCTAGTCCAAGAAGAAATGGTTGCTGAAAACATGGATGCTGCAGCAGACCAACTGGCCTCAGCTAAAGGAAAAGAAGCAGCTGTTGATTTTCCTGAATGTTCTTCTAATAAGAAAAGAAAGCTTTGAATGACTATTGAAATAGTTTATGTATTCAATTAACATTGAACTATAATGACTTATGATTATATGAATGCAAACTGAGCATTGAATTGCTATTCTATCTGGATTGAAATTGATGGATTGTTAATCAGCTTTGTGTTCGACGAACTCCAGGTTGAGTTCGACGAACTCAGCTTTGTGTTCGACGAACTCCAGTTTGAGTTCGACGAACTCAGCTTTGAGTTCGATGAACTCAGCATTGAGTTCGACGAACTCAGCTTTGTGTTCGACAAACTCAGTTTGTGTTCGTCGAACTCAGCTTTATGATTGTTAATTCAATCTATGTTGCATTGTTATGTTTATCAAATCTTACTAATGGATTGATTAAACTCTGTGGTAGAATCTTTTCATAACAACCATATGTCTTAAAATAACTGATGCACTAATGTTGGGTTTTGTATCCACAATAACCTTGATTTGTAGATAGTCAACTTTGAACCAAGATTGAATTGTTTGTGTATTTGATATATTTTTCTAGTATTGTTCTTGCAGGATCACTTTGCTAAGTGTAGACCAATGTCAGGTCACAATGGGTCAATAAGCACAGTCTCATGCAATGTAATTCTTCATTATGTGGGGTATGGGGTTGACTCATGTGTGATCTCTCAATTGGGATACACTTTATGATCAAGACATTAAAGATTCAAAGCTTAGGTGTGCAACATTGGTCTGAAGACAAAGGAAGAAAGTTTTCTAAGTACATTTTTCGAGAAGTATGGGTACTTTTCGAGAAGTTCTTCTATGCTCTCGAGAAGTCCTTGATTATTTTCGAGAAGGGTTGTTTCAGATGTCTCTCGAGAAAAAGTTGAATTTTCCGAGTAGTTATTTACATTTCTCGAGAATTCTTTGTGATCTCGAAAAGTCTTCTTAGTTTTCGAGAAAAGTTCTTTTCCAGTTGTTTTCGAGAAGTCTGTCTCAGCTCAGCTTTCGAGAAGTCTTTTTCTCTCTCGAGAAGTACTTTTGTTTTCGAGAAATCATTGGTTCTTTCGTAAAGCTTTCTCTCTAAAGGTTGTTCTCGAAATTGTTCTGAAGTTTTCGAGAAGTTTCCTTTGTTCTCGAGAAGTCTTGTATCTCTCGAGAAGTCCTGTCATAATTCTTTGAATCTCTCTTCTAAAGCTGTTTTTTGAGAACTAGCCAGTTTCTCTCGAGAAGTCTTGGATCTCTCGAGAAGTCTGGTTCTATCTTTTCTCGTAAGCTTTGTTTTTCCATTTTTGACGACAAGTCTTTTCCATCAATTTGACATGACGTCTTTCCTCGTTTTAAGGTTTAATCGTTAGATCTTCATCTATATAAGAATTACTCCTATGGAAGGACATAGCATCAATCATTAGGAAGATCAGAGCTAGTACTTTCCAAAAACCTAATCTGATTCAAGATCGTCGTCTAGTGCCGTGCATCGCCATCATTGGAGTTCGATCGTGAGTTATCTGATTTCGTCTCCAAGTAGAAGAAAAAGGTCGATCGATCATCGCCTCACTCGTCCTGTTTTCATTGGATCGATCAAGATCTTAGAAGATCTGATTTGTGCCGATTCGTTTCTTCTTCTTCAACATGAAGCCGAAGCCATTTCTGTCGCAAGAAGGAAGAAGATCATCATCAAATTTCTCATATCTGATCGTGATTCGTTAAGTATTGTTTCAATCTAAATTTACATTTAATTGTAGGAGAGATTGTTCTCCGAGTTGTAGGAGAGGTATTCTCCGAGTTGTAAGAGAAGGTTATATCTGAGTTTGTAGGAGTTTGATCTCCGAGTTGTAAGAGTTTTGACTCTGAGGATTGTAGGATCATTCTTGATTCGAGATTTCGTAAAGTAGTCAAGTCTAGCTGTGGTGCTAGATTGGCGAGGCCGGCAAGTGGAGTACCCAAGAACGGGGAACCACTATAAATTTCTTGTGTCGTCTGTGGTTGTGATTTGCATTCTGTGCGTTCTTTATTTTCAAGATTTTCAATTCCGCAAAAGACGCAATTATCACCTATTCACCCCCCCCCCCCCTCTAGGTGATTTTGGTTGGCAACTAGATTTTACAATTGGTATCAGAGGGACGTTGTTCGTATATAGGTTAACACCTTGAACAAGATCTATCCATTCTAGTTACCTGCAAATCATGGAAAAGTGCAAGGAATCGTCTTCATTGAAATTGCCAATATGCACTAAGGCTAATTTTCCTATGTGGAAAGAAAGAGTCAGATTTTATATGGAAGCCGCAGACCCAAGAATCTTCCAAGTCGTGGAAGAAGGACCTCATGTGCCTATGACCGCTTCTACTATTGATCCAACCTTAAGAGTACCAAAGAAAATGATGGACTTAACAAAGGATGAGATTGCACTCGTTGCTTTGGACAAAAAGGCAAAGAACATAATTGTCAGTGCAGTGGATGATTCAATGTTGCAAAACTTAATTCACTGTAATTCTGCCAAAGAAATGTGGACGTCTTTAATAGTCCTTATGGAAGGTACTGAAGAAGTAAGAGATGATAGAAGATCTCTTTTGAATCAAGAGTACGAGGCTTTCAAGCAGAATAAAAAGGAGTGCATTGCCGATGCTTATGAAAGATTCTTCAAGATAGTAAACGGCCTAAGGAATTATGGTCGGGAATTTACTAATGGTGAACTAAATGACAAATTCCTGCGATCCCTAACGAAAGACTGGGATAGCAAGATAGTTGCAATCAGAGAATTTGGGAAGTTACCAAATCTAGACCCTCAGAATCTGTTTGGGAAACTATTATCCCACGAGCTACAAATGAGCATTCGGAAAACAGAAGAAGATGGGAATAGAGCTTCTAACAAGGAAAGGACCTTGGCTATGAAAGCCGAAAGCTCCAGAAAAAGCAGAGCTTTGTCTCCAGTTAGAACACAAGAATCTGATGATGAAAAAGAATCTGAAGCCGGCTCCTCCAGTTCTGAAATGTCTGATGGAGAGTTTTCTCTAATCTCTCGTCAGTTTAAGAAATTGTTAAACAAAAGAAGACACATGAAGAATAAGTTTTCCTCTGACAATAGACATTCTCGACGTGATGGTGATTATCACAAAAAGAGCTCTAGCAATCATGACAGGTATAAATCTAAAACTGGTAAACATATTTCTTCTGATATAGTTTGCTATTGTTGCAATAAGCCAGGGCACATGATTGCTGAATGCCCTTATAAAAAGAAAGAGGGTGGAAGAAAAGAAGAAAGGAAATCAACCCACGGGAAAAGGAAGACTGAAAAGAGTCTAGTCGCTAAAAAGAATAAAACTTTAAGCGACAGTGACTCGGAGAAATCAAGTAGTGAAGAAGAAGCCTACTTCGGGCTAATGGCTATGACTGATGAAGAAGAAGAACCTCCATATACTGGGAAGGTAAACTCTCACACCGCCTTATCTGATTCTGATCAAGCTCCAGATGAGCAAAAGGATTATCTCTCAGATGATGATTCTGACCTCATGACCCAATACACTGAAATGCTTAAAAGTTTTGACAAATGTCGTAAGGTAGTCAAAATATAGGCAAGGAGATCATGTCTCTAAAAGAAGTGGAATCTAATTTGAGAAAGGAAGTTGAACAACTTTCTTCCTTCAAAGAGGAAAACCAAGTCTTGAAAGACAAGATCAAAAGTTCAGATGAGCTCCTTGATCGGAGAGAGAACTCCATCAAAGTTTTGGAAGAACAGCTAGCCGCTGAGAAGAAGCTAGTTGAAAAGTTTTCACAACCAAAAACCATTCTTCCAATCATTGATAGATTCTCCGCTAAAGCAAGTAGAATAGGTCATGTGGCTGGACCTAGTAATTCTTCTAAGGGCATCCATGCCAAAAAGAATAATAAGGTTGCTATGAAAGCCACCGCCGAAGAGAAAGGGAAAGCCCATCAAGATCAAGTGACATTTAGGAAAGTTATCTTTCCTACAAATAATTATGATCTGGAAAGCTCCTATGGTCATTTGACAAGACCAGTTAACTTTGGACATGTCATTGACTACAAGGGGTGGACTCGTCCTAGAAACTTTGGCGCAAGTGCATTCAAAGCACCTTATGAAGAGATCAATCTGAAAGATTATGGTCCTTATGTTCATGGTCCAAGTGCTAAGAGAGCACCAATAGTAAAAACTGTTGCACCTAAGCATAATGAGACATTCACACCTTGTGTATGTTGTACCCATGAAGCATCCTCTTCCAAGAGTAATGTTCCTGCCAAAGCTATCATTCAAAAAGTAAAGCCGGAAAACACAAAACTAAGGTACAACCGATTTAACTGTTGGTGTTGCGGCAAAATAGGTCACTTTGCCGTAGATTGTTGGTTCAATTCTACATATTCCAAAAGACCACATGTTAACAATGCAAGAAAGACCGCTCGAAATGTTAATGTTCCTCATGGTGCTCAACTAACTAGGGACCAAGGACCCAAAGTTGTTTGGGCTCCTAAGGCAAAATAATTTGTTTTTGCAGGTATGTCCAAAGTCCAACAATAATCCTATCTGGTATTTGGACAGTGGTTGTTCTCGGCATATGACCGGAACAAGAAGTCTTCTGCAAAATTACATTCCAATTGAAAACGGTCCAAAAGTTATATTTGGCGGATCTGACAGAGGGATAACAAAAGGCTATGGTATGATTTCTAACGGTAATGTATCCTTTTCAGATGTAGCTTATGTGGAAGGATTAGAACATAATCTGATAAGCATAAGTCAACTTTGTGACAAAGGATACATTGTTGATTTTCGTAGAGATAAATGTTTGATAAAATCGGCAGAAAATCTAGAAACGATTTTATCAGGCACTCGTTGTAGAAATATGTTTTGTTTAAACTTTCTTTGTTTATCATCTTCTACACCAGTGTGTCTTTTAGCAAAAAATAGTGCATCTCTTGCTGACCAATGGCATAAGAGATTAGCACATATAAATTTCAAAACTATAAATAAATTATTTTCTCAAAACTTAGTACGTGATGCGCCAAATATTAAGTGCATTAAAGATAGACCTTGTCACGCTTGTGTAAAAGGCAAGCAAACAAGAGCTACCTTTAAGAGCATCTTAGGCAAAGATTCTACTAGGTGTTTATACCTACTTCATATGGACTTATTTGGTCCTTTGCAAGTTAGAAGTTTGGGAGGTAAGTCTTACACATTTGTTATTGTAGATGATTACTCACGTTTTGCATGGGTATTCTTTCGAAAACACAAGTCAGATACGTTTGACATTTTCACCAAGTTTGTCAAGCAAATCCAGAACGAATTTGAATGTTCGGTAGTCAAAATCAGAAGTGACCATGGAACAGAATTTGAATCTGGAGCTATGACAGATTTTTGTGAAAATCTAGGTATCTTTCATGAGTTTTCCTCTCCTCGAACTCCACAACAAAATGGGGTAGCTGAGAGAAGAAATAGAACACTCATTGAGGCTTGCAGAACGATGTTGAGTGACACTTCTCTACCCGAATATCTTTGGGCTGAAGCAGTCAACACTGCATGCCATGTGCAAAACAGAGCACTCATAAACAAAAACCATGAAAAGACTCCTTATGAACTACTAAAAGGGAAGAGACCAACCATCTCTTATTTTAGAATCTTTGGTTGCAAATGCTTTGTACTTAATAATGGAAAGCATTACAAAACCAAGTTTAGCGAAAAGAGTTTTGAAGGTATTTTTGTAGGCTATAGCAGTCATAGTAAAACGAGCATGCTACCTAGCAGCTCTTCTAGTGCTTCTATGGAAGGTACATGTTCAAAGACACAAGATATAAGCTTGGATGAGCCAGTCAAAGTTGATGCTCAAACCTTCGTCAAGATCTCTTCCCCAATCACAAATGAAGAAGAAGATCATTTTGATGAAGAACCAGTACAAGTGGAGGAAGACATTCAAGTAGCAAATGATGTTCCAAATGTTCAAACTGATGCAAGGAACCTTGAGTTCAGACACATGAGAGATCATCCTAGTGATCAAATCATAGGAGATCCTCAAGTCGGAATTAGAACAAGAAGATGTACTACTAACGAAAATATGCATTTAAGTTTTCTTTCACAGGTTGAACCGAAGAAGTTTCAAGAAGCAAATGAAGACCCCCACTGGATAATTGCAATGGAAGAAGAATTAAATCAATTCAAGCGTTGCAAGGTGTGGACACTAGTTCCAAAACCAAAGGATAAAAATATTATTGGAACAAAGTGGGTTTACAGGAACAAGTTGGATGAGAATGGAACGATAATAAAGAACAAAGCCAGACTTGTAGCAAAAGGTTATAGACAGGAAGAAGGGATCGACTTCGATCAAACTTATGCTCCGGTAGCAAGACTTGAAGCAATCAGAATGTTCTTAGCCTATGCTGCATTCAAAGGTTTCACCGTATACCAAATGGACGTTAAGTCAGCTTTTCTGAATGATAACATAAAAGAAGAAGTATACGTTGAACAACCTCCAGGTTTTGTAGATTCTGAACATCCTAATTATGTTTACTTACTACAAAAAGCTTTGTATGGGTTAAAACAAGCTCCTCGAGCTTGGTATGAGACGCTGTCTAATTTTCTTCTTGAGAACAAGTTCACAAGAGGAAAGATAGATAAAACATTATTCCTTAGGGAAGTAAAAGACAAGATTTTGCTAGTGCAAATCTATGTCGATGACATCATTTTTGGCTCTACGGACGACAATCTTTGCAAAAAGTTTTCAAAACTTATGCAAGGAAAGTTTGAAATGAGCAGTATGGGAGAGCTAAAATATTTCTTAGGACTTCAAGTGAAACAATCTGAAGATGGAATTTTCATCTCACAGACAAAATTCACCAAGGAGTTGATCAAGAAATTTGGATTGGAAAGTGCA
The DNA here is from genome assembly GCA_033032865.1 of Dactylorhiza incarnata. NCBI lineage: Eukaryota > Viridiplantae > Streptophyta > Magnoliopsida > Asparagales > Orchidaceae > Dactylorhiza > Dactylorhiza incarnata. The sequence continues at coordinate 745,679 of JAWHQI010000152.1, read as the reverse complement.
ACCTCTATGAGGACTCCAATGAGCTCAGCTATGTCTCTGGACAAGGATGAGAAAGGGAAACCTTTTGATGAAACCAAGTACAGAAGCATAATTGGCTCTCTGCTCTACCTTACTGCTAGTAGGCCTGACATAATGTTTTCTACATGTGTTTGTGCCAGATTTCAAGTGAACTCTAAGGAATCTCACTATACCGCTGCAAAGCGAATTTTGAGATATCTTAAAGGTACACCAAATCTTGGCTTATGGTACCCAATAAGTAATGATAGCGAGCTAATAGGTTATTCAGATGCAGATTTTGCAGGAAGTAGATACGACAGGAAAAGCACTTCCGGAACATGTCAATTTCTCGGAAGAAGGCTTATCTCCTGGAGCAGCAAGAAGCAAAATTGTGTTGCAATCTCAACAGCCGAATCAGAATATATTTCTGCAGGCAGTTGTTGCGCACAACTTCTTTGGATAAGAAATCAGCTTCAAGATTATAATTTGAAGATAAAGAATATTCCAATGTTTTGTGATTCCTCCAGTGCAATAGCTATAGCAAATAATCCAGTCTCACACAGTCGAACAAAGCATATCGAGTTAAGATATCATTTCATCTGTGAACATGTGGAGAATGGAGATATCAACTTAAGCTATGTCCCTACGGATAAGCAAATTGCAGATATCTTCACAAAGCCACTGGATGAGACTAAGTTCTCTTTCTTCAAGACAAAACTTGGGATGCTGAACATGGAATAATGGTCAAGCAAAGGAGAAGAGAAGAAGATAAGTGAATTTTCTTAAAAATTTATCTTGTTTTATGTTCTAAAATGAAGTACAGGTTTATCATTTGGAAAGAAGAAAAATCTAAGAACAAAAATCCAAGTCATCATTAAACTTCTCGAGAAATGAAGTTAATATCTCGAGAAATGACTTGCTTTTGGATAAAGATAAAAGTTTTCGGAAAATTGACATCATCTCTCGCAAAATGAATTCACACTTCTCGAGAAATGGATCATCCCTCGAGAACTTTATTTATCTTTCGGAAGAAGATCGGCAAAGTTCTGGAACTTCTCGAGAACTTTTACTATCTCTCGAGAAATGTCTTATACTTTTCGAAAATTCTAATTTACGAGAATATGAAAAGCCAGGTACGCGAGTATTTCATTTTCTTATTATTAATATAAACAAGATAAATTGTCACATCAAACCAATCTATATATATATATATAAACTATCGAAATGAATTAAAGATCACGCGAGGTCATTTCTTTTTCGAAAAGCGCCGACCGTTCGTCTTCTTTTCTCGCAAAGCCGATCATTAAGGTTTCCGATTTTCTCTCTTTCTGTCTCGCAATCTTTCAATCACTCTTGCTCTATGGCTCCTCAATCGAAGCCTAAGATCGGAGTTGGTAGTGAACTGGAGCGGGAAGGTCTTATTTCTCTATCAGATGAATTTCAAAATCTTTTCTACCTTCTAGACACCGCTGGGTTATCATTTGTTCTTGAACATCCATGCCGAGTTCTACTTAATGAGGTGGAAGAGTTCTTTATAAATATCAAAGTTCACAAGGAGAGAAAAAGGATGAAAACTGAAATCGGAAATTTCAAGATCAAGGTCAGTCCTAAATCTCTATCTAAATTTCTAAGATTGCCAATGGTATCTTCTGAGGACACATTAGTTGATGATGATTGGAATAGAGCTTTGAGCTTTTGTGGATTAGTTAAGTCAGTTAAAAGTGTAAGAAGACATCAGATGAATGATGTGGGTAAACTTTTAGTGGACACTATTTGGAAAGTTTTGTTGTGTAATACAGGAAGTTTGGGCTATGTCTCAACAGACGTGTTCTGGTTAATGACAACTGTAATTTGTGGAAAGAAGTTTGACTGGGCAAATTTTCTCTTCAGTAAGATTAAAGATAGTATTTTATCTCCAAGCTTTGCCAGAATTCTGTCTTTGTATCTAAATCAACTTAATCATGAAGTCTTTGACATGTCGAAAGGTGCAATCATACACCATCTGAGGAAGAAAAATGTCACAACAATACGGAGATGGGATATCAGAATTACTAAGCCAACTGCAGATGCAGGTCTCCAGGGGGAGCCCATTTCTTCAGCTCAATCAGTTCCAGAGTATGAAGCTCCAGCTCCACCTCCAGCTCAGCAACACAGTTCAGTTCCAGATCCATCTCCATCTCCAGCTCCACAAGACACCATTCCCTCAGCAGAGCCAAGTCTCCCTCCTTCAACAAACACAGTTCTTTCTCCTTCAGCTCAGGATCCATCAGAACAAGTTCCTTCAGATCAAGTTCCTTCCAAAACTCCATCCATCCCAGATACTCAAGTATTGTCAGATACTCATATGGAAGACACTTTTATTTCTCAAGAACAAGTTGTTCATGTCTCACCTCCTCCAGCTATTAATGAAGATAGAGTTGATTCCACCATAGCAGATGTGGTAAGTGAAATTCTTAAGGGTGCTGATGTTGTGCTTAGCACTAGTGACCACATGGCTGGGTCAGGTGCTGATTATGATTTTAATATAGAAGTAGATGATGCTTCAGTGCATGGTTCATCTCCTCCCCCAGTACATATTGAGGGGGAGCAAGAGCCTTGTTTAGAAACAAACAAGGATGATCAGGACAAATCTGTTGATGAAGAAAATGAGAGAATCAACATATCTTCTGTCAAGCTCCAAAGTTCAGTCATTCTTGAAGATATCCCAGAAGAAGTTCTGCCAGCTCCTATTCCTCCTTCTCTTTATGATGAAAGTACAATTCTTGGTAAAGTTGAGTTAATGCTTCAAAGACAAAGTGCCAAAATAGATTACTCCTTCAAAGAAGTCCATGCAAGATTGTCTAATATTGAAAAGGAAATGGCCAAGGAGTTGAAAGAGTTCAAAACCAGTTCAGATCAATTGAAAGAGGTTGTTATTCAGGGAGGAAAGGCCATTGATCACACCATCAAAAGTGTTGCCACAGTTCTTGCAGAAGTGATTCAAGTCAGGAAGGCCCAAGAATACATGGTTTCAAAGGAAGAGGAAAATGCCTTTAAAATCATTGATGAGGTTGGACAGTTTAAAGATTCTATTCTCCAAACCCTATCTGTAGAAGTCAGAAAGGGGGAGGACAGTTTAACTGAGAAGATGACTGGGTTACTGGATCAAACTCTTTTTGATTTTCATAAACATTTAATTAATAGGTTTGAGCAGTTGTCCCAAGGTGTCCAAAAGCAGGTCAATGAGTTAAAAGATTTCACCTCTAATACTGCTGTTTGGCTCCACCATGAAATCTTTCCTGATTTGGGTATTGACCCTGCTCAACCTCCTCCTCATTTTGATCAAGTTCAATCTGATGCTCCTTCAATTCCTCAATTTTCTCCAAGGCCAGCAGAGCAGTTTGATGTTATTCCTTCAGTAGAAACTCACTCCTCCATGCATTATTCAAGGAAAAGGAAATATGGTGATGGACCTTCTGCAAGCAGATCTGTTCCTGGCTCCAGCTCAGCAGGTTCTGGTAAAGCAGTTGCAGATGAAGCAAAGGTTTATCCAGAAGTTTGGAGTCCAGTGTCAAAGATTATCATTCTTGACTCTCTCAAGCTTGTATAAGAAGGAAATGTGAAACCTTCTGATCTGTACAGCACTTCTGAATGGAAAAAGTATGAGACAAGCCAAATCAAGAGAAGAATCCATTTCAAGAACTATGGGTACAACAATCCAACAGCTCCAGAAGCTCCTCCTAAGTATCATCCAAAGCCCTATGTTTATTTTGAAAGGCAAGAAATGTTGAGAAAGCAAAAGGCAGATATCTGAAGTCAAGTTTTCTTTGAAGATCTTTAAAACTTTATTTCTATATGCCTGTGTGAACTTTAATTCATTAGACAATCTTAAATCTAAATATAGTTTTTGATATTGATGTGACAATCATGTTCTTATATTTAGATATTGTTGTAAATGTTCTTTCCAGTATATCTTTTTATATTTTTATTTAATACAATTCATCTTGGTAAGTAGGGTTCTGACTTCTACAAATAGGGGGAGATTGTTGGGTTTTGTATCCACAATAACCTTGATTTGTAGATAGTCAACTTTGAACCAAGATTGAATTGTTTGTGTATTTGATATATTTTTCTAGTATTGTTCTTGCAGGATCACTTTGCTAAGTGTAGACCAATGTCAGGTCACAATGGGTCAATAAGCACAGTCTCATGCAATGTAATTCTTCATTGTGTGGGGTATGGGGTTGACTCATGTGTGATCTCTCAATTGGGATACACTTTATGATCAAGACATTAAAGATTCAAAGCTTAGGTGTGCAGCATTGGTCTGAAGACAAAGGAAGAAAGTTTTCTAAGTACATTTTTCGAGAAGTATGGGTACCTTTCGAGAAGTTCTTCTATGCTCTCGAGAAGTCCTTGATTATTTTCGAGAAGGGTTGTTTCAGATGTCTCTCGAGAAAAAGTTGAATTTTCCGAGTAGTTATTTACATTTCTCGAGAATTCTTTGTGATCTCGAAAAGTCTTCTTAGTTTTCGAGAAAAGTTCTTTTCCAGTTGTTTTCGAGAAGTCTGTCTCAGCTCAGCTTTCGAGAAGTCTTTTTCTCTCTCGAGAAGTACTTTTGTTTTCGAGAAATCATTGGTTCTTTCGTAAAGCTTTCTCTCTAAAGGTTGTTCTCGAAATTGTTCTGAAGTTTTCGAGAAGTTTCCTTTGTTCTCGAGAAGTCTTATATCTCTCGAGAAGTCCTGTCATAATTCTTTGAATCTCTCTTCTAAAGTTGTTTTTCGAGAACTAGCCAGTTTCTCTCGAGAAGTCTTGGATCTCTCGAGAAGTCTGGTTCTATCTTTTCTCGTAAGCTTTGTTTTTCCATTTTTGACGACAAGTCTTTTCCGTCAATTTGACGTGACGTCTTTCCTCGTTTTAAGGTTTAATCGTTAGATCTTCATCTATATAAGAATTACTCCTATGGAAGGACATAGCAGCAATCATTAAGAAGATCAGAGCTCGTACTTTCCAAAAATCTAATCTGATTCAAGATCGTCGTCTAGTGCCGTGCATCGCCATCGTTGGAGTTCGATCGTGAGTTATCTGATTTCGTCTCCAAGTAGAAGAAAAAGGTCGATCGATCATCGCCTCACTCGTCCTGTTTTCATTGGATCGATCAAGATTTTAGAAGATCCGATTTGTGCCGATTCGTTTCTTCTTCTTCAACATCAAGCCGAAGCCATTTCTGTCGCAAGAAGGAAGAAGATCATCATCAAATTTCTCAGATCTGATCGTGATTCGTAAAGTATTGTTTCAATCTAAATTTACATTTAATTGTAGGAGAGATTGTTCTCCGAGTTGTAGGAGAGGTATTCTCCGAGTTGTAAGAGAAGGTTATCTCTGAGTTTGTAGGAGTTTGATCTCCGAGTTGTAAGAGTTTTGACTCTGAGGATTGTAGGATCATTCTTGATTCGAGATTTAGTAAAGTAGTCAAGTCTAGCTGTGGTGCTAGATTGGCGAGGCCGGCAAGTGGAGTACCCAAGAACGGGGAACCACTATAAATTTCTTTTGTCGTCTGTGGTTGTGATTTGCATTCTGTGCGTTCTTTATTTTCAAGATTTTCAATTCCGCAAAAGACGCAATTATCACCTATTCACCCCCCCTCTAGGTGATTTTGGTTGGCAACTAGATTTTACAACTAAGCATGATATGTTGAACTCATTATTGCAATAACACATCAAGAATTTATGAGTAATGTACTCTAGCATTTGAGGGTGTTCTGCCTTCTTCAAATAGGGGGAGATTGTTGGGAAAATGATCCTCAAAGTTCCCTTGATTTGAAGAGACCACACACTCAATGCTAACTACAAGTTGTATTTGATAAACCCTATTTCTATCTCATAAGTATGTAGGATAAGGGAACACCATGGTGTAATGTATGATCAGCTGAGACAAGTTCTCTGTCTCAGCTGAACCGCTGAGACAAGACCAGGAGCCGCGGGGAAGGTGTCTGGGCAAGCTAAGCTGCAGATAGAAGAAATCATTGAGACAACTATCTGTCTCAGCGGATCCGCTGAGACGGGACAGAAGCAATTGCTGAGACGGCTGGCCATCTCAGCCCAACCCCTGAGATAGATTCAAAAGTGATCTGGCGGGTTCTGCTTTTGGCGCAAGCTGCAGAAATACATATTGGCGTCCACCAATCACTCCCATACCTGTCAGGAGGAAAGCTAAGAGTCGTTGAGGGTCAGTGGTGTATAAAAGGAATAAGTTAGGGTTAAGGAAAGAACTTTTGCTATTACTCTCCAGCACACAAACTCAAGAACTACTGTTCCATTGTCGGCAGTCAAGAACCGAGCTTACACAAGGCTGACAGGAGAAAAGAGATTGCTTATCTTGATTCATCTCAAGATAGAGTAAGTAGATCAAGTCCAACATCTACAGGGCTGATCAAGAAGAATCAAGTTGGAGCTGCATTTCTCCTCCCTGGTTCAAGTCTGCTACAGCAGCCTTCAAGAAGAAGAAGAACAGGCTTGATCTCTTATTCCTTCAATCTGTAAACCTTATTGTATCATTTGTAGGAGCCTTTGGGTTCTGAGTCTATAGGGCTTTATTGTTTGAGTGTGTAAGGCTGATTGGCCTAAGTTGTAGAGCTGAGAGGTCAGCTTGAGGTAGGACCAGGAGGTGGTCTGAGTTGTAGGAGGTGGATTCCTCTAAGGTAGGGTTGCTGTGCCTGAGGTAGGGTTTGGGAAAACCTAAGAGATCCTATGCGATCTGTGTTGTAGGCTCTTGGAGTTGAGTTTGGAGAAGTTGGCCTTGTCTAACTCATTGTTAGAAAGGTGAAGGGGGAAAGAGGACTACTCAAGACACCCTGTCTTGATGAACCTCTATAAATCACTGTGTGCTTTCTGTGTTTGATAATTTGCTAACCTAAATTCAGAAAACACTAAGCCTAAAATAAAAGAAACCTATTCACCCCTCTCTAGGTGTTTAAGACTGTTGGGTATTGTATCCACAATAGCCCTGATTTGAAGAAGTCCCCTTCAAACTAGGATGAATTGTAATTGTATTTGATTATGCACTTTAGCTGTGTTGTGACAGGTCATTCCACTCTAGGTACAAACCAATGTCAGGTTTCAATGAGTCGTCAAACACAGGCTTGTGCAATGTAATCCCTCATTGTATAGACCAAAGTGTTGGCTCATGTGAGATCTCTCTATTGGGATGTACCTCATTTCCTAAGTGCAAGAGAAGGAGGACTGGAGCTGATGGTGGACTTTTCATAGAAAGGGATTTTTCCCAAGTAAAATTCGGTTATATCATTCAGAAACATATAGTCGAATTCGACTATATAGTTGGGATGGATATAATCGAATTCGGTGTATCATAGTTCGAAATTTCCTCGAAGAATTAGAATAACCGAATTCGGTTATTGCAATTCGGTTATATCATTTAACCGAATTCGATTCGGTTATTGTCATTCGGTTATACCATTTAACCGAATCGGTCTGCAGTAATTCTTCCGGTTCGTTTTTGAATGCGCGTTTCCTAGGGCTTCTCCTATGTACAGTACACGTGGAGTTAGATCCATAATTCGCGCTTATGACCGTTGGAAGAAGACTCTATAAATACCTAAGGATTATTTCCAGATAACCCGAATCGAGAATTGACAAAGAAATCGCAAATTACTTCTGACGGCCGACTGTTCTCACGCAAGTGTTTCGTCTCCGACAAAGCCAGCGATTCTCGTTTCGTCTTCTAAAGATTCAATCGACAAGATCAAGATCCGATTAGCTCTCATCTTCTGTTGATCAAGTCGATTCAAGTTCTCAGATCTAGATTCAAATCGTTTTCAAGATTTCTTCATTCTTCATTCACAAAGGACTGAAGTTCACTGCTAAGAAGAAGAAATCTATTTCTCAAGATCTGAAGAAGAACTTCATCTGAAGTTTAAGAAGATTGTTTCCAATCTACGTTGTGTTGTAATAAACAATTTTATAAACTTTGTAGGAAGCTTGCTTCCGAGTGTTGTGTAGATCCTTGGTTAAGGATTGAGTTGTAGGAGTTGTTGTTACTCCGAGTTGTAGGAGTGGTGCACTCCGAGTTGTAGGAGTTCTTACTCCGAGGTGTAAGATTATTTTAATCTGAGTTTGGTGAAGTAGCCGAATCTAGCCTCGAAGAGCTAGATAGGCGAGGCGGGAAAGAGGAGTACCCACATCGGGGAACCTCTATAAAATCCTTGTGTCTGTGCTGTGCTTTATTGTGTGCTTTTCTGTGCTATATTTTTAATTCCGCGTAAAGACATGAAATCCACCTATTCACCCCCCTCTAGGTGATTTAGGCCGCAACTAGATACTTTCAATTGGTATCAGAGGGAGGTTGTTCGCTATAAGGTTAACACCTTGAACAAGACCTCCTTATCTAGTTGCCTGAGCAAGTATGTCTGGCATGGATAAGACCAAGGATTCCGTCAAGCTTCCAGTCTGCACAAAAGAGAATTTTCCTATGTGGAAGGAGAGAGTCAGATTCTTCATGGAGGCTGCTGATCCAAGAATATTTCAGATTGTGGAAGAAGGTCCTCATGTTCCTATGAAACCATCTTCCATAAACTCTACAATTATGGTCGCCAAGAAGATGCTGGAACTCACAAAGGATGAGATTGCACTGGTCTCTCTGGACAAGAAGGCAAAGAATATCATTGCAGGTGCAGTCGATGATTCCATGTTGCAGAATCTTCTTCACTGCAAGTCCGCCAAGGAAATGTGGGACTCTCTGGTTGTTCTGATGGAAGGAACAGATGAAGTAAGGGATGATCGAAGATCATTGCTGAACCAAGAATACGAAGCCTTCAAGCAACGCTCTGGTGAATCCATTTCTGATACTTATGAGAAGTTCTTTAAGATCGTAAATGGTCTTAGGAACTATGATCGTGAATTCACTACTGGCGAACTCAATGATAAATTCCTAAGATCCCTGACCAAAGAATGGGACACTAAAGTTATAGCCATTAGAGAATTCGGAAAACTCGGATCAACGGAGCCACAAATGTTGTTTGGGAAGCTCTTGTCCCATGAATTGAAGTTGAACACCCGTAAAGCTGAAGAAGAAGGAACCAGAGCCTCTGGAAGGGAGAAGTCCACTGCACTTAAAGCTGTAAGTTCAAGAAAAGGCAAGGCTCTCTCACCTGTCAGGAGATCCTCCTCTGATGAAGATAAATCTGATGCTAGCCCCTCAGGCTCAGAAATGTCAGATGAAGAGTTCTCCTTACTCTCCAAGCAGTTCAAAAAGTTCTTTAACAAACAAAGGAACTCGAGAGGTCAAACCTCGTCTTCTCGTCATAGAAGATCAAACCGTAATGAGGATCATCACAAAAGAAGCATGAAGATGACAGGTATAAATCTAAACCTAGTAAACATTCTTCTAACGATATCGTTTGCTATTGCTGTAATAAGCCAGGACACATGATTGCGGAGTGTCCATACAAGAAAAAGGGATGCTCAAAGAAAGAGGATAAGAAATCCTACAAAGGTAAAAGGAAAGAAAAGAGCCTCATTGCAAAGAAGCCAAAGACTTTGAGTGACAGCGACTCAGAAGTGTCAAGCACTGATGAAGAAGCCTACTTTGGGCTTATGGCACAAACGGATGATGAAGCAAGCGACACCTCATATAAGGCAAAGGTAAATCTTCATACTCCTCTTTCTGCCTCTGAGTGTGAAACTGCATCCAGAGCAAATGAAGACTATTATTCACAGGATGAGTCAGAATTAATGACTCAGTACAAAGCTCTTTTGCAAAGTTTTGACAAATGCCGCAAGGTTGTCAGATCTCAAGCAAAAGAAATTGTCTCCCTCAAGAACGTGGAATCGGCTCTGAGAGAGGAAATCGAAAGATTAACTCCCCTCGGAAATGAAGTCCAATCCTTGAAGGAGGAATTAAGAAGCTCTACTGAATCATCAATTCTGAAAGAGAAACTTATAACTGAACTGGAAGAAAAGCTGGTGGCAGAGAAGAAAATATCAGAAAGCTTCAACAAGCCAAAAAATGTTCTTCCTCTTATTTATAAGTTCTCCACTCCTGGGAAGGCTAGTGGCATTGGTCATGAGGCTGAAAGTAGTAAGGCTGCCGAGATAAAAGCCAAAAGAGGTAAAGGGAAGGCTGATCAAAGTCAACCTTCATTCAAGAAGGTCGTTTTTTCCGACAAACCCGCTTGACTTTGAAACATCCTATGGTCATCTCACTAGACCAATACCTGTTGAATCTAGCAATAGATATCAGGGATGGAGCCGACCTCGAAACTTTGACTCAACTCCTTTCAAGGCGCCTTATGAAGAAGTAATTCTCAAAGACCATGGTCCATTTGTTCATGGATCAGTTGCAAAGAAAGCACCAAAAGTTAAATCTGTTAGTGCTAAGCCTAATGAGAAGATGGAACCCTGTGTTTGCTGCAAACACGAGGCATCCACCTCTAAGAAGGTTGCTCCTACTAGACCTCCCGTTCAAAAGGTAAAGCAGGAGAACAAGAGAAGGTACAACCGATTTGATTGTTGGTGCTGTGGCAAAGTTGGTCACTTCGCCATAGATTGCTGGTTTAATTACAGTTATGTTAAGACCCCACGAGGTAACAATGCAAGAGTGACTCCTCGCACTGCTAACACTCAAGTTGGTGGTCATCTGACAAGAAGCCAAGGACCCAAATCTGTTTGGGTTCCTAAGGGCAATTGATTATTGATTGCAGGTATGTCCAAAGGCCAATTCAAATCCAATATGGTACTTGGACAGTGGATGTTCTCGGCACATGACCGGAACAAGAAGTTTGTTACAAGAGTATACACCCGTGAAAGATGGTCCAAAAGTTATTTTTGGCGGATCTGATCGGGGAATCACGAAAGGCTACGGTATGATAACCAACGGTATAGTCTCTTTCACAGATGTAGCTTATGTTAAAGGATTGCAACATAATCTCATTAGCATAAGTCAACTTTGTGACAAAGGCTATATGGTAGAATTCTACAAGGAAAAGTGCTTAATAAAGTCGTCTGATACGTCAGAAACTATTTTAACAGGCACTCGGAGTAGAAATATCTTTTGTTTAAATTTTCTTTGTTTAGACTCTTCTACACCAGTGTGTCTTTTAGCAAAAGATAGTGCATCTCTCTGTGACCAGTGGCACAAGAGACTAGCACATATTAATTTCAAAACAATAAGTATGTTATTCTCTCACAACTTAGTTCGTGATGCTCCAGATGTTAAGTGCATTAAAGAGAGACCTTGTCATGCCTGCCAAATGGGTAAGCAGACTCGGGCTACCTTTAAGAGCATTATTGGCAAAGATTCCACCAGATGCTTATATCTGCTCCATATGGACTTGTTTGGTCCCATGCCAATCCGAAGTTTAGGAGGCAAGTCTTATACGTTGGTCATTGTCGATGATTACTCACGTTTTGCTTGGGTATTCTTTCTAAAGCACAAGTCAGACACCTATGATTCTTTCACCTCATTCGTCAGGCAAATTCAGAATGAATTAGAATGCTCTGTGGTCAAAATCAGAAGTGACCATGGTACAGAATTCAAGTCTGGGGCTATGACCGAATTTTGTGAAAGCCTAGGTATCTTTCATGAGTTTTCCTCTCCTCGTACTCCACAACAAAATGGAGTAGCTGAGAGAAAGAATAGAACACTCATAGAGGCTTGCAGAACAATGTTGAGTGACTCTTCTCTCCCAGAATACTTCTGGGCTGAAGGCATCAACACTGCCTGCCACGTGCAAAACAGAGCACTAATCAACAAGAACCATCATAAGACTCCTTATGAACTCCTGAAGGGCAAGAAGCCAACCCTGTCTTATTTTAGAATCTTTGGCAGTAAATGCTTCGTGCTTAATAACGGGAAATATTACAAAACTAAGTTTAGTGAAAAATGTTTTGAAGGTATTTTCGTAGGATATAGTAGCCATAGTAGGGCATATAGGATTTTCAACAAGAAAACCCTGGTTGTAGAAGAAACTTTTAATGTTATATTTGATGAAACTAGTATGCTTCAAAGCAGTTCTTCTAGTGTTTTTGTTGAAGATGCAGATGCAAGGTTCAAGGACATAAACTTGGAAGAAGCTGTAAAGGAAGATGCTCCAAAGTCTGTTGAAGTCAACATTCCATCCGCACATGAGGAAGATGAACCTCAAGAAGATGAAGATGTACCGGGAGTGCAGGAACTCCGTGGAAATCCAAATGCTGGAATGATCCGACACTTAAGGGACCATCCTGCAGAGCAAATTATTGGAGATACCCATGTTGGTGTAAGAACAAGAAGAGGTACAGCTAATGAAGTTTTACACTTAAGTTTTCTTTCACAGGTTGAGCCAAAGAAATTCGATGAAGCAAAGAACGATGCTTCATGGATCATAGCAATGCAAGAAGAACTCAATCAATTTAAGAGATGCAAAGTGTGGACGCTTGTACCCAGACCCAAAGGACAGAATGTCATTGGAACAAAATGGATATTCAGAAACAAGTTGGACGAGGATGGTGTGATCATCAAAAACAAGGCCCGACTTGTTGCTCAGGGGTATAGACAAGAAGAAGGGATCGACTTCGATCAAACCTTTGCTCTCGTAGCAAGGCTTGAAGCGATCAGGTTGTTTCTAGCGTATGCTGCTCACAAAGGATTTAAAGTCTATCAAATGGACGTGAAGTCAGCCTTCCTTAATGGTGATATAAAGGAAGAAATATACGTAGAACAACCCCCAGGTTTCGTAGACTCCTCATTCCCTGATTATGTTTATTTTCTTCGAAAAGCTTTATATGGTCTCAAGCAAGCTCCCCGTGCTTGGTATGAGACGTTGTCTAGCTTCCTCCTTGAAAACAAATTCACAAGAGGCAAGATAGACAAGACATTATTTCTTAGAGAAGTAAAAGGCAAGATTTTGCTAGTGCAAATCTATGTCGATGACATTATTTTCGGATCTACCGATGATATCCTCTGCAAAAAGTTTTCCAACTTGATGCAAGGGAAATTTGAAATGAGTAGTATGGGAGAGCTGAAGTATTTCTTAGGACTTCAGGTAAAGCAATCTGAAGATGGAATTTTCATCTCTCAGACGAAGTTTACCAAAGAGTTAATTAAGAAATTCGGAATGGAGAATGCAACCTCTATGAGGACTCCAATGGGTTCAGCTATGTCTCTAGACAAAGATGAGAAAGGGAAACCTTTTGATGAAACCAAGTTTAGAAGCATAATTGGATCCTTGCTCTACCTTACTGCGAGTAGACCGGATATAATGTTTTCAACATGTGTTTGTGCTAGATTTCAGGTGAACACTAAGGAATCTCACTACTCAGCTGCAAAGCGGATTTTGAGATATCTTAAAGGCACACCAAATCTCGGCTTATGGTACCCAAGAAGTAATGATTTCGAACTCACTGGTTTTTCAGATGCTGATTTTGCAGGAAGCAAAGATGACAGGAAAAGTACTTCAGGAACGTGCCAATTCTTAGGAAAACGGCTCATCTCCTGGAGCAGTAAGAAGCAAAATTGTGTTGCTATCTCAACTGCTGAATCGGAGTATATCTCTGCAGGCAGTTGTTGTGCACAATTGCTCTGGATAAGGAACCAACTTGAGGATTACAACCTAAAGCTCAAAGAAATTCCTATGTACTGTGATTCATCAAGCGCCATAGCAATTGCCAACAACCCCGTGTCTCACAGCAGGACAAAGCACATAGAGATTCGTTATCACTTCATCCGAGAGCATGTGGAGCACAAGGACATTGATCTTAGCTATGTCCCGACGGATCGGCAAATTGCAGATATTTTCACTAAGCCACTCGACGAATCAAAGTTCAATTATTTCAAAATGGAGCTTGGTATGCTAAACAAAGACTCTTAGAGACTCTCAGAATCTCAGAAGACAAAAAGATGTTTTGTCGAACCTTCATTTAACCGAATTCGGCGACTCTATTTAACCGAATCCGGCGATTCTACTTAACCGAATCCGGCGATTCTACTTAACCGAATCCGGCGATATCGATTAACCGAATTCGACTAATTCCTTTAGCCGAATGACGAATTTTCTGGAATTCAATTCTTTCCTAAATGGAATTCGAAGGGTCACGGTTCAAATCTCAGGTACGCGCTCTCTCTAAATCTTCATAACACTATATAAATGGTTCTTAAAAGAGAAATTCGAAACCCTTGACTTCAAATCGCGCGGCTCTTCAACTTCCGATTCGTGCGTCAGTTCGTGCTCCTCTTCTCCGACCGACGATTGATAGTTTCCATCGATTCATCGTCTTCTTCAACCGACACTCAACTGGTTCGCTCGAATCCTCGCTTCCTCGCCTCCTTCAACTTCTGGTTCGTCCGATTCCTCATCTTCTTCAACAGATTCTTGCTCGACATTCCTTTGCAATGCCTAAGAAATCGTCAGAGAAGCTGCTCTTCGGGAGTGAGCTAGTCAGAACTGGTTTCGACACCTCAGTTGATGAATTCAGAAACATTGTTCTCGTTCTTGAGGTGGCCGGTCTGGGCTATGTTCTAGAACATCCCTGCAAGGTGCTTGAATCAGAAGTTCTAAAATTCTTCAAGCATGCAGAACTGAGAAAGAGAGGGTCTGTGATAAAAAGCAGGATTGGTGATGTCCAAATCAAGATTACTTCTTCAAGTCTGACCAAGCTTCTCAAGCTACCAGAAGTTTCAGAAACAGATACTCTATCTCCAAAGGATTTCAAACAAGCTCTCCGGTTTTGTGGTTTGCCCAAAGGAACAAAATCCATTTATCGAAAGCAGATGAATGAGGAAGGAAAATTGCTATCTGATATTATGGGAAAGGTTCTCCTCTGTAAAGTCGGCTCTCACGACTATCTCTCCAATGATATGTTCAAGTTGCTGGGTTCAGTTATCTGCAGAAAAAGGGTTGACTGGGGAAGAGTGTTATTTGACAGAATCTCCGCTAGTTTAAATACCCCAAATTTTGGGAGAATTCTTTCTCTATATCTCTACCGTCTGGATAAAACAAGATTCAGCATGAAGAATGGAACTCCCCTCCATCATTTCAAAAGAATTGACTCCTCTATGATTGAGAGGTGGTCCAGGAAAGTTGGTGAGTCAAGAGTGATATCTCCCAGGGCTCCAAAAGTTAAGAAAATTCCCCGCACTGAATATGACAGTGAAACAGAAAGTGATCCATCCAGTCAGAAGGACAGTGAACAGGAAGCTGAGGAACACCATGAGAACCTAGATAGTGAGAAAGAAAATGAGAAGCAGGGTGAAGACCTGAATGAGAGAGAAGGTGAACCCTCCAAGGGGGAGTGTTCCAAGCTACCTGAATCTTATAAAGAAGAAAATGCTGACAGCCACATCGACAGTAATGGAGATGATGAAGGGGGAGATGATCCTGATACTGATGCTGTGAAGACAGGTCAGTCAGAGAAAAGTCAAGCTGTTCCTCCTAAGGCTGCTATCCCCGCTCAAATTGAGGGGGAGCATGTTCATTCTGATCTCTCTGCTCCTGAAGAAGATAAGCAAGAGCAGGCAGACCTTCCTACAACCCCTGAACATGTTACTATCCTCATAGAAGATAACAGTGCTGCAGGGCCCTCTGCCTCAACTTCAAAAGTTAAGGGAAAATCTGTGCAAGCTCCCAAGGTGCACAAAACCCAAATAACAGTCGAAGACAGGAGAGATGAAGAACCCTCTCCTCCTCCAGCTCAAAATGAAGAAACTCTTGATACTCAACAGTTTTATCACTATATGAAGGATGTGGATTCAGCAGATTTCCTCGTAGCAGAAGATGATTTTGGAATCTCTTCTCGCTTGCAAAATCAACCTCCCTCTGCCGTCGACTCAATGCTACTTAGTATGGAAGAAATGCTTGTCAAACAGAAAAAGTACTTTGAATTTGCCATTCATCAAATCTTTGACAAGACCAGAGCTATAGACAAAGGTATGGGCAATCACTTGCAATCTCTAGCTCATAGCATGGACAAGGTAATAGAAAAACAGGATGAGTACTTCTCTCTGGGTGCATCCTCCCTTAAGTATGTTGGGGAAGGATTACATGCCGTTTGTGAGAATACTACAAAGCTCTCTGAAAATCAAGAGTACATGTTTCAGCATGATCAACAGGGAAGATCTTCAGTTCAGAACTCTCTACAGGCTATCAAGACAGAGATCATCCAAACCCTAACTGAAGAAGTCAGAAAGGGGGAGGAAAGACTGCATGAACGAATTCAAACTCAAATCTGGGACTTAAATAGAGAGTTAGAAGGAAGGATTCAAGAATCTCAGTTAAATGTTCAATCTCAGATTGCTGAAGTTTCAAGAAGAATTGATAGCAAATTTCAAGACCTATATGGTTATCTGCACCAAAATCAGGTTTGGTTGCATAATGAGCTATCAAGAGGCTTTGCCTATGGTTTCCAAGGGACAGGTCAATCTTCTGCGCAGCCAGCATTTCCTTCTGAAGTATTCCATCCGGACATTCAGGTTGCTGCTCTGTCTGAACCTCTTATTCCTCCTGAAGTTTATCATTGGTCAGACGATGAAGAAGAATTCTCCAGGAAGAGAGCTAGAGTTGATCAAGGAGGATCAAGCTCAGGTGGTTTTATGCATGATGCTAGAAGGGCTGCAGGTCCCAGACTTCTAGAACCAAGAGCACCTCATCCCAGGAAGATTGTTGGAGAACTGTGGAGTCCGGAATCCAGGAATATTATTTTGGACACTTATAATCTTGTTATGAACTCAAATGAGTCTGTTGACAATCACTACGATAGAGATGAGATCCACAAATGGGAGATGGCTAGGCTCAAGAGAAGAATTCACTACAGGAACCATCAAGATGATGAAAAGCCTCCTTCTCCTCCTCCAAGATACTATCCAAAACCAAGGGCATATTTTACCAGACAATTGAAGAAATTTCAAAAGGAAAAGACAAAAGAGAAATGATGGATGCTTGATCGCTAGACTCTATTTCTCTTTTAAGAACATTTATATATTGTTGTCTAATTAATTTTTGGTGGACTTAAGTTTTTGTTTATGATGACTATATATAGCTTCATAGCTCAGTTCTTTACTTGCTTATATTTATTCTTTTCTCCTAGCAATTCACCTCAGTAGATAGGGTTCTGACTTCTTCAAATAGGGGGAGATTGTTGGGTATTGTATCCACAATAGCCCTGATTTGAAGAAGTCCCCTTCAAACTAGGATGAATTGTAATTGTATTTGATTATGCACTTTAGCTGTGTTGTGACAGGTCATTCCACTCTAGGTACAAACCAATGTCAGGTTTCAATGAGTCGTCAAACACAGGCTTGTGCAATGTAATCCCTCATTGTATAGACCAAAGTGTTGGCTCATGTGAGATCTCTCTATTGGGATGTACCTCATTTCCTAAGTGCAAGAGAAGGAGGACTGGAGCTGATGGTGGACTTTTCATAGAAAGGGATTTTTCCCAAGTAAAATTCGGTTATATCATTCAGAAACATATAGTCGAATTCGACTATATAGTTGGGATGGATATAATCGAATTCGGTGTATCATAGTTCGAAATTTCCTCGAAGAATTAGAATAACCGAATTCGGTTATTGCAATTCGGTTATATCATTTAACCGAATTCGATTCGGTTATTGTCATTCGGTTATACCATTTAACCGAATCGGTCTGCAGTAATTCTTCCGGTTCGTTTTTGAATGCGCGTTTCCTAGGGCTTCTCCTATGTACAGTACACGTGGAGTTAGATCCATAATTCGCGCTTATGACCGTTGGAAGAAGACTCTATAAATACCTAAGGATTATTTCCAGATAACCCGAATCGAGAATTGACAAAGAAATCGCAAATTACTTCTGACGGCCGACTGTTCTCACGCAAGTGTTTCGTCTCCGACAAAGCCAGCGATTCTCGTTTCGTCTTCTAAAGATTCAATCGACAAGATCAAGATCCGATTAGCTCTCATCTTCTGTTGATCAAGTCGATTCAAGTTCTCAGATCTAGATTCAAATCGTTTTCAAGATTTCTTCATTCTTCATTCACAAAGGACTGAAGTTCACTGCTAAGAAGAAGAAATCTATTTCTCAAGATCTGAAGAAGAACTTCATCTGAAGTTTAAGAAGATTGTTTCCAATCTACGTTGTGTTGTAATAAACAATTTTATAAACTTTGTAGGAAGCTTGCTTCCGAGTGTTGTGTAGATCCTTGGTTAAGGATTGAGTTGTAGGAGTTGTTGTTACTCCGAGTTGTAGGAGTGGTGCACTCCGAGTTGTAGGAGTTCTTACTCCGAGGTGTAAGATTATTTTAATCTGAGTTTGGTGAAGTAGCCGAATCTAGCCTCGAAGAGCTAGATAGGCGAGGCGGGAAAGAGGAGTACCCACATCGGGGAACCTCTATAAAATCCTTGTGTCTGTGCTGTGCTTTATTGTGTGCTTTTCTGTGCTATATTTTTAATTCCGCGTAAAGACATGAAATCCACCTATTCACCCCCCTCTAGGTGATTTAGGCCGCAACTAGATACTTTCAAAGACTACATCCTATTTACACTATCACAACTCGCAAGAGGAGCTTCCAAGCGATGTTCAGGAGGAGCGTTGCGTCGACCTCCCAAACACCCCCCCCCCCTCGGAGAAGCTCACCATCACATCGGAGGACATGCCAGACTATGAAGACCCATTTTATGACGCCCTGGTGATCCAGACGGCAATCGAAAACTTCACGGTCTCCCGGATCTTGGTCGACAATGGGAGCTCCGTGAATGTAATCTTCAAGAAGGCATTCGACGCGATGGAAGTGGAGGTGAAGAGAGTGCAGGCCTTGGATGGGCCGTTGTTTGGATTTTCAGGGGAGAGGAAGGAGGTTGAGGGAGGTGTCGGCTTCCAGGTGACGTTGGGAGGGGTCCCGAGGAACTGCTGGTTCATCATTGTTGATGCTCTGAGCGGCTATAATGTGATTTTGGATGCCCTCTCATCAGCACCTTCCGGTGCGTTCCCCCATCCTTCCACTAGTTCTTGAAGTTCCACAGCATAGGAGTCCAGGTCCGAATCCAGGGGGATGCAAAAATGCTGAAACCGGCAACACTGTCTCCTGGATGACGGAGGCTGAGAAGGTAGACAGAGAGATGAGGGGGCCGGAGGTGCCAGGAGAAGAGAAGAAGGCAGGAGAAGAAGGAGAGAGCTGCATCCAAGAAGAGGAGATGGAGGTGGCTCAGGGGGAGCAGGCCGAGCCCATGGAGGAGGAGGCTGTGGTAGAAGAGGAGACCCTAGCAGAGGGAAAGGAGGCAAGGGGCAGATGGGAAGAGCCGCCCCGGCTTGAGGCGGCGGAAGAAGTAGTCGAGATGGAGGTCACCACCCAGGAATGGAAAGTAGAGAAGGTGCGGGTCAGTGGGGGCCTTTGCCCAGAGGATAGGATGACGATGCTGGAGGGAATCCAAGGGATCGTGGACATCTTCGCATGGAGCGCGACCGACATACCGGGCATCGATACGGACATGGCCTACCATCGACTCAACCTCGAGCCAGGAACCCGCCCCATCCGACGAAAGAGGAGGGCCATTGCCGACAAGCTGGAGGAGCCAATCCGAGAAGAAGTGGAGAAGCTCCTCAAAGCAGGTTTTGTCTCAGAGATCCAGTATCTAGGCTGGGTCTCCAATGTCGTCATGGTAAAGAAAGGTGATGGCCGCTGGAGAATGTGTCAACTTTTCACTTTTAAATAAAGCCTGCCCTAAGGATTTTTATCCTTTGCCTCGGATCGACGCGCTGGTTGACTCAGCCGTCGTTTTTTCTGTAATCAGTTTTTTAGATGCTTATCAGGTTATCATCAGATCCGAATGCACCCGCCTGACATCAAGGATGTCTCCTTCATCACGAGAGAAAGGTGATACTACTATAAGATGATGTTGTTTGGGCTAAAAAATGCAGGGGCGACGTACCAAAGGATGATAGACCGAGTCTTCCGGGTACAAAGGGGAAGGAACTTGGAGGTATACGTGGATGACCTCATGGTGAAAAGCAAGGATGTGAGCTCCCACCTCCAAGACCTGGAAGAGACCTTCGCCACCCTGCGCAGGTTCAAGATGAGGTTGAACCCTTCAAAATGTATCTTTGGAGCTGGTAAGGGGAAGTTTTTGGGTCACCTCCTTACCCCGCTGGGGGTGGAGCCTAACCAAGACAAGATGAAAGCTATAATGGAATAGGGATCGCCCCGGAATGTTAAGGAAGTCCAGCGCCTTACTGGAAAGCTCGCAGGGTTGAGTAGGTTTCTCTCCCGGGCAGAAGAGAAATGCTCCCCCTTTTTCAAAGTGTTGCGAGGCAATCAAAAGTTCGAATGAACGAAGGAGTGTGAGGAGGCCTTCCAGGCCCTAAAGAACCAACTCACCAAGGCTCCGCTGCTCCAGGGTCCTAAGGAGGGAGAGGGCCTAGCCTTGTACCTCTGAGTTGGGGCTAAAGTCGTGAGCTCTGTCTTGGTCCGAGAAGAGGGTAAGAAGCAGCTACTCATCTACTACGTGAGCAGGGTTCTGAAGAAGGTTGAGCTCCGATACCCAATTTTAGAAAAGTTGGCCTTTGCTCTAGTCATCTCGGCCAGGAAGCTCAGACCGTACTTCCAAGCTCAATCGATCCAAGTAGTGATCGATCACCCCCTTCACAAAATCTTTGAGGGGGTAGAGCACTCAGGGAGGCTCGCAAATTGGTCAGTGGAGCTGAGCGAGTTTGACATCGCATTTGTCCCTTGGCTATCGATGAAGGCTCAGGTCGTGGTAGATTTCATGGCGGACTATGTAGTTGAGATGGAAGAGGAGCCATCCCCTAGGCACATCCTGTTGGAACCTTAGTTTTGATTTGAGTTAGGATCCACCTTTAATGTCTAAGCTTCTATCATAACACATCTTATATAACTTAGACCAAATCCCATTAAGACAGAAGACAAGAGAAAATAATATATATATAATATAAATAATGTACTGAGAAAAATAGATATAATTAATAGGCTGAAAATAAGAGAAAAATAACACAAGTTCTCTGCGTTCGACGAACGGCGATCTGCGTTCGACGAACGGCGCTCTGCGGTCGACGAAAAGGTTCAAAGCTGCGTTCGACGAAATCCAAGCAGCGCTCGACGATCCCACCTCAGCTCAGCGGTCGACGAACAGATTGGTTCAGCGGTCGACGAATAGACACTGTCTCAGCGGTCGACGAATTTGTCTGAGAGCAGCGCTCGATGATCAAAGCTCAGCGCTCGACGCTTTTGCTCAAGCTCAGTGCTCGACGCTTGTGCTCAAGCTCAGTGGTCGATGCTTTTGCTCAAGCTCAGCAGTCGATGAATTTATCCAGGCTCAGCGGTCGACAAATCCTTCCGTTCGACGAACTCAAGTCTGCGTTCGATGAATATTCAGCAGATGTTCAGAACAGTAAATCAAATGTTCAGGTCGACGAATCAAATGATGAGGTCGACGAACTTGAAGCTCAGCTCGATGAAATATCTGCATCATTATTTTTAATATCTTTCAGCTAGTCTAAAATATTATATATATGCTGACAGATTTATTAAAGCAATATTTTATTAATTCTATTTATATATTGATATATATATATTGCTGCATTTCCTTTGTTTGAAATATCCATTGCAGCATTAATTAATAGAGCCATTGCAGCAAAGCTAAAGACGACAACTTATGTTCTCGAGGATCTGGGAAATGAAAGAGATATTATATCCTTTCCTGTCGGCAAGAAATCAAATCAGCCGAAAGCTCTCACATTAAATATACAGAGAGAAGATCAAGAACAAGTAGTAGCAGATTATTATATAGCAGAATATATACAATTGTTTCTCTCGACAGAAAATATAGACAGAACATATCAATATTGCTGTACAGGAAAAGAAAGAGGAAGAGATAAAATGAGAAGCAAAAAGAAAGAAGAACATATCAGAGTTCTTGATCCAAAGAACAATACATTTATATCTTGCTTTTTGCTGACTCCTTCTTTGCAGATCATATACATCCTGAGACACTCATCACCATTATTTGCTCAGGATCAAAACTGCAAGAAGAAGAAGAAGAGTATTTGCAATCAAGAGAAGAAGCCTCCACAAGCTGTCATCAATCTAAATCAGACAGGGGGAGATCTCTTGAACATCATCATCAAGAACCAACTCAACTACCAATTAGGATCTTCAAGTGTCTTCTTAGAAAGAGAAGAACAACATATCTTTTGTTTTCTTTTATTCCTCCCCATCTTGTAAAGGGTTATAACTCCCTTCAAAAGTTAACTCCCGGTGACAGGCCACCTTAGCAAAAACCTGCATCTTGGTTTTGAGCACCTGATCAAAAGCTCTTTGGTGTGTGGACACCTTATCAAAATCACCTTGGTGTGAGGGCAACTGATCAACAACCTCCAGTGGATTCCTACCAGTGGGTAGAAGAGTAGATGTACTCAGGTTTTGGGGAACTACTATATATCTTGTGTCATCTGGATGCTTGTTGGTTTGCTTGTTGTTTTATTTCTTTATTTGTTGTGCTGTGATTTGTATGCACTCTTACTATATGATTTTATTACTCAGCAAATACTTATATATATCATTTACTTTTGAAACAAAGTTAAACAAGATCTTTTAATACTTAAGATCTAACTCTCCTTTCACATCCCCTGGAGGATGCTGGTTGACGGGGCCTCAGGAAGGAACTCTCTAGGAGGGAGAGTGGTATTGGAAAGCCCTCATGGAGTGAAAATTGCACAAGTACTACTGATACATTTTCTCATCACCAACAACCAGGCGGAGTACGAAGCAGTGACCACCGGCCTACGTCTGGACCAGGAGTTGGGGGTTCACGATATGGAGGTCCTCACAGATTCAATGGAAATAGCCTCACAAGTCAAGGGTGAGTTCGGGCAAGAGAGCCCACACTCATGAGGTATCTAGGCAAAGTGAGAAGTCTCATCAGAACATTCAAAACCTTCTCCATCAAGCACATACCAAGGGAAGAGAGCAGCACAGCGGATCGGCTGGCCAAGTCCGGTCCTCCAGCTGGGGGACCTTGACGGACCTATTTCGCCTGATTGAGGAAGGGGAACTCATGGATATAGAGCAGCGGCCCTCGTGGAAGGACCCCTTCATGACCTTCCTGACAACAGGCAAGTTTCCGAAAGAGGTTCCGGACCAAAGGCGTTTCAAGTACAAGTCTGCCTACTACGTGCGTCATGATGGGGACTTGTATCAGAAGTCTCTCTTAGGACTCTTGGCACGATGCATTTCTGAGGAGGAAGTCCTGAGGGTCCTGGAGGAGGTTCACTCCAACAAATGTGGTAGTCATTCGTGGAGTAGGACGTTGGAGGCAAGGATAGTGAGGCAGGGGTACTTCTGGCTGACCTGAGCAAGGACGCAACGGAGTTCGCAAAGAAATGCCATAAATGCCAGTTGTTCGCCCCTCTTTAACTTTTGCCAGCTCAGAGGCTAAGGAGCATCACGACGCCATGGACCTTCGCTATATGGGGGATGGATCTGGTAGGACCTTTCCCCCAGGCAAGTGGGCAAAGAAGGTTTCTCTTGGCCATGATCTACTACTTCTCTAAGTGGTTGGAGGTTAAGGCTTTGGCCAAGGTCACCTCCCAGGTAATCCGCAACTTCATATGGGGGAGATCATCTGCTAAACTGGGCTCCCACAAGCCATAGTCGCAGATAATGGCCCGCAATTCGCCAGTGAAGAGTTCATCAGCTTCTGCAGTCAGTTGGGGATAGACCTCAGGTTTGCATTCGTCCATCTCCCCAGGAGCAAAGGGCAGGTGGAGGCGGCGAACTAGATCGTAGTGAACCTGCGCAAAAAGAAGGTAGAGAACTTAAAGAGGAATTGGGTGGAGCAACTCCCTTCGGTCATGTTGGCTCTAAGGACTACACCCAACACCGCCACTAGTGAGACCCCCTTCAAGCTCTCTCACGACTATGAGGTCGTTATTCCCGTGGAGTTTGAAGTCAAGACGTCGCGGGTAAGGGCTGCTTAAGGGGGCGATGAAGAATGGTGAGCAGGGAACGAGGAGGAGCTGTGGCTCTCCCTGGATCTGATCGAGGAGGTCCGAGATCTTGTCGCCATCCATCAAGAGGAAGTCAAGCGGTGGATGGCCAAGTACTTTGACAAGCACATCAGGATCAAGCAATCCGAGAAGGGGGACCTCGTGTTAAAAAAGGTCGACGCGGCCGGCAGGTCTGCCGCGGTAGGAAAAATCAATCACAATTGGGAGGGCCCCTATGTCGTGGGAGAAGCCTTAAAGTTAGGGGGATACCGCCTCCAGAATGTGGAAGGCGAGTCCATCGGCCACACGTGGAGTGGTGATGACATAAAGCGCTTTTATCCTTAAGTTTGCATGATGAAAATACTTAATTCTTTAAACTTAATTCCCCTTATATCCGTGTATAATATTATGCGAGGTGATGTTCGAAAGTTTTAAAGGTTGACCCCGAGCAGACCCAATGACCAGGCTCTCATCTAGCTAGCAGGGCCGTAGGCTCACTTGGTGGCAGGTTCGAAAGTTTCAAAGGTTGTCCCCTAGCAGACCCGCTGACCAGGCTCTCATCTAGCTGGCAGGGTCGTAGGCTCACTAGGTGGCAGGTTAAAAAGTTTCAAAGGTTGGCCCCGAGCAGACATGCTGACCAGGCTCTCATCTAGCTGGCAGGGGTCATATGCTCACTCGGTGGCAGGTTCAAAAGTTTCAAAGGTTGGCCCCGAGCAGACCCGCTAACCAGGCTCTCATCTAGCTGGCAGGGTCGTAGGCTCACTCAGTGGTAGGTTCGAAAGTTTCAAAGGTTGGCCCTGAGCAGACCTGCTGACTAAGCTCTCATCTAGCTGGCAGGGCCGTGGGCTCACTCGGAGGTAGTTTCAAAAGTTTCAAAGGTTGGCCCCGAGCAGACCCAATGACCAGGCTCTCATCTAGCTGGCGGGGCAGTAGGCTCACTCAGTTGCAGGATGGAAAGTTTCAAAGATTGGCCCTGACCAGACCCGCTGACCAGGCTCTCATCTAGCTAGCAGGGTCGTAGGCTTACTCGGTGGCCGGATGTAAAGTTTCAAAGGTTGGCCCCGAGAAGACCCGCTGACCAAGCTCTCATCTTGCAGGCAGGGCCATAGGCTCACTTGGTGGTAGGTTCAAGAGATTCAAAGGTTGGCCTCGAGCAGACCTGCTGACCAGGCTCTCATCTAGCTAGCAGGGTCGTAGGCTCACTTGGTGGTAGGTTCGAAAGTTTTAAAGGTTGGCTCCGAGAAGACCCGCTGACCAGGCTCTCATCTAGCTGGTAGGGTCGTAGGCCCGCTCGGTGGCAGGTTCAAAAGTTTCAAAAGTTAGCCCTGAGCAGACCCGCTGACCAAGATCTCATCTAGTTGGCAGGGCCGTAGGCTCACTCGATGGCAGGTTCGAAAGTTTCAAAGGTTGCCCCTGAGCAGACCCATTGACCATCCTCTCACCTAGCTGGCAGGGTCGTAGGCTCACTCGGTGGCAGGATGGAAAGTTTTAGAGGTTGGCCCCGAGCAGACCCGTTGACCAGGCTCTCACCTAGCTGGCAGGGTCGTAGGCTCACTCGGTGGTAACCCATAAGGAATGCAAGGTAAGAAAGGAAAATCCAAGGAGAAAAATTAACACAGGGCAAGTCTCGGCATAAGCTCAGCAAATGGTGCCCATCATAAGGGACACTCGCCGGCAAATGATATTGTTCGAGAAGGACACTCGCTCGGCGAGTGCGCAATGGAACATTGGCCAGCCCCAAGGGTTGCGAGAATTTAGCAGGATGAAGTGGGTCTCGGCGCAGTTACGTTCCCGACAGAAATCAACAAAATCATTTAAGTCCTAAAAAAGCTAGGGCGAGTGCGAAAGGGTTGCAACCGCGTGGCGCGCCTGTGCGGCGAGAGTGTCTCGGTCATGACCTAGACTAAGGGTCATCGACGCTTAGGGCGAATAGACGATATACGAGCACATGCGCGAAAGTGCGAGAGCATGTAAAATAGCGTACGAGCGCGTGAGCTATCTGCGGATAATAGCGAGATACACAAAATGAAAAATACATGACAAATCACAAGAGGCATAACATTTCATTTCATTTCAGTATAAAAAGGGAATTACAGAAGGATTCTCGCATTACATCAGAAAGAAAAAGAGAAAGAAAGGGGGTCTTCAGGGGTCATCGGCTTCCTCGCCAAGTATCCGCTGCTCTCGCTCGGAGAAGGAAGGTCGATGAGTTCCTGCCCATCGCCAGCTTCATCCGCAAGGTAATCCACCTGGGCGAAGAGTTCAGGAAGTATGTGGTGGGCGAGAATCCTCTCTCCCTCTTCCTTCAAGAGTCCAGCCCTTAAAAGCACCTCTAGCACGTGCTTCGCTGCTCCTTGGGCGGACCTCTGCATCAGCCCTTCAAACTCGGTGTTGGAGTAAAGGTGTCGAGTTTCCCTCTCAGCGGGAGGTGGCCAAGCGACGACATATCGCAACCTCTAGTTCTCGGCCTCCGTCTCCTCGACCCACTCCTCAAGGATGTGCACCCGCACGAGTAGGGTATCATAGTTGGCTATGTCCTGCAAGAAAAAAGAAGGTTAGTGAAAGTGAGGTTAGATCTTAGATTTACTCTAGAGGGGGTGAATAGAGTATTAAAAAGTTTTTCACTTAATTTTATAGAGGAATTAAAATAATGATACTTATATGTGTATTGCAGAGTGAGTTATAAAACAAAATAAAGAAACACAGCACACAGCACAGTACAGGAAAATAAACACAACACAGAGGACACAAGGATCTATAGTAGTTCCCCAATAAACCTGGGTACATCTACTCTTTTACCACCTTTGGTAGGAATCCACTAGGTTTTTGATCAGGTGCCCTATCACCAATAGGTTTTTGATCAGGTGCCCTATCACCACTTGAGCTTTTGATCAGGTGCTCAAACCAAACTACAGGTTTTTGATCAGGTGCCCTGCCACCAAGGAGTTAACTTTTGAAGGAAGTTATAACCCTGTACAAGATGAGATAAAGAGGGTTTAGACGTTCTTCTCTGTCAATAATCTGAGAGAAGATTAGTGGATATTGATGTTGTAAAGCTCCCCCTGTTTGATTGAAATTCTTGACAGTTTGAGGATGTAGCTTTCTCTTGAATGTAGAATATCTTCCTTAATAGCTGATGAATCTGAGGGACCAAAGTTTCTCAGATTGTTTGTTGCTCTTGAAGATCTAGAAACTTACAGCAGAGACTGAGAGAAGGTGTTGATGTTCTCAGAGAATGAAAGGTGTTGCTTGAGGAAGATGAAGATGATCTGTGAATGCTTTCTTTCTTTCTTTTCTTCCTGTTACTTTTCTCTCGACTGAGTTCTGATATTTTTCTCCTTTTTCTTTGCTTGCAATAATACTGATACTATTCTACTTCTGTCTTCCTTTTTCCCTTTACAATATATCTCTGATTTGAATTTTAAATCTCTGAATAAGGAATATAATAATCTGAATTGAATGTTTCCTTGGAACTGCAAACTGATATTTAATTCCTCTTCCTTTTTAATTAATGTATCCTTTTCAGCCAAACGGCTATTTTCTTGGGAAGAGAATGGAAAGGAATAAAATAAAAAGGAAGGATATAATCCTTGACTTATCTGGTAGGAATAGATCTGTTGCTGATAATCTGAGTTCAGAGAATAATATAACTGATCTTCTGAAATAAATCTGCTGAAGAAAATTTTCGTCGATTTGAATAAATTCGTCGAACACAATCTGGAGTTCGTCGATCTAAAACATAAACTGCTTAAATCTGCCTGGAAGAACTGAGTTTGTCGATCTGAGCATCTTGTTACTTATTCTTCGAGCACAGAGCTGAGTTCGTCGAACGCTGAGACTTGGGAGGTTCGTCGAACGCTGAGACTTACTCAACCGCTGAGACTGAAGTTCATCAACCGCTGAGACTGAACAAACTTGTCGACCGCTGAGACTTGCCAAGTTCATCGAACACGAGAGCATGCCGTTCGTCGAACGTGGAGAGGAGTTCGTCGAACGCAGAATGAGTTCGTCGAACGGAGAAAATTTATCTTTTCCTTAGTTCTAACAGCCTAAAACCTTGACCTTTTAGACTATACATTGGGGTCAACTTAGTCCAAGTCAACAGATAGTGATCCTAGCCCAAATCAGTAATAGGGTTGTTCCAAAAATTAGCACAGGAAAGGAAGGAAATGTGAGAACTTGAGTCACTTCGAGGAGACGTGCTCACCTCTCGGGCTAGTCGGCTGGCGAGAAGGGCCTCGGCTGTAGCCAACTGCTGCTTCACAGCCACGACCTCTGCAGAGGCAAGAGTACGAGTCTTCTCAACCTCGGCCAGGTTTCGCGTGAGGGTCATGCTGCAGCGAGAAGACATGTGAGTCCACGCAAGAGCGTGCATCATGGATCGCGAGCCCTCATGAGCGAGAGTCTGAGTGGACTCGGTATTATAGACGGAGGCGTCCTCACGGCTATAAAGCGCATAGGAGAGGCCATAGGCATGGCCGCTGGTGGTCTCCTGCTCCATCCAGGATGGAAGGAGGGTGGAGATAGAGACCCGTTTGGCCCGCCGGTCCCAATGTAGTAGAGTCTCGCCAACCGCATTTGCATACATCTCGCAGAGAGGGAAGTTTCGGTTCCCTCTCGGCACCGGCCCCGAGGAGGGCTCCGCAGGCTCAATGGCAGTCTGGGCCGCTGAGTCCTCTGTAGTAGGAGCACTCGAGCTGGGGGTCTCATCCGCGACCGCCTTCCCCTTAGCGATTGCATAAGGTTTTTATCGCTTGGTGGGGGAGCTGGTGGCCGCGTCGGTCTTCCGCTTCTGCCCATTGGATTTCGTGAGAGGTAGATCCTTGCGGCAGGCCACGGCGGTGGACTTGGCAAGGGCAAGGGCATCATCAGGAGCAAGCCCCACGACCATATTCAGCGGGTGGAGGGGAAGGCTCTGAACCCCTGTGTCAAGAAAATCAAGCAAGAAGGCGGAAGCGAGTGAAAATGAGCGGGAGCAAGGGTTTATATTGTTCAGCTTACCCTCTCCCGGCAAAATCGGAGGCAGCGAGCCGGCGTGCTTCCGTAGATGCACGACGTCCATTCCATGCTTCTGGATGAACGCATGGAGCTTGGCCTCATAACCTCCCAGCGTTGGAGGCTTGAAGGTCGACTCGTCCTCCTGCACCAGTGCGAGGAGATTGTTGCTAAAACTCCCGGTCACGAAGATGAACCGCCGAGTCCAGTCATGTACCTTGTTGGCGGTGCCAGTGACCTTGAGCGGGCTTTGCCTGAGAAGAAGGCCACCCCACTCTTCGACCAGAAAATTGAAGAGCTTGCAGAAGACAGGGAGGGAGAATTTGATCACCTCCTCTCGCAGATAGCAGTCTAATGCTACCAGCATTGTGATTGAGTTTGGGTTCAGCGCAGTTCGGGCCAGAGGGGGAGCCAGAGTCCCGCCTCGAAATGGTCTAGGGTGATGGCGAGAGCATCGGGCGAGATTTGGTTGATGCGATTGCGGCCTCCAGGGCGGGGCGCAGTGAATCCTAGCAGGATGTAGTCGGCAATAGTCACGACGAAATCTTCTTCAGGTAGGTCACAGGTATTGAACTGGTAGTTAAGGAACTACTGGTCACACCTGCTCCTGCCATCGGTTTTGGGAGCCATCTCGCGACAAGAGGGAAGAAGGAAGTCTAGAGAGAGGTGCGAGTGCTGGCGCGAAAGCAAGGGAGTAAAGAGAAGAAAGCGCAATAAAGGCGGTAGGTGGGCTAACTATTTATAGGAAAAAATAGGAAGGGAAGGAAATTCTCTAAGCACGGGGTGCGGATAGCGGTCGCACCATCCTGGCACCTCGGAGTCTGAGCCAGCCCATCTAAACCCCAGTCGTCGGCAGGTGGCGAATGCAACGCGCGAGACTCTTCAGGCGAAAGAAAATAAAAAAGTACAGCGAGAATGAAAGCATTCGCAAGGTAGCATTCGGAAAAATAATAAAAGACATAATAAATAACATACAAACAGAAATTGTCCACGTGACGCAGCAGGTCTCTTCTTGATTCAGTGCGTAAAAGAAATGGAGGAATTACAAAGATGCGGGAGAGTATTGGGAGTGAGAGTCGGTAGGCTTAGTACTGCACCCACTGCCATCGACCCCGGCCTCACCTCCCTGTCCTCGGAGGCACTCCCGGGTAGTAGAACGCGCTTACTGATATCAGCTCTTGGTTAACCAAGCGCATTTGGTCTCTAGCCCATGCAATGTGCCTCCCAGGAGTGGTCTCCTTGCACCCGCCCCCTGGCACTCCCTCTCTCCGATTAGATGCCTGTAATCTCGTTCAAGGGCACTTATCCGACGCTCAAAGGCTGCCCAATGCTCCTCCATCTGGTTGGCTTGGTCTCGCTGCATCCAGATCAGCTTGCTGAAAAGCTCCATTATGCGCTCCTTCATGGTTCTAGTATCTTCGTGGTCACCGAGAAAGTCTGAGAGGTCGCCGGGAGAGGGAGGTGACGAGATCATCCCATCCTCATCCTAAGGGTCCACCAGCGGGACCCGACAGTAGCCTGCGGGAGCGAAGGTTAACCTTTTCTTGTCATATAAATAATGAGTTCGAGGTAAGAAGGGTAACTAACCAGGTACATATTCTCAACGGGGGACCAGCGAGAGGTGTCGGGCTGCTCTGCAAATAGTTGGTTGGAGAGTGGAGCGATTTCCCCTTCCCAGGGTTATGAACCTGGTCGGCGACGCCGGAGGTAGTGGCCAAGTCCACAGCGGGAGAGTTGTCCTCGGGGCCTTTGTCCGCCAAATGCTCCCGCTCTGGATCGGGGGAAATGGTGATGGCCTCAAGGACAGGAGAGTTGCGCTGGGTAGAGGGTAATCTCATGGTCCCAAAGGTGAGAACTGTGGAAACCAGAGTCAGAAAAAGGGCGAAAGGTAAAAGTCAGGCGAGAAGACAATGAAGTGCCTACCATGCGCGGGCCAGCTTCCGCCAGGAGTAGTTTTGAGGACGGGCTCCTAGGCCGGTGGAACGCCTCCAAGAACAGCTGGGGGAATGGCAGCATCATCCTGGTTGATTCCAGTTCCACCTTCCGTCACCTTCAGGTTCTGCGAGTGGTTGAAGTTGTCAAGGCATAGCTTCACCATGGTTAGCTTTTAAGGCGAGATAGATTATATTACCTCGGCAGTGTTGTCGGGAGGAATGATGGAGAGGGGGGAGTCTCTGACGCAGACTCCCTCACCGACAGGTTTCGTCGAACCACCCTGGCTTTCTTTAGCCGGTAGGGCTTGGAAGGATCTCTCGTTGATGAGAGCCAGGGGCGTATCGGGTGGACTTGGAAGGGTTCTCCCCATGTGTGGCAGCAAGGCGATCCATCAACCCTTGCGAGAGCAGTCTTAGCGCCGGCCAAATGAATGTTATCTGAGGAGCGAGAGATCTGAGGTGGAAAATGAGGAACAGTGATTGGAGGACAGACGCTCTGAAGGCAGCAGCCTGGGATATATTTATAGCAAAGTGGAGGGCTCCACCAGAAAGATTCCCTCTAAGTCAGCAAAGCGCTCGCCGAATATCGGGGGTTGGACTTTTCTTTCCGGGTGTAGGACTCGCTCGCAAAGAGTGGGGATTGTGTACAACCCCGTATTCACTGAGTGGGTCCTCAGGTCCTCAAGGGACAAGTGGCAGGATGTGGGTCTGAGAGTTTTTGGGCGAGTGTGGCCTTACTCGCGGGACACCCGCATGGTAACAAGGTGGAAGTATTAGTAGCAGGGAGAGTAAGGGGGTACCCCACTCGCCGAGCAAGCTAGGTACCTGGCGAGTGGTGCCCTCATGGACCACTCGCCCGGTGCAATCGGGTGGGCAAGAAGCCTGGCGAGTGGTGCCTTCACGAACCACTCGCCCCGAAGGCTTTAAGGGGGAAATTACCTAGATACCCTTCGTGGGTTGTCAATAGCCCTTCAGAACAGCGGAGTTAGGATGTTAGCAGACCAATTTGGGGTGCGATTAGTAAAACCAAAAGGGGGATTCATGTTATTTGCAGACCGGACTAGAGAATCTATAAATAGACCCTTAAGGGCGCCTTGGAGTAGACCCTGATCTTTTAGGCTCTCTCCTCCTAGGCAAGTTTTAGTTAGTTGTTAGTGCCCTCCAAGGTGCCCGACTGAGCATTGGTTTGGGAGGGGAAGCTCTCTAAGATCTTCCGGGTGTGTAGCGGGACCTCCTTGCTGCAGCCATGGCTCTGTTCTTAATTCTTCGTCCATAGTCAATAGTGTAAGTAAGGGATATGTAGGTGCCGGCTACACCCCTCTGTGGGTCCAAACTCAAGAGACTGGTTGCCAGTTTCAATGGTAGGACTTAGGGAGTAATTTGCCTCGTGTTGATGACTAGGTCTAGGGTGTAGATCTAAGGGTTGCTCAAGGCCGTATCTGAGGGAGGATTGGCTAGAGCGGATTGAGGCCATATCCGGAGAAGGATAGGCTAAAGCCACCGGTTCGTGGGGATACGAGTGGGGATAGAAAACAAAAAAGTCATTTTATTATTCATCTTCGATTTTTAGCGTTATAAGAAATCAAGTTTTGTAATCCTTAATTTCTTATTAATAAAATCATGTCTCTATTTGATTTCAATTGTTTTACTTGATTTCTCTCTATTTTAATCTCTTATTATCTCAAGTATATCAAAATATATTAAAAGTAATAAAACCTTTATTCACCCCCCCCCCCCCCCCTCTAAGTCCCCTATAGATCCAACAGATCCTACTAAATCAATTTACCTCATTGTCCATACTTATTGATGTCTTGTTGCTCATATTCTCATGCTAACTTAAAATCCTTCATGATTATTATGCTGCTTTCTTGCTCCCTTTTGGGCTGAGGCATTCTTTTCTTTGAATGCCTCGGGTTCAGGTCAGTAGTTGTTGCAAGTGATTGAGCTGAGTCATCTAGGCTTTGTGGTGGATTTCTTCCTTCCCTCTTTGGTGAGGAGTTTTCCTTTTGTTGTTGTTTCTTCTTTTTTGCCTATGGGTTCATGTCAGTTGTTGACGCCCATAGCGTAGTTCTTGTTGTAAACTGTTTACTTGCTTTTACGCTATTACATCTTTCAGTTGATGAACAATTGCTCTCTGGAAAGTTTGATGTTAGGATGCATGAGTTATTTTTTATGTATAGAAAATGGCATTCTTGTATAGCGTGATTTTAAGTATATGTCACCTACTTCGAAGATTGTAGAAAATCCTTCCTTATACTGAATTTAGAGATGCGCATACCATTGATGAAATGTTTGATATTCATGCACATGTAGGATAAAATGAATATATTTTTCCACTGCGTATGTATAGTTTTATACTCGTGGACTAGTTGATCCACTGGACCGAGGGACACCGCCTTAAGATAAAAAAGGTAAATTCTATTTTTTTAACTCAAACATATTTATGTCTTTTATAAATATTCATAAGGAGTGGTTTCCTGAGCTTCTGTAGGTTTCCGCTGCATGATGTGGCATCATAACACATATTTTCCCCTTACTCTTATTATATTTATTAATTATTGGGAAAGTGCGGGTTGTGACAACCACTTGGCATGCGCATCCAATGTAGTAGTCGCCAAAGAGACTGTCATGCTAACCGGGCAGCTGATGCATTCATCCGTCTTATCCGCATTCTCTATCATGTGGTACATCGGAGGGGACAAGCTCTTGAATGCACTCAACCAATTGGATCTCGGGTTCGATAGAGAGGATGGGACCTATTGTGCCTTAAAGGCCTCCAAGATGGATGTCAACGTCTGACCGAGCTCTGACTGCTGGAAGGGAGTGGCAGTCGGAGGGAAAGGGGCGGTATCTCGTGGGTCGGTACTCCTCGGGGGCTCCACAAATGTAAGGAATTATTATTAGAATCGGCCTAACTCATAGTTTAAATGGACTATATATGTGATTTCTCACATGGGCACACCATTGCTTACGTTGCATTGTTTGTCCGCAAACTAATGCTCGAGCGGGGCGACCCAGTGTTTTGTGGACTTCTTTCTATTTTGATCATTTGTCAAGTGATACTAGTTGTAAGATCCCCCTCCTTACCGGAGAGTTCCCAGACCTTATGTCCAGAACCTTCATCTTACGGTGACTCCAACTCACGGGTTAGCTGTCACCGCTCAATGTCGATCCTGTCAGCTAGTTCGATCATATCACAGGACAAATTTTTAAGAAAGAATATTAACAAATATGACAAGTCCACAATCACATGCATATATATACACACACACACACTCTCCAGGGGAGATCCACAAGAATATCCTCTTGAGATACTACTTGAAAAGTATGTCCTCCTTAATTGGATCGCGTGTTAATTAACCTTTCATAGGCCCATCAAAACTAAGGAGCTCTTCATTTATGGAAATACCAGTACGCAAAAAACCCTAATTTTGCACTTCTTGGCCAAAGCCTTAAGGGTCTACTTCGCCAGCTCACGGATCAACGACTTCACCGAAGCTGACGACTTTTACAATCTATGGGTTTTTGATGAATTCCACTCTAACGAGGGGTAGATTGACAACGCGCAAATCAACACTCAACAACAAAACACTCTTCTCAAAGTTCTCGATGGACAAGAATGTAGACTTGATTCCAAGTATAGGGAGTTATTTAACAAGCAAAGGAACGCCCCTATCATCATGATCACTAACCACACACACACACACATACACACACAGACACACACACACACACATATATATACATATATATACATACATACATATATATATACATATACATACATATATATACATATATATATACAAATATGTATATATGTGTGTGTGTGTGTGTGTGTGTTTACCCAGAAATCAGCGATCCTCTCCAAGCTGACCTTTTTTAGGTATCAGGCAATTTCGCAGATACCGTGCGGTCTCTCCCCTTCTGAGCAGTCTCCCTGGCGAGCTCCCCTTACAGCAGTCTCCCTGGCGAGCTCCCCTTCTGGGCGGTCTCCCTGGCGAGCTCCCCTTCTGGGCGGTCTCCCTGGCGAGCTCCCCTTCCGGGCGGTTTCCCTAGCGAGCTCCCCTTCCGGGCGGTCTCCCTGGTGAGCTCCCCCTCCGGTCAATCTCCCCTTCTGGGCGGTCTCCCTGGTGATCTCCATTTCTTGGCGGTCTCCCTGGCGAGCTCGCCCTCCGGGCGAGCTCCCCTTCTTGGGTGGTCTCGTCCCCTTCCGGGCGGTCTCCCTGTTGAGCTCCCCATCCAGATGGTCTCCCTGGAGAGCTCCCCCTCTGGGCGAGCTCCCCTCCGGGCTTAATACAGGTGTTGAGTCCATCTTAAGGATGGTAGACAAAAGCGCTGCTGGGAGACAACCCAAATCTTTTTGTTTTAGTGTGCTATTATGCTATTAGTTGAGTATTATATATGTTTTGCTTGGAGTCTCTCATTCCTGCAGGTGTGGGGAAATTATCTTGTTTGGCTGATTCTGCGGCTTGTTTTGGTTTACACGCCAATCGTCTGGTATGCTCACTTCTGAGCATTGGGTAATTTCTCTTCCCCTAGTGGTTATTTTAGTCTTTATTATATATCTTGTATTGGAATGTTTAGATTAAGTTTGGGGGAGAGCCGTTGTATTTGTTACCTACTGCACACACTCAATGTCAATGCATGTTAGAAGTATTTTTTAGTTCATTTATTTAGGATTGTTCATCCTCTCCGCACACCACAACACCCACTTGAGCGCGCACTTAGTCGTATGCGCGTTATAGGTTCAACTCATTTCTTTTGTGTGATTGGGAAAATCTATGTGTTGGCTTAGGACTGTGAGTTGGAATAAAAAGTCGACTCATGTAGTGCTCCTAGTCGAGTGCTCATGGTTTGCATAGAAATCCATGTAAAGTAGATTTCTCTTTATACTTTTAGTTTTATATTTTTTCTATTAGTGTAAATGTTGTTTACTCTACTCAAATTGGTGAATTTGTTGTGAATCAAACGGTAGCATAGGAATGAGTATAAACGATTGCTAGATTTGTATTGCTCGAGTCAGGAGGAAGGATGGCCTTTCTCGGTGGCTAAGAACTTTCCCCAAGCGACTCTTGAAGCATTGGCATAGGATGATTCTAATGCTCGAGCGTGATGTAGGCCATCATTTTGGCCCGGTTGAGCTTGTGTACCCTGTCGTTAATTCTATCCTCGCTAGCCCCTTTGTGCCTACCCCTTCCTATTGATTCAGCTCCACCTTCATCTCACCAAAGCCTAAAAGCCAATCATAGTCACACACCCAAATTTGAGCTTTAGTCTTGTTTTATTTTCTTTATTGGGGTTTTGATGTGGTGAATTTTATTTTTGGAGATTTTGGTTGTGTTTTTTGGAAAATTGCTGAAAAGGAAAAAAATAGTTGGAAGAATGAAAAAGAAAGAAAAAGAAAGTATTCGTGCGAGAAAGTTAAATTGAAAAATTCTAAGAATATTTGTGTTGAAAGTATTCGTGAGAGAAAGTTTAATTCTAAAAATTCACCCGTGTTGCAAATTCCAAGTCTGGGGGTGTGGGGCACTCGCAAGTCTTGTAGTGCGTGGGTAGCTTTAATTGTGTGCTCATTTGGTTTAGGTGCTAGCCCCGTCATTTATCATTTTATACCTCACCGTAACCCAAGCCCCATTTAAAACCTAAAGTCCTGCTGATTTGCGCAGTGAACCGATCTAGTGTCGTGGAGAGAGTGCGAATGGGTGAGCTTATGGTTACCAACACTAATGGATTTCAGTGGAGGTTGTTCTGAACCTCGATCCTTGGCAATGCGCATCTTAGTAATCAGTCTATTTCCTTCCTATGCATGACCGAACGATTCTCCGTGATTCACATTTTGAGTAGTGGTAATAGACATTCACTGTAGTAGAAATTTATAAACTATCTTGTATAATTAGAAATCTATTCAACTGTATTTCTGTGCACATGACCGTGTGACTTCGCATGGTATTCTGTTTCACAATTTATGTGCTAGCTAGCTGTTTTCGCCATCTGCATAGAATGGTTTTCTCGGGATGCGCAAATGGTTGAGCCTGGGGGTGTGATGAGTTCTATTTATATAGGGTTTTTCGGGCTCATCTAGGCCTGTTTTCTCACTCATACACTAGCCTTTTAGCATTAAAAAGCTCATATTTACTTTTGTTTACATTTCTCATATAGTGCACTCTTTTCGCCTATCGGGGTGTGCAATTGTGCATTCTGTGCTGGGGGTATGCCTTTGGGGGCTCCCCATGCCTTTCTTGTTGTTATTATGGATGTTAGTCTTATTTCCTGTATGGTTGGAGCTTTGGTTTTGAATGTGTACAGGTGGATTGTGCCCTTACCCTTGAGCTAAGCATTGCAGTCAAGGTAAATCGCATGACCGTGCGATTATTGTTGACGCACGATTGAGGCGATCGTGCGATTTACTCAGATATGTTTGTGATGATGTTCATCGTGCGTTTTCCTTAACGCACAATTGAATCCAATCGTGCATGAAGGAAAACGCACGACCCACCTGGAAGCAGGAAAAATCTGCAGCATGTCCTACCCCGTGCATTTTTGGTCGCGCACGAGCATTCCGCTCGTGCGTGAACAAAATGCACAACCTTCCTGTAGCTTCGGGCGTTGTTTATCTCTGTAAATCGCACAGGCCAAAATGCACGGTCGTGCGTTTTGATCGAGTGTTACTTAAAATTAACTCCTCTATTTAAGCGCGCAGGATCGTTCGACCTAAGGGATTTTTTTGGCCTTTTCAGTGGGAAGCCGTCGGGAGGAGTGGGAAAGCTCCATTTTGCCCTCAATTGAGCTCCACCTTGGGAGAGAAGCTCCAACCACCATTTCTTTGTGGAACTCTCGCAAGAACTTCGTCTCCGACCATCGCCATTGTTGACAGCTCTCAAGCTCCGTTTTCGGCCATTTTGTGCTGCGTTTTGGGAAGTTTTCGGCAAGATTACTACCAGCAAAGACCAGCGAAGAAGACATGCTCAATAGAAGGAATTGACAACTCCTCTCTGTACCCCGGACGTCAACCGTGGACCGAGCTCAGACAAGGACTGACAACCCTTGAGTCCGACCGCGAATCCCGGCAAGCCTTCGTATGCTCGGTTGTATTTCTTCCCCCTTCTCTTTATTTTAGTATTGACAATGGGTTTTGAGATATTGTCATGATGTATAAAAACCCTAACTTTACTCTAGATGATAATCATGTTTGTGTGATTATGTTGGTGGTTTTTATATAAGTGGTGTGTCTTGTTCTTCGATCTTGTGTTGCAGCGGCCTGTGATAGTGTTGTCCTAGCTATTGCTAGGAGCGTGCTTGGAGTAGAGGTGATTGTGACCCTCATTGTTCTTCTATCCATTCCATTACCCAATTGGGTAATCCATCCAAGCGACGCGGTGACGGTGACCCGCATTTTATTTCCTGTTTGTAGCGTAAAACATAATCACCCCCCCCCCCCCCCCCCGTTTAGTTCGTTTCACCCTTACAATTATTCTTTTGAATGGAGAACTCACACTCCCTACTTGCACTCCTCGAGAGATCGCTACTTGGGGACTTGCTCCCATCTTTATTACTTGAGCGACCGGTTCACTTGCTGTCTGCACATCAATATACAGGTGTTTTGCGAGTTCCCTTCAGGTACTCGCGTATTCTATATTTTATATACCTATTCTTCATATCTTTTGCATAGATATACAGGTGTTTTGCGAGTTCCCTTCAGGTACTCGCGTATTCTATGTTTTATATACATGTTCTTTATATCTTTTGCAGAGATATACAGATGTTTTGCGAGTTCTCTTCAGGTACTCCCGTATTCTAAGTTTTATATACATGTTCTTCATATCTTTTGCAGAGTTATACAGGTGTTTTGCGAGTTCCCTTCAGGTACTCGTGTATTTTATGTTTTATATACTTGTTCTTCATATCTTTTACAGAGATAAGCAGGTGTTTGCGAGTCCTCTTCAGGTACTCACGTTATACGTTTCTTTTATACCTGCTTAGACTACTCTTTTGCAGAGATAAGCAGGTGCTTGTGAATTCTCTTCAGGTATTCGCATAACATGTTCCATTTATACCTGCCTTGATTACTCTTTTGCAGAGATAAACAGGTGTTCGCCAGTTCTCTTCATGCACTAGCAAGTTCCCATAGGTACTTGTACTCTTTTATCGCATGTTTTTGTCCTGACAGAAAAGGTGGATCTCG
Organism: Dactylorhiza incarnata; assembly: GCA_033032865.1. Classification (NCBI taxonomy): domain Eukaryota; kingdom Viridiplantae; phylum Streptophyta; class Magnoliopsida; order Asparagales; family Orchidaceae; genus Dactylorhiza; species Dactylorhiza incarnata. Next base: position 706,624 of record JAWHQI010000152.1, on the reverse strand, counting down.
ATTCTCGTGGGTAAGTTCTATTTTTTCAAAACCTGAAAAAATGCGGGTAATTTGGTTTTCCCAGAAATTGACGATCCTCTCCAAGCTGACATTTTTCAGGTACCAGGCAATTTCGCAAGTCTCGCGCGGTCTCTCCCCTTCTGGGCGGTCTCCCTGACGAGCTCCCCTTTCGGGCAGTCTTCCTAGCGAGCTCCACTTCTGGGCGGTCTCCCTGTGAGCTCTCCTTCTGTGCGGTCTCCCTAGCGAGCTCCCCTTCTGGGCAGTCTCCCTGGCGAGCTCCCCCTCCAGGTGAGCTCCCCTTCCTAGAGAGCTCCCTTGCTTGGGTGGTCTCATCCCCTTCCGGGCGGTCTCCCTGGCGAGCTCCCCTTCCGGGGAGTCTCCCTGGCGAGCTCCCCTTCCAGGCGGTCTCGTATCCTGCCGGGCGATCTCCCCTACCGGTCTCATGTTTCCCAGACTGCCCATCGTTTCTAGACCTGCCCGTTTGGGCAGGCCCCGTGCCTATAAATAGAGTGGCATGGGTACCAGAAAGTGGACGGGAAAGGGTTTCCAACTTGTAGCTAGGGATTAGAGTGGTCTCTAGTTTTGAGACCGCGACGACCTCTCCCCCCTGCTTGGGCAATCTCCTCATTGCCTGGGTGATCTCCCTCTCATTAGGCGATCTCCTTCAGCTCTCATCTCCCCATGCGACCTCTTTTCTGCTCACATCCATCTCTTTTTCTCCTCTATCACTCCTTCACCCGTGACTCAAAGTAACCGACCACCTCAACAATCACCCCTCCTTCTCCATCTTGAGTAAGTGCAAACTTGATGCATTTTTGGTGTATATATATATAATGCAAATTGTCCACAATGAGAACAAAAACAAAGAGTGCAAGGGCTTAAGCCCAGTACAAGTCCAAAAGGGAATAAGAATGCACTCTCTCACACTACACAATGCGGAAGCTAGACAAAACACTCTCAACAACCTGTTTTTGTGTGGTAGTAGTGATGTGTGGCATCTGCTCCTCAGGAACTGTCATCTCGTTCTGCCTGACGTACTGCGGTTCCCACTCCTCGATCTCCTGGTGTTACGGCCACATCCGACCGTTAGTCAAAAAGACTAAGCCAATTTTGTCCTCATCTCCACCCACGACTCCTAGGTACCAAGCGGGAGGACGAAGCGGAGGACATCAAGGGGTAAAAGAAAGAGCAGTTGACATGAAGTATACTATCAGCATATATGAATAATTGAGCAGTGGGTACAACATCAATATGTACTAAGTGAGCACCAATAAGTAAATGCAACGCAAATAAAAGTAATGACTAAACTACTACGTTATCATATAGAGTACCTTAACTTATATGAATGCCTATACAAACTTATAAGTTAAGATTTCCGGAATTGTAACTTATCATATAAAAGAGCTCATACTAATTTATATGATAAGGATCTGGAAGTGCATATGTATATAGTATGTATGTATGGTATGTTATGCTAAGTTCATATAGTGCATCTCACTCACACAAATCTGCGCACATGGCATTGAGTGCAACGAACAAGACTTGCAATCTAGGAAATTAGGAATGGTTAACTATCACGCGCGTCGCGAACACGGAAGCATTTTGAGCGTGCAACAAATGAGGGAGTATTCTGAGCACGCGATGAATGCAGAAGCATTCTGAGCGCGCAGTGAGTGCGGAGGCATTCTGAGCGCGTAGTGAGCGTGGAGGCGTTCTGAGTGCGTGGTGAGCATGGAGGCATTCTGAGTGCGCAATGAGAGTGGAGGCATTCTGAGCGCGCGGTGAGTGCAGAGGCATTCTGAGGGCGTGGTGAGCGCGGAGGCATTCTGTGGTGAGCACAGAGGCATTCTGAGCGTGCGGTGAGCGCGGAGGCATTCTGTGGTGAGCGCGGAGGCATTCTGAGCGCGCGGTGAGTGCAAAGGCGTTCTGAGCGCTCGGTGAGAGTGAAGTCATTCTTAGTGCATCGTGAACTTTGAAGCGTTCAACGCGCAGTGAACTTGGACCCAAACAAAGTAGTCGAGCGATGCTGGGCAGGTGTGACCAAAAGAGGGAGAGTGCACCCCACTAATGGGGGTGCTCCCTTGGTCGCACTCCTCAAGGGACGGGGGGTGCGGCTTTGGTCGTACCCACTAAAGCGGGAGGTCACACCCCCAAAAGGGGGGTGCGGTTTGGCCGCACCCCCCCCCCCCCCTAAGAGGGAAGGCGGCTTGGTCGTACCCCCTAAATGGGGAATACACCTTGGTCGCAGCCTGAAAGTGGGTGCGTCCTTCGTCGCACCACCCAAAGGGCGGTGGGCTCGGCCACACCCCCCCCCCCCCCCCCTAAGTGGGGAATGCACCTTGGTCGCAGCCTGAAGGGGGTGCGGTTTTGGATGCAATGGGGGTGTGTCCCACCTTTGCCGCACTCTCTGAGGGGGTGCGGACGGCCTTGTCCGCATCCCTCAAGGGGGTGCGGCAATGAGGTTTTGGTCGCACCATGCATGGATGGGGTGCGGCCTTAGCGGCTTTGGTTGCTCCTTGTGAGGGGGAGGTGCGTGCCTAGGCGTATTGCGCTAGCTCGGTTCAATCGTGAGCCGATCGAGGTCGCGGTGGAAAATTATGGGTCTGACTGGATACATTTTTGGGAACCCCATCAAATTCTCCCCAATTTTTGGAGGTCATTTTTGTAGAAAACGAGCCTGAGAATTTTTTCAAACGTAAATCTTTGGGTGTGCGAGCTCATTTAGGTGAGTTGTTCTACTTATGCAGTTAAGAGCTTGTCATTATGCGAACGTGCCAGAAGTTGCCGCTCAGTGTCAGTGCTGGAGGTTGTCGTTTGGTTGGTGGAAGCTCGTTGCTTAGTGTAGGTACTGAAGTTATCAGTTGGTGTTAGTGTCAAAGATCATCACGAGCTTGGTTTTTGGTGTTAGCGTCGAAGGCCGTGTAGAGCCTACCTCTTGGCGTGGAGGGTTCATCTTACCTCACCGGGGGGTTGCTGAGTTTGTTCTCTCAGATATTTGTTTTTGGTAGAAGCGGCGCTACAGCGGGAGGTTCGGATAGCGTGATGGCGAGATTCCCAAGCGATTTAGTGGCGAGATGCCCCAGTAGCACGGTGGCGAGTTTCCCTAGCAGCGCAGTGGCAAGATGCCCAAGCAGCGTTATGGCGAGATTCCCAAGCAGCGCGGTTGCGAGTTACCCTAGCAGCGCGGTGGCGAGTTGCCCTAGCAGCGCGGTGGTAAGTTGCCCTTGCAGCGCGGTTGCGAGTTGCCCTAGCAGCGCGGTGGCGAGTTGCCCTAACAGCGTGGTGGTGAGTTACCCTAGGAGCACGGTGGCGAGATGCCCAAGCAGCGTGGTGGCGAGATGCCCAAGCAGTGCGGTGGCGAGATGCCCAAGCAGCGTGGTGGCGAGATGCCCAAGCAGCACGGTGGCGAGTTGCCCTAGCAGCGCGATGGCGAGTTGCCCTAACAACGTGGTGGCGAGTTGCCCTAGCAGCGTGGTGGAGAGTTGCCCTAGCAGCGCGGTGGCGAGATGCCCAAGCAACGCAGTGGGAGATGCCCAAGCATCGCGGTGGCGAGATTCCCAAGCATCGCGGTGGCGAGATGCCCAAGCAGCATGGTAGCGAGTTGGCCTAGCAGCGCGGTGGCGAGATGCCCAAGCAGCGCGGTGGCGAGATGCCCTAGCAGTGCGGTGGCGAGATGCCCAAGCAACGCGGTTGTGAGATGCCCAAGCAGCGGTGTGGCGAGATGCCTAAGCAGTGCGGTGGCGAGTTACCCTACCAGCGCGGAGATGAAATGCCCAAGCAGCGCGGTGGCGAGTTTCCCTAGCAGCGTAGTGGCGAGTTGCACTAGCAATGCGGTGGTGAGATTGTCTTTTAGGCAGACTTAATTAAGACTGTCATCCTCGATGCTTATCCTCCACTCGTATGAGGCCTTTTCTCATCACAACGTTGGTGAGTTCGCTGCTTAGTGTTAGTACCGAAGGTCATGGACTTGACTTTCATAACCTCACTTCAGGAGATCTGTATTGCTAATAGAGACAGAAAGTAGTTGCAGTAATCTTAAATATAAAATAGATACATTTTCACAAGTACAATCTTGCAACTTACAGTTTAAAAGCAAAAAATTGAAATAAGTAAAAATGGAAATTGATGATAGATGAAGCACGGGATGTACACGCTCTTCTAGGGGGAAGTTCCCCTGCCAGGTACCTATGGCACATCCACGTCATGGTACGACGTTTCCCTCTTCTGGATTGTCAACCTAAGGTTCGTGCTGGTTCGGGACATGGTTAAGTAAAAACTTTCCGATGAGTCCTTGTCAAAAAAGATGCTCGATTACCTCCTTCAACCAGTTGTAGCCTTCAGTACTGTGTCCATGCCCGTGATGGAAGTCGCAATATTTCGACTGGTTTCCTCTATTCAGTGCAAGTGTCTCGGGCCTGCGAAGCGTGATGCTATCACGGATGGCAAGGAGAACATTAGTTCCGGTAGTGTTCAGGGGAGTGTAGTCCTAATGTTGGCGAGAACCTAGGTCTCGGCTGGGGTTGTCGCGGTGCTTGTTGTTTGCGTTCGCCCGTGCGTGACTAAATTTCTGACCTTTTAGTATTTAAGGCAGGAAATCTGCTGCAATCGGAACCCCCTGCGGGAAAAGCTCCAGAAGCCCGCCATTTTTGCCCAGTCCGTCTCTCCACCGCCGTTAGACCTAAGAGGAGCTCCGGCAACCATAGTCTTGCAAATCTTCTGCCGAAGCTCCCTCCTTGGCCTCCTCCATCATCTTTAATCTCAAGAACACCATAGACGGAAAGTCTTCGCTGCATTCAAGGTGTCGAACAAGAGTTACCTCGAGCTAGACCACAAAGAAGACGGGTAATAGTAGAGGAAGGTGACAGCTCATCCGGACCCTGGACACAACTGAAGACCGAGCACGGACGAGGCTTGACAACCCTACGATTCTGGCCGAGAATCTTCAGCATAGTCTTCGAGCTTCAGTTTCCTCTTTCCCCATGCGCTTTGCTTCAGAGTTTTCCTTGTATGTGTTTGTTATTGTGGATGATGTTCATAAACTCTGTGTTTTAGTTAATATGATTTCATGTTTGTGAGATCTTGTGTGGTTTAGGAGAATTGAGGAGCGATGTAGTCCCCCATCCACTCCACCGCTTTGTAGTGCTCCGCACTAGCAATTGCTAGTTGCGTGTTCCGCGATGAGGTGCCTACGACCCTCATCCGCTAGCCTTCTCATTCACCCGCTCACTGAAGCACGGCATCGCGGTTGTTGCATTCATCCCCACTTTGCGAAGCGGTACTTTCGACCCGCATTTCTCTTATTTCTGCAATAGCTTAGGACACCAATCACAACGCCCTTGTTTTTACTTTCTTTTACTCGTCGTAACAATCACCTCACTCTATTTTCTTGTCACCACAACCTGCATTCCCTGAGAGATCGATATCTGGGGAGTTTCCTCCCAACTATTACTTGCACGCGACCGGTGCACTAGCCGTAATCGCATCAAGTTTTTGGCGTCGTTGCCGGGGAGTGCAAGCGTGATGAGATTTTGGCTGTGAATCGATTATTTTCGATTGAGTCTTTTATTCTTTTTAATTAATTCTTTATCATGCTATTTTCTTCTTCTGTATCATGTGGGCGCATTTGAATATCCGATGTCGTTGGTGTGGGGACACATCCCACGCTAGTGATAGGTGTCCCAAAGAGAATGGTGTTGTTCAGAAACCGTACGGAGCCCATAAATCTTTTGGCTCCTCTACTGTGCCTCCGTTGTCGCACTTTTACGCGGCTGCCGCACCTTTGGTGCCGGCGAAGTCGGTAAAGCAGTGTTTATTTTGCAAAAGTAGAGAACATGCCTTGAAGGACTGTGCTGATTATCTTCGCCAATTGGCGGATGACGATGAGCCGGATATCCGGATCGTCCCATCTTCGAATTCTGCGAGCACAGCTCCTTCCTCTGATTATGTGACACTTCCACCTTCACTTCTTGAAGGCTTTGGAATCGAAACGTGCATCAGTGTCCCTCATGACTCTGTTTCTGATGCGAACACCCATACCTCTTCAGTTCATGAACCACTTTGCGTGGATTTGTGCCCTTGTGTGGAGAGTGAGCCCGAACTCTTAAGAAGCACGTCTTCTCCCACTACACACGAAACTACATCTATTTCTGATGTTATCATTGAGGTCAATTTGCAGGATGTTGCAGAACTGCGCAGTGTCGTGCCCACTCTCATGGAGGAGGACAGTCTCGATTGTGCTGAAGCAACCGTTTCGGTCCAGTGCGAGGAAGTCCAAGTTATAGAGGAGGTCATTGCGTGCGCTGTTGAGTCTAGTGAAATCTTCGATGATATCATCAGTTTGTCATTGCCGTACCCTATGGGGGATGAAGCCGGGATTATCCCCTCAGATGAGATTTCTTTTAGTTTTTCTTCCAATTTATTTCTTGACCCCCTTTATTTATGTACAAGGATGCAGGATGCCCCTCCTCTGGTTAATCAGATCTTATGCATGGAGGAGCCGAAAGCCTGGCGGGATGAGGAAAGTACAGTGAAGGAACATCTTGTTTCCTCATCACCGTTGGTGCTTCCCCTTGAGGATTGGTTACAAGGGGGCAAGCTGTTTTTCTTTGAAGACATAATACTGGAGGAGAAGAAGCGAGCGAAAAAGGAGGAGATTTGGGGTTGGAGGCTGAGCATCCTACTTAATTTCCACCCCTACTACCAGGTCCCCGGACCTTTTTCTTTTATCAGTTGTTACTACTTCAAATCATCTTATAGTTGATTTGTTTTGAGCTTGTAATAATAATTATGATTTATTGACTTTTGCTTATTCCTAGACTTTATAAACTGCTTTATACAGCTATTTGGTCCACCTTAAGGACATAAAACAAAGGGGCTTTTTGGTAGACAATCCATGGGGGAACCATTTGGTTCTGAACTTTTGTTCAGATTTTTGTATATTATGTTTTGTTGTTTGCTTTATGCTAACATCGCAGGTTTAAGCTCTCGCTTGGGAGATGAGGAAGGAGAAATTTAAAGAAGGAATTGCCGCACTTCTGGCATGCTCATTCGTGAGCATAGGTCCACTCTACCCTTATTTTCCTTATTCATGAATTCTTTATTTTATATGGTTATGATCAAGTCTGGGGGAGAGATCGAGTTATGCACGTGCACGCACTTTGCATAGCATGTTAGAATGTGCTGAGTTAGGATTCTCAATTTTGTTGCACACATTGCATACATTTGCACCTAGTTCACGCGTACTTGATCGCGCGCGCTTATTGGGTATTGCTGCGAGGTTCCCCGCTCGTAAGAATTGGATTGTTAGTGTAGGAGTGAGGGGTAGAGAAAAATGTTGACTCGAGTAGTGCTCTAGTCGAGTGCTCCCGTCACGCCTAGAAATTCAATTAGAGTAGAATAAAATTCAATGTTATAATTTAATTATTTCTATTATAGTAGTTGCAATTTATTTTACTCTAGTGGTGAATCCGGTGAATCCAACGGTGGCATAGGCTCGAGTGTAGCAGGATTAGTAGTAGCTTATTACTAGGGTCAGAAGGAAGGATAACCTTTCTCGGTGGCAAGAACTTGCACTAGGCGACTCTTGAAACGATTGCGTTGAATAACTCATTACAAAGCGTGATGTAGGCTGTTTCTTGATCCGTTTGTGCTTTTGAAATCCTAACCAATGTAATCACCCTATCAAGCCCACTTGAGCCTACCTATCCTTCTTGTTTAGCTCCACTTAAATTTCACCAAAGCCATACGGCCAAACCTATATTCGCACCAACAATTGAGTTTGAAAGAAATTTATATATCTATCACGTTTGGTGTTATCTCTGATGTGTATGGTAGCTTTGAGAAAGCTAAAGGAGAAGTTTATAAAGTGCTTACAAAAGATATATATGTCGAGAAGAGAAAATAAAAATAATTGTGCAAAAAGAACTTTCAAATACATTCTCTCGATAAAACAATGTATGGTCGGCTTAGCACACTCCTAGTGTCCAGTTGAAGTCTGGGGGTGTTGTGTGGTTCTTGGAATTGTTGTATTGGTGATTTTATACTCTTGAGTACTCAGGTTATGTTGAGTGCGATGCCCATCGTTCTTCTACTTATCTAACCTAAACTCAACCGAAGCCAAATCTTAACCTTTAAGTCCTATTGATTTTAGATATGATTCATCTCACGCAGTGGAGAGAGTGCGAACGTGCAAGCCTATGGACACTAACTTTGATGGATTTCTTAGGAGATTGTCCCGAGTTTTGATTCGAGTAATACTCTACTCATTAGTCACGCTATTGTCCCCTGTGCGCGACCGAAAGATTCACCGGGATTCACCATCCAAGTAAACTAGATTTCAAATTACTGTTCTAGAAATAGTTAAATATAATCTTGAGTTAAATTCTATTCTAACGTATTTCTCCGCACATGAGCATGCGACTTCGCATGGGTCTCTACCGCTCAAACTCACTCTAACACCCAATTGTTTAGACGGGAGAGCTGAGTAGTTTGCCCGAGACGTGCAAACGGATAAGTCTGGGGGTGTGATGAGTCCCATTTATATACACTTCGATGGACTCATCCGAGCTAGTTTTCACTCTCATGTGCGTCATTTTCGAGCTATTATTGCATCTATTTCTCTTATGCTCATTCATGCGCACTTGCGTGCTTTGTGCTCCTTTTAAGCCCATTTTGGTGTGCGTTTGCGCTCCATGTTATTGGGGGTAAGCACATGGTGCTCCCCAATCCTTTTTATCTGTCTGATTGGTGCTGGAGGTGTATGCCTAGCTGGATTGCTATTCTTACAGGTGGTTGAATCATCCCCTTTTGCCCAGAAATCATGATTGTGTATAACGCACGGTCGTGCATTTTCTTGACGCACGGACGGCTGCGGTCGTGCGCCTTCATCTGGGTAGAAAACCAGTGATCCAACTTTGTTCGTGCATTTTTACGCACGGGGAGTTGCTCGTGCGCGAAGGAAATGCACGATCGCCTGTTTCGACTGAATTTTAGCCAATCTGAATCTGTTCGTGCGTTTTTACTCAAGGGCGGATTCGCCCGTGCGTGGGTAAAATGCACGGGCGCTACTGCTTCTTCCTCAAGCCAGTTTATTCATTAAATAATGCACGGGCAACGTACGGTCGTGCGTTCGCCCGTGCGTGACTAAATTTCTGACCTTTTAGTATTTATGGCAGGAAATCTGCAGCAATCGGAACCCCCCGCGGGAAAAGCTCCAGAATCCTGCCATTTTCGCCCAGTTCGCCTCTCCGCCGCCGTTTGACCTAGGAGGAGCTCCGGCAACCATGGTCTTGCAAATCTTCCGCCGAAGCTCCCTCCTTGGCCTCCTCCATCATCTTTGAAAGTGAGTTTAGTTCTTAAATTGAAAACTCTTTTTAAGTTTATTTCAAAATACTGATATATTTAACTATGTATTGCTGAGTGAGTAATAAAAGCAAACACTAAAAAGATATAGCAACAAAGCACAACACATTAATAAACAAAAAGAAATAAGACAGGCAACCAGAAGATACAAAGAGCTATAGTAGTTCCCCACTAAACTTGGGTACATTTACTCTTCTACCCACTGGTAGGAATCCACTATAGGTTTTTGATCAGGTGCCCTGCCACCATATGAGCTTTTGATCAAATAACTCAAAAACCAAATCACAGGTTTTTGCTAAGGTGCCCTGTCACCGAGAGTTAACTTTTGAAGGGAGTTATAACCATGTACAAGAGGAGAAGGGGAAAAGATATATTGTTCTTCTCTTTCAAAGAAGACTCTAGAGATCCTGATGGGTTATGAGATTGGATCTTTGAAGATGATGTTGAAGACCTCCCCCTGTCTGATTGAAGTTGATGACAGTTTGTGGAGGCTTCTTCTCTTGGTTGTAATAACTCCTTTTCTTCTTATGCAGTAGAGATCCTGAGCAAATGATATTGATTGGTGTCTCAGGATGAATATGATCTGCAAAAAGGAGTTAGCAAAAAGAAGATAAATAAAATATTAGATCCGCTTCTTCTTTTTGTTTCTCTGTTTTTCTCTTCTTGTTCTGTATTTTCCTTTTTCTCTTTTCTTTGTTCTGCCCTCTTCCTTCTCTGATCTTCTCTCTGACAATATAATCTGGAGAGCTTTCGGCTGATTTGAATTCTTGCCGACAAGAGAGGAAGGAGATAATGTCTCTTTAATTTCCTCGAGCAGACAAACTGCTGTCTTTAGCTTTTCTGCCACAGCTATATTATTTAATGCTTCTGTCAACGGCTATAACATTTAATGCTTGCAACGGCTGTAATGTTAAGGCAGTAATATATAGCAATATATAAATAGAAATGATAAAATATTGCTTTAATCAGATATAATAATATTAGTCGAACTGAGAATATCTGAATAATAAATCTGGTAAAAATTCGTCGAGCTCAGCTTCAAGTTCGTCGATCTAAACATTTGATTCATCGTTCTAAGCTTCTGCTGAATATTCATCGAACGCAGACTTGAGATCGTCGAACGTAGCTTTTTGTCGACCGCTGTGATAGCTTGATTCGTCGACCGCTGAGACGGGATCGTCGACCGCTGGGATAGCTGGATTTCGTCGACCGCTGAGATAGCTGAATTTCGTTAAGCGCAGAATGAATAATTTCATCGACTGTAGAGAGTCGTTCGTCGAACGCAGATAGTCGTTCGTCGAACGCAGAGAACATATATAATTTTTATATTTCTCTTATTTTCTCAGCCTATTAATTATATATATTTTCAGCCTTCTATCTTAATGGGATTTGATCTAAGTTATAAGATGTGTTATGATAGAAACTTAGACATTAAAGATGGATCCTAACTCAAATCAAAACTAAGGTTCCAACAATCTCCCCCTATTTGAGTTGGGATCCTAATCCAAATTAAGACTAGGTTCTAACAATCTCCCCCATATTTGGTTTAGGATACCTAAGCATAAAAAATCTTGAATAACTTAAGGCTTAAGGGTCAGAGATTATTTCTGAGAATAATATAAAGTTTGTTATTGGATTCAAAGGAATTTTTAAAATCAGAAAAACATTGCCTGATACCTTCTTTCTATAGAATCCCCTTAATCAGAAGAGGCTCTCACTCAGTGCTCTGATCATTTCTGATCGATGCAATCTGAGTAGAATGCTTAACATGATTTTGGAGAAAATCTATAAGAATGTGAAGTTTATCTGACTTTGTTTTTAAGATAGAAAAATTTAAATGAATCTTATAATTGATGTTTAATTATAAAGGTTTTAAAATAGATAAAAACAAATTCCTTATAATTAGATATATTGGCCTTTTATCTCATTAAAATATAAATTTGAAAACATTTTCTGATTTTGTTGAACATAAAATATTTCTTTTTCTTTAGCCTTAATTGACTTATTTTTCAAAGAAATAATTTGTTCTTCTGAGTTTTTCAAATTTTCTTTAAGTTTATTATTTCTAGGAATTAAAATGTTTATTTCTATTAATTCTTTTATAATTTCCTTCTCATATTTTATTATATCTGTATATAGAATTTTAAAATATGATTTGTAATTTTCAGAGGTAGAGTTGGGATTTGAAGTTACCTCATTTACCTTTTCTGATTCAGATTCAGATTCTGCATCTGAGTAGTGGTTTGAGCCATATATGGCCAACATGCAGAATCTTCTGGCCTTTTGTTCTTCTTTTTCTTCTTCTTCTTCACTTGGAGTAGATAATGGTTCTGCATTATAGATACACTTAGTGGAGGAAGTGGAAGAAGATTCATTTACCATCCTTTAGAGGGAGTTCCAGATGCCCCTTGCTGAAGTGCAATTAGCCACTCTTTGAAGAATGTCTTTTGACATTGATTGAGCCAATATGTCCATGGCCTTTGCATCAGCACTTATCAACTCCTCTTGATCATCTGTTGAAGAAGTTGAAGATGGAGGTCCTGTCAAAATAGAGTTGTAAATATCTTCATCTATGGCAATCATATATAATTTAATTCTAACTTGCCATAAAGAAAATCTATCCAAATTACAGATTGGTGGACTAGTGATTAAAAAATCTTCTTGTGCCATTAGATTTTAAAAAAACTTTGAAAAAAATTTAAGAACTAAATGATATTTATGATTCTGGTGTTAGCCTGTATAAATAATCAACCTGCTTTGATACCAATTGAAAGTGAGTTTAGTTCTTAAATTGAAAACTCTTTTTAAGTTTATTTCAAAATACTGATATATATAACTATGTATTGATGAGTGAGTAATAAAAGCAAACACTAAGAAGGCATAGCAATACAGCACAACACTTTAATAAATAAAAAGAAATAAGACAGGCAACCCGAAGACACAAAGAGCTATAGTAGTTCCCCACTAAACTTGGGTACATCTACTCTTCTACCCACTGGTAGTGTTGAAACCGATTTCTCGGTCTCCTTTGGAGCTCGGAGCCCTCACCGAAATGAGGGGCGGCTAGTCCTTACTGATCCCTCGAGGAGGGCGGACGGAAGATTAATAATTCGACTAGGACCTTAGTCACAGCAAGGAGGTCCCTCCACTAACCCGGAAGATCGTTGAGCGCTTCCCCTCCCAAGCCAAAGCTGAGACTTGGGCACCTTGGAGAGCTCTGGAAATGCTAACCAAAGAAAGCCTAAGGAGAGGGAAGCTGCAGTGTCCTCTCCTAAGGTGCCCTTGAGGTCCTATTTATAGATTTTCTGATCTGGCCTGCAAATAGTAGGATTCCGCCTCTAGATTTTACTATCTGCACCCCAAATGGGTCTGCTAACAGCCAAGCTCCGCTGTTTGGAGAGGCTAAGGGCAGACCACCAAGGGTAAAATGGTAAGTTGACCCTAATGATTTATGGGTACGGGGTTGCGAGAGCCCTACTATTGGAGTTCTCGCCGGCCTTCTCGCGGATCTTGCCCGCGGAAGGAGCTCTCGCGAATACTGCCCGCGGCATTTCCTTTGGATGGTCGTTTTGCGAGAACCCTGCTGAAGGAGCTCTCGCGAGGACGAGGGTCTGCTGACGAGGTTCCCGCGAGGACCGCGTTGGCCCACTCTGGTGGTCTGCCGGGGTCTCATTGGCTGGGAGTCGATCTCGGCGAGGCCCAGATCTCGTTACTCCCGTCTCGCTCGATTTCCTTGCCTGGCGAATATCGGGGTTGTACACAATCCCCGCTCTTCGCGAAGACTAATGTCCTCGCGAAGAATCGTCCAACCCCTGATATTCGACCGCCCCCAGATGACCTGTCAGGAATCTTTGGTGGGACCCACCATACAGGCTATAAATATCGTCCCGGACCCCCCATTGGTGCGCGTCGCTTCTTTTCCTTCCTTTCTTGTTCTAGCTGCCGGCAGATGCCGATTTCCGAAGAAGCAGAGGCTCGCCTGAGGGCGATGAGAGCCGGCGGGCTACCTACCACGACCAAGGTACCCGCCTGGATGAACCGGCCGCCTCCCGCCCAGTCGCCAAAAGTCAAGAAGGCGAAGGCGGTTCGCCTCTCTGGAGATGACTCCGTGACGCTGGACTCCTCCCCGGATGATCGCCGCCCCGAGAAGGTATGAGTTATTCGAATTCACGTCAATAAGTTGTTCTTTACTAATTTTCACTCGCAGGATACTTTGCCGAACGAGAACATTGGAGAACCCGCTGAGGGGTCTCGCAAGAGTCCCCAGGCGGACCTGAACCTTGCGCGGAAGGATATCACCGATATGATCTTAATCTCACATACCGTAGTACTTTAACCCGTATATGACTGTTACTATTTTCTTACAGTCTCGCCCTTGAAGTCCCCGGCCCGCCCGTCGTCGCGGCCGCCGTCTCCGCCTCCTCCAGATAAAATCATAGATAAGCCCGGGTTCCAGCTCCTGACGAGCGAGGAGACGGGTGGCTCCGCACCGCCAAAGATTCCCCAGACCAACAGTACAGCTTATCCTGCTGGCCTGGGCAAATCCCTCTACCCCCACTACGGCAATGTGTTCCAGGGCCGTCCTTCGACTTCTCGCCGCCCTATTGGTAAGCGTTATGGCCTCGCCGAAACCCCGCGTGATCTCGCGCTCGTCATCTGATCTTTCTAAAATCTTGCAGACAATGCCGAGAATCCACCTACCGATTCCGAGCTGGGTGATGACGAGATGTCTCCCCTTCCTGACCAGGTGGAGGAATTATTAGGGGATCCACGCGATCCGGAAACGATGAAGCAGCGAGCCGCGGAACTCTTGAGGAAGCATGGGCGAATGCTGATGGATCTCAATATGCAGGCGAGGCGGGATAGGGAAGCCGCGGAGGATAGGCACGCGGTCCTGATGGAGGAGTGCGCGAGGCTCCGGCAAGCGAGACACCGCGATCAGGATGAGATCGCCACGACGCCGGAGGTGCACATAGCGAGGATGAGGGACTACGCCTACCTCACGGATCGGGAGGGTCGCTTGGCGGAGGAATATTATAATTCTAGGGCACCGCCGAGGTCAGGGTCGCGGGGTGGTGGCCGGTGGAAATGGCTCCCCCACGATTCTCGTTAGACGTTGTATTATGAGTAATAATCGTTATCTTTGAACGGTCTCGCCACGTTTTGTGACTCGCATATTCGCCACTCCTGCTGGCTGTTATTTCATCCGACAATTAGTATCATCTTTTATGGTTTCTCGCTTGTTATCAATAAATTTATTTATTTTGTTGCATCGTGCTCGCAAGGACCCTCTGTCCTCGCTAAACGTGTTCTGCAGGGATGTCGTCTGTGCTAACCTCGCGGGTTTTCCTCGCCAGCGTACGTGATGTGATGTTTTTGTTGATACTCGTGCTCGCCGACGTTTGGATTTCCTCCCGCCCTTTTGCTTTGGCTATAAATAGGTGGTCTTGATTGGGCCAACCACCGCATTTATTCTCGACCTTCTTCCCCTTTTGCTGCAGAGCTCTCGCTCTTCCTCGTTCTCGTGCTTCTCCCTTTTCTCGCAGGTTTTCTTGATGGGTGGCGACGCGGAGTCGGAGGGTCGGCGAAGGGTCGCGAAGGCCTTCGCCGAGCATAGCTTTTTTTCCTGCAACCTGACTGATGAGGAGTACTTCAGCGCGGTCGCTGATTACGTCACCCCCCCATTCGAGGCACGCCGCCCTAGCGAGGACGACATGATCAACGACCCGTTGGTCGACGAGCTAGCCATTCCTACCGCCCATTTCGCGGTCGTTTTGCGCCTTCCCTTATGGCCCGAAGTTCGCCAGGTAATAGTCGTTCTCGATTACTTCCTATTTTTTTTGCCACTCTAGTCTCGCTCTCCACGCGGATTAATCCTTTTCTCGCCGTCTGTTAGGTGCTCAAGCATTATGGCGTGGTTCCCGGCCAGCTCACACCCAATGCCATGGCGGTGGTCACCGCTTTCGCCTCCTACGTCCGCGAGGAGCGAATCGAGTTCAGCCTTCCGGTCTTCCGGAAGCTGTTCTCCTTCCGAGCCTACAAAGATGGGACAGCCTACTTCGTGGGCACAGGCCCGAAGGTGGTTGAGACTGTCAACAAGGCCCACTTCTGGGCCCAGAAGTTCGTCGTCGTCAAGGGGAACTTTGGCAACATTCCCCTCTCGCCGGTTCAACACAGCGAGACCACTTACCGGCCCACCGCCCTCGGCGGCCATGACGCCCTCCTCCATCAGTTCTTCTGTAAGAAGAACTTCGAAGTCGTCTACCTCTGCCGCAACCTAGACAAGCTGCCTCCGGTCTTCGCCGGGTAAGGTAAAAATCTCGCCTAACATCTTTGTCTCAGTCCGCTAGCATATCATACTCATCCATATTATTGTTCGTTTTTAGGCGAGCGAGATCTTCCCCTTCACCCCCCCTACGCGAGCAATCGGAAAACCGATGCCACGATGGCCCTCGCTACTATGGGGGCGGAAGCTTGCCGAGGCGATGTCACCCCGGCCGAGCCCTCCTCTCGCAAGAGATCGGGAGCTTCCGGCAGTCATGCTGCCCCTCCGAAATCTCCGCCCAAAAAGAAAAGCAAGAAAAGCGCGGCCTCGCTCGCTCCGTCAAAAGGTAAGGATCCTCGCGAGACTGCCTTCGACGAGTTTGACCTCACCGGCCTCTCGGCGGGCGAGGACGAAGAGCCTTGCCAGGAGGCGGTCAGGGCCTCGGTCCTCCCCATCCCGGTGAATCATTATAACTTCGGGCTCGGCCAGAGGCGTCGGGACGAGACTGGCGAGCCCCTCGTCACCTGGAAGCCGGAGACCAACAGGGTGGACATCTCTTCTATCCTCCCCTCCTGGGTGGAGAAGGAGACCGTCAGTGGTCACGCCTTCGACTTCTCATTCGCACTTTATGGTCGCGAAGATGCGGGGTCTTATAAGGATGAGACCGCGAGGACCCTCGCTTACGAGAGCGCGAGGTCCCAGCTGCGTTCTGCCGAGCTCGCCCATATGACGGGGAGGCGTTGCTTACAGCTCGAGCTTCAGAATGTGGAGCTCGCGAGGTCCTACCAGGGAGTTCTTGCCGAGAACGCGCAGCTGAAGGAGAAGCTGCTTGCCGCGGAGGGAAGGGTGGTGAGTCATCTAGACCTACTTCCTCCTTTCCCTTGGTCTTTTCTCCTCTCTAACGGAACTTATTCGCAGGATGTCGAGGCTGCCGGGAGGGCCAACGCTCGCATCAAGAATTTGGAGGGCGAGGTGGCCGGGCTGAAGGCCCTAAATAGCGACCTCACTCGCGCCGCTGTTCCCCCTTCGCCTCACCGTTTAAAAGAAGACCGGCGAGCGCGAGATGAAGAGATCTGCGTGGGATCTATAGAGTCGGCTCGCTACATTTTTTCGGTGGCGAAGGCGATCGGCCTTTTGGCGGATAATTAGGCCGACATGACTCTAGAAGACATCGTCCCGGAGCTCTTCCTCCCTCTTCCGCCGGTGAAGGACAGTGACGACGAAGAAGGGTCTGCGGGCGGTTCCTGAATCTCGCCGCTATTCCCACTTTTATGTTGTAATTTTTGATCGGCGAGATCGCCGGAGATTGTAACAACTAATGAAATGTAGAATGCAGATTTTGTTTTGTTCACTGCGCTTTCCCTTTCTCGTTTTGTTATTTTCACTTGTCAAACGTCTCGCCCTTGCTTATCTCGTTATCCGCTTTCGCGGAGGTTATTCTCGTGGTGGTTCTTCTCGCGCCGTACGTTATTGGGTAGGTGCACGTAGGACGCTTTGGCTGCTCGGGACTTTCGTCGTTTGCCCTAGGCTTATCACGCCTTTTGATATGCGTATTTTCTTTAGGTTTCGCGGGGCATTTTTCCTTTTGGCGAGAACTCGGCTCTTACCCGGTGCCGGCAAACTTTCTGCCGAGGACCGAGTGTTTGGGACCGTATAGGGTTGATCCTCGCCACTCGCGTGGTGTGAAAATTCTCCTTGCCGAGCGAGCAGAGCCGCCGAGCGAGAAGGAGTTTGCCAGCCTAAAGACCTGTTATCCTTCCGGCCTCTCCAGAGATCAACCTGAACCCCCCGCCTAGGTGAGACCCCGGGGGCGGAATCGATCTGGGGCATTCCAGCACCAACATATCCAACCTTGCCAGCCTCTCCAGAGATCAACCTGAACCCCCCGTCTAGTGAGAGCCCGGGAGCAGAATCGATCTGGGGCATTCCAGCACCAACATATCCAACCTTGCCAGCCTCTCCAGAGATCAGCCTGAACCCCCCGTCTAGTGAGAGCCCGGGAGCGGAATCGATCTGGGGCATTCCAGCACCAACATATCCAACCTTGCCAGCCTCTCCAGAGATCAACCTGAACCCCCCGTCTAGTGAGAGCCCGGGAGCGGAATCGATCTGGGGCATTCCAGCACCAACATATCCAACCTTGCCAGCCTCTCCAGAGATCAACCTGAACCCCCCGTCTAGTGAGAGCCCGGGAGCGGAATCGATCTGGGGCATTCCAGCACCAACATATCCAACCTTGCCAGCCTCTCCAGAGATCAACCTGAACCCCCCGTCTAGTGAGAGCCCGGGAGCGGAATCGATCTGGGGCATTCCAGCACCAACATATCCAACCTTGCCAGCCTCTCCAGAGATCAACCTGAACCCCCCGTCTAGTGAGAGCCCGGGAGCGGAATCGATCTGGGGCATTCCAGCACCAACATATCCAACCTTGCCAGCCTCTCCAGAGATCAACCTGAACCCCCCATCTAGTGAGAGCCCGGGAGCGGAATCGATCTGGGGCATTCCAGCACCAACATATCCAACCTTGCCAGCCTCTCCAGAGATCAACCTGAATCCCCAGTCTAGTGAGAGCCCGGGAGCGGAATCGATCTGGGGCATTCCAGCACCAACATATCCAACCTTGCCAGCCTCTACAAAGATCAACCTGAACCCCCCGTCTAGTGAGAGCCCGGGAGCGGAATCGATCTGGGGCATTCCAGCACCAACATATCCAACCTTGCCAGCCTCTCCAGAGATCAACCTGAACCCCCCGTCTAGTGAGAGCCCGGGAGCGGAATCGATCTAGGGCATTCCAGCACCAACATATCCAACCTTGCCAGCCTCTCCAGAGATCAACCTGAACCCCCCGTCTAGTGAGAGCCCGGGAGCGGAATCGATCTGGGGCATTCCAGCACCAACATATCCAACCTTGCCAGCCTCTCCAGAGATCAACCTGAACCCCCCGTCTAGTGAGAGCCCGGGAGCGGAATCGATCTGGGGCATTCCAGCACCAACATATGTTACCTCGGCACAGCAGCAGTTAAAAGCATAACAAATGAAAGTAAGACATTGATTAAACAATATAATAAAGCTTTCAAGGGTAGAATCGTTTCTAATCATCCCCACTCCGAGCTCGGTCGAGAGGTACCCCTTCCACATCTTGGAGATGATACCCCCCCCCCCCCCCGACTTGAGCACCTCGCTTATGATATATGGGCCCTCCCAGTTGGGGTTAAGCTTACCCACCGCGGCCCCTCTTCCAGCCGCATCGACCTTCTTCAGGACTAGGTCCCCTTTCTGGAAGTGCTTGATGTGTTTGTCAAAATATCGAGCCATCCTCCTTTTGACCTCTTCCTGTCTGATGGTAGCCAAGTCTCGGAGTTCTTCCACCAGGTCCAAGGACAGCCTCTGCTCTGCATTGTTACCTTCCAGCCACTCTTCATCCCCCTCGCTCGCGGCGATCACCCGGGGGGTCTTCACCTCAAACTCTATGGGGAGAACGGCCTCGGACCCGTGAGAGAGCTTGAATGGAGTCTCCCCGGTGGCGGTATTCGGAGTAGTCCTCATGGCCCAGAGGACGGAGGGTAGTTGTTCCACCCAACTTCCTCGTAGATTTTCCACTTTCTTTTTTAGCAGGTTGACGATTATCTTGTTCGCCGCCTCCACCTGCCCATTGCTCCTCGGGTGGTGGACCGAAGCGAACCTGAGGTCAATGCCGAGCTGAGTGCAAAAGTCGACAAACTCTTCACTCGCAAACTGCGGCCCATTGTCCGTCACTATAGCTAGAGGGAGTCCATGCCTGCAAATTATTTCTCCCCACACAAAATTCCTTACAACCTGAGAGGTTACCTTAGCAAGTGCATTCACCTCTACCCACTTGGAGAAGTAGTCGATCATGACCAGCAGGAACTTCCTCTGGCCGCTGGCTTGGGGAAAGGGGCCGACCAGGTCCAACCCCCATATGGCGAAGGGCCAGGGGGCCGTGATGGTCCGGAGCCTTTGAGCGGGGAGGAGTTGGAGCGGAGCGTAGAGCTGGCACTTCGGACACTTTCTTGCGAACTCTGCCGCATCCTTGCTGAGAGTGGGCCAGAAGTAGCCTTGCCTCAACACCCTCCCTTCCAGGGTCCGACTCCCGGAGTGACTGCCGCACTCCCCGGAGTGGATTTCTTCCAGCACTCTCGGGACCTCCTCCTCGGAGACACAACGGGCCAGGAGTCCCGAGAGGGTCTTTCTATATAGCCCCCCTGCATGCAAAGAGTAATAGGCGGACTTATACCTGAAGCGTCTCTTGTCCACATCCTCTCCAGGGAACTGCCCGGAGGATAGGAAGGTGATGAACGGATCCATACACGAGGCTTGTTGATCCACTTCCATCAATTCTCCTTCCTCGATGGAGGGCCAGAAGAGTTCCGAAGTCGCCCCCCCCCCCCCCCCCCCCCCCCCCCCCGCTCGGGGACCGAACTTGGCTAGGAGGTCCGCCTGGGTGCTCTCCTCCCTCGGCACATGCTTGATTGAGAAGGTGCGGAACTGCCCGATGACCCCCTTAACCTTTTCCAGGTATAGTAGGAGGGTTGGGTCCTTTGCTTCAAACTCTCCTTTGATCTGGCATGCTACCACCATGGAGTCCGTGGAGACCTCCACATCCTGCACACCCAGTTCTCAGGCCAGCCGAAGGCCCGCTATCATTGCTTCGTACTCAGCCTGGTTGTTGGTGATCGGGAAATGGATGTTTAAGGCTTGCTCAATCCGAGTCCCCTGAGGACTCACCAGGACTATTCCCCCTCCATAGGAGTATTTTCCCGACGCTCCGTCCACCAACATCTTCCATGCTTCTGGGGGAGGTGGCTCGTGCTCCCCCACTTCGGCCGCATAGTCGTCCATGAAGTCTGCCACCGCTTGAGCCCTGATG
The DNA here is from genome assembly GCA_033032865.1 of Dactylorhiza incarnata. Taxonomy (NCBI): domain Eukaryota; kingdom Viridiplantae; phylum Streptophyta; class Magnoliopsida; order Asparagales; family Orchidaceae; genus Dactylorhiza; species Dactylorhiza incarnata. The sequence continues at coordinate 686,111 of JAWHQI010000152.1, read as the reverse complement.
GATGTCCTGGGTACGAACGTGATATTGAATTCGCTTAACTCCACGGACCACTTTGCCAACCTTCCTGAGTGCTCCACCCCTTCCATGATTTTGCGGAGCGGGTGGTCCGTCACTACGTTAATTGAATGGGCTTGAAAGTAAGGTCGGAGCCTCCGGGCTGACACCACTAATGCGAAGGCCAACTTTTCAAAAATCGGGTACCGGAGCTCTGCCTTCTTCAGCTCTCGACTGACGTAGTAGATAGGGAACTGTTTCTTCCCTTCCTCCCGGATTAATATGGAGCTTACTGCTTCGGACCCTACCCCCAGGTACAGGGAGAGGTCTTCTCCTGGCCTCGGTCCCTGGAGCAGAGGGATTTGGGTGAGCTGCTCTTTCAGAGCCTGGAAGGCCTTCTCGCACTCCGGGGTCCATTCAAACTTCTTGTTTCCCCGCAGTACTTTGAAAAAAGGTGCACACTTTTCCCCCGCCTTGGAGAGGAATCTGCTGAGCCAAGCCAATTTCCCTGTGAGGCTCTGAACCTCCTTCGGATTTCTTGGCGACCCCAACTCCATCACCGCTTTAACTTTGTCAGGGTTGGGTTCCACTCCTGCGGGGGTGAGCAAATGACCCAGGAACTTCCCTCGGCTCGCCCCGAAGAAACATTTCAGGGGATTAAGTTTCATCTTGTACCGCCGCAGGGTCCCGAATGTCTCTTCGAGGTCTCGGAGGTGAGTCCCAAGATCTCGGCTTTTCACCATGAGGTCGTCAACATAGACTTCTAAATTTCTTCCTTTCTGCTCGCGGAAGACCCTATCCATCATCCTTTGGTACGTAGCCCCTGCGTTCTTGAGTCCGAAGGGCATCATCTTATAACAATAACATCCATCCCCTGTGATGAAGGAAACATCCTTGATGTCCGGGGGATGCATGCGGATTTGATGGTAACCTGAAAAAGCATCTAAGAAAGACATTACAGAAAAACCAACGGCTGAGTCAACCAGCGCGTCGATTCTGGGCAGGGGGTAGCAATCTTTCGGGCATGATTTATTAAGAAGCGAAAAGTCGATACACATACGCCACTTACCTCCTCCCTTCTTTACCATAACGATGTTGGAGACCCAGCCTGGATACTGGATCTCTGATACAAACCCGGCCTGCAGGAGTTTGCCCACCTCCTCGCGGATGGGCCCTTCTAGCTTGTCCGCGACGGCCCTCCTCTTCTGACGGACGGGGCGGGCGCCGGGGTCGAGGTTGAGGCGATGGCACGCCACATCCGCGTCGATCCCGGGCATCTCCGCGGCGCTCCAAGCGAAGACGTCCACGTTCTTTTGTACGCAAGCCAGAATCTCCGCCTGATCTTCTGGGCCGAGTTCTCCGCTGACCCGGACTTTTTCCACCACCCCTAGCCGGGTGGTGACCTCGAGCTCTACTACCTCGTCCACAGCCTCCAACCGGGACTGCTCTCCCCAAGCCCTTTCCTCTTCGGCACAAGTGGGAGCCTGGGTTTCTTCCTCGACTTCCTTCTCTACCATCATCAGTTCTTCCGCCCTTCCCTCCTGGGCCTTCTCTTCTTCTTCCTTTCCTTCCGCCCGGGGGTACCTCAGCTACCCCTTCCTGGGCAAGGACTTCATCTCCCTCCCTCTTCTTCTTGGCTACCTCCATGCTTCCGGCTTCGGCCGCCTCCTCCATCATCCTATCCCACTCCTCAGCTTCTCCCATCCAGGAGATGGTGTTGACAGCCGTTACGTAGCACTGTCTTGCCACCTTGGGATCCCCCCTGATCCGCACCTGGACCCCTCCGTCGTTGAACTTGAGGCACTAATGAAAAGTGGAAGGGACACAGCGGAACGCGCTGATGAGTGGCCGTCCGAAGATGGCGCTGTAACTGCTCGGGGCGTCCACTATGGCAAAACGACAGTTCCGGGACTGCCCACCCAGGGTCACATGAAGCCCTACTCCTCCTTCTACTTCCTTCCTCTCCCCCGAAAATCCGAACAGAGGGCCATCTGAGGCCAACACCCTTCTGGGTTCCACCTCCATCTTGTCGAACGCCTTCTTGAAGATGACATTGACCGAACTCCCATTGTCCACTAAGATTCGGGAGATGGTGAAGTTCTCGATCGCCGTCTGGATGACCAGCGCGTCGCAGAACGGGTCCTCGTAGCTCGGCATGTCCTTCTGGGTGAAAATAATTTTTTCGGCCGGGGGTGGAGCGGTGGATGTTGACGCTACGCACCGGCGGTAGATGGTATGGAGACTAGCCTTGCGGGTTGCGTCCACCCCTACCCCCCCCCCCCCCATGGATCACTCTGATCCCTCCTCTATTCCCCAGATCTGCTCTATCCTCACACCTTTCCTCCTCCTCTTCTCGAGGTTCCCCCTCCACGATCCTTAATGGCTGCTGCTGTGGTGGCGCGGGTGCTCTGCCCCTCTTCACCTATAGGAACTCCGGACAGGTGTCCGTTGAGTGGCCTTCCACATCATGGAAGATGCAATATGGCATCGCCACTTCCCTTGCCTCAGCCTCTGCCACCCTATTCCTTCTTCTCCTAGCGGCCGCCGTTTCCTCTTCTCCTCCCCTTCCCCTTCCTCTTCCTCTTCCTCGCCCAATCGCCATGGCCTGCTGGGGAGGGGGAGGCATTTTCATCGGACCTTGCCTCCACCCTAACTGGGGGGGGCCTCCATTGACCTCCGACATGGTTACCTCTTCCTGGGCCGTAACCTCTTCCCTGCCCTTGCACTCCTCCCCCTTGCGGCCTCCATTCCCCCTCCGGGGCCCGGGGTTCTTCCCTTCTCCTGACCTCCTGCTGCCTCACCTCCGGCTCACTGAGATTTGCTAGCCTCCTGGTGAGCTCCGGATTGGCTTCCTCACTTGCGACTTCCTCCGACACTCTCTCCATCAGCTCTTCAAAGGAGACGGGGGCTTTTCTCTTCAACGCCATCTTAAAGAAACTCTCTCTCAACCCGATCGTGAAGGCGAGTTGGAGTGCAAATCTAGGCATCTCCTGAGTGAGCTGTACTTCCTCCTGGAACCGATCGGCATACTGAGCCAGCGACTCCTTGGGTCCCTGTTTTACTGTGAAGAGGGAATCAGCATCCTTCTTCCTCATCTTTGAGGTCGAGAACCTCAGCAAGAAACTCTGGCGCAAATCTTTGAACGAGTAGATTGACCCTGCAGGGAGATGATGGAACCAGTCCCTGGCCTTTTCCTTGAGGGTGATGGCAAAGAGCCGACACTTGAAGGCATCTGACATCGGCCTGATGGAGACCGAGTCTTCGAAACTCGGCAGGTGTTGGACAGGGTCATCTCGACCATTGTAGTATACCCGGTCCCATTCTCCAAATCCCCCAGGGATGGGTGCGGAAAGCACCAGCTCGCAAAAGGGGCTCCCCCCACCTGTCGCTCTTCCCGCCTCCACTCGTCCCCCAAGCTCGCTCGCCAAACTTGAGCTCGCCGGGACTGTGCTCGCGAGGGCGGTGCTCGCCTGAACCACCCCGACAGTCGCCGCTTCCTCTTGGCATGCACTCGCCAGTGACGCGCTCGCCGGGATGGAGCTCGCCAGCGCTAAGCTCGCCGGCACGGAGCTCGCCGGACTGGCGAACAGCACCCGCCCTTCTTGGCTGTGGCCTAAGCCGACGGCAACTTCTTTTCCAGCCCTTCCTCCTGGTGCCCTCTCGCCGACTGCTGTTGGGGGAGTGGTCGCCTGAGGTGCCGGGGTCGCGAACTCACTTCGCAGAGCTGTGACCGTGAACCCCAAGGTGTCGAGCACCTCCTTTCTGAAATCCGCGAGCATCCTAGCCATCGCTTCCTGAGGGGTCTCGCCGTACTCCTCGCCCTGCTCCTCATCTCCCGCCATAACCCTTCTCTGGAACTTTCTTGAACCAGCCACACTCCACGCTCACCGCACCAAAATGTTGAAACCGATTTCTCGGTCTCCTGTGGAGCTCGGGGCCCTCACCGAAATGAGGGGTGGCTAGTCCTTACTGATCCCTCGAGGAGGGCGGACGGAAGATTAAGAATTCGACTAGGACCTTAGTCACAGCAAGGAGGTCCCTCCACTAACCCGGAAGATCGTTGAGCGCTTCCCCTCCCAAGCCAAAGCTGAGACTTGGGCACCTTGGAGAGCTCTGGAAATGCTAACCAAAGAAAGCCTAAGGAGAGGGAAGCTGCAGTGTCCTCTCCTAAGGTGCCCTTGAGGTCCTATTTATAGATTTTCTGATCTGGCCTACAAATAGCAGGATTCCGCCTCTAGATTTTACTATCTGCACCCCAAATGGGTCTGCTAACAGCCAAGATCCGCTGTTTGGAGAGGCTAAGGGCAGACCACCAAGGGTAAAATGGTAAGTTGACCCTAATGATTTATGGGTACGGGGTTGCGAGAGCCCTACTATTGGAGTTCTCGCCGGCCTTCTCGCGGATCTTGCCCGCGGAAGGAGCTCTCGCGAATACTGCCCGCGGCATTTCCTTCAGATGGTCGTTTTGCGAGAACCCTGCTGAAGGAGCTCTCGCGAGGACGAGGGTCTGCTGACGAGGTTCCCGCGAGGACCGCGTTGGCCCACTCTGGTGGTCTGCCGGGGTCTCATTGGCTGGGAGTCGATCTCGGCGAGGCCCAGATCTCGTCACTCCCGTCTCGCTCGATTTCCTTGCCTGGCGAATATCGGGGTTGTACAGGTAGGAATCCACTACATGTTTTTTATCAGGTGCCCTGCCATCATATGATCTTTTGATCAGGTAACTCAAAAACCAAATCACAGGTTTTTGCTAAGGTGCCCTGTCACCGAGAGTTAACTTTTGAAGGGAGTTATAACCCTGTACAAGAGGAGAAGGGGAAAAGATATATTGTTCTTCTCTTTCAAAGAAGACTCTAGAGATCCTGATGGGTTGTTGAGATTGGATCTTTGAAGATGATGTTGAAGACCTCCCCCTGTCTGATTGAAGTTGATGACAGTTTGTGGAGGCTTCTTCTCTTGGTTGTAATAACTCCTTATCTTCTTATGCAGTAGAGATCCTGAGCAAATGATATTGATTTGTGTCTCAGGATGAATATGATCTGCAAAAAGGAGTTAGCAAATAGAAGATAAATAATATATTAGATCTGCTTCTTCTTTTTGCTTCTCTGTTTTTCTCTTCCTGTTCTCTATTTTCCTTTTTCTCTTTTCTTTGTTTTGCCCTCTTCCTTCTCTGATCTTCTCTCTGACTATATAATCTAGAGAGCTTTCGGCTGATTTGAATTCTTGCCAATAAGAGAGGAAGGAGATAATGTCTCTTTAATTTCCTCGAGCAGACAAACTGCTGTCTTTAGCTTTTCTGCCACAGCTATATTATTTAATGCTTCTGCCAGTGACTATAACATTTAATGCTTGCAACGGCTGTAATGTTAAGGCAGTAATATATAGCAATATATAAATAGAAATGATAAAATATTGCTTTAATCAGATATAATAATATTAGTCGAACTGAGAATAGCTGAATAATAAATCTGGTAAAAATTCGTCGAGCTCAGCTTCAAGTTCGTCGATCTAAACATTTGATTCATCGGTCTGAGCTTCTGATGAATATTCGTCGAACGCAGACTTGAGATCGTCGAACGCAGCTTTTCGTTAACCGCTGTGATAGCTTGATTTCGTCGACCGCTGAGACGGGATCGTCGACCGCTGAGAGAGCTGGATTTCGTCGACCGCTGAGATGAGATTGTCGACCGCTGAGATAGCTAGATTTCGTCGAGCGCAGAATGAAGAATTTCGTCGACCGCAGAATGCCATTCGTCGAACGCAGATAGCCGTTCGTCGAACGCAGAGAACATATATAATTTTTATCTTTCTCTTATTTTCTCAGCCTATTAATTATATATATTTTCAGCCTTCTATCTTAATGGGATTTGATCTAAGTTATAAGATGTGTTATGATAGAAACTTAGACATTAAAGATGGATCCTAACTCAAATCAAAACTATGGTTCCAACAATCTTTGAGCTCAAGAATGCCATAGACGGAAAGACTCCGCTGCATTCAAGGTGTCGAACAAGAGTTACCTCAAGCTAGACCACGAAGAAGATGGGTAAGAGTAGAGGAAGGTGACAGCTCCTCTGGACCCCGGACACAACTGAAGACCGAGCACGGACGAGGCTTGACAACACTACGATTCCAGCCGAGAATCTTCAGCATAGTCTTCGAGCTTCGGTTTCCTCTTTCCCCCTGCGCTTTGCTTCAGAGTTTTCCTTGTATGTGTTTGTTATTGTGGATGATGTTCATAAACTCTGTGTTTCAGTTAATATGATTTCATGTTTGTGAGATCTTGAGTGGTTTATGAGATTTGAGGAGCGTCGAAGTCCCTCATCCACTCCACCGCTTTGTAGTGCTCCGCACTAGCAATTGCTAGTTGCGTGTTCCGCAACGAGGTGCCTACGACCCTCATCCGCTAGCCTTCTCGTTCACCCGCTCACCGAAGCACGACATTGCGGCCGTTGCTCCATCCCCACTTTGCAAAGCGGTGCTTTTGACCCACATTTCTCTTATTTCTGCAATAGCTTAGGACACCAATCACAACGCCCTTGTTTTTACTTTCTTTTACTCGTCGTAACAATCACCTCACTCTATTTTCTTGTCACCACAACCTGCATTCCCTGAGAGACTGATATCTGGGAGTTGCCTCCCAACTATTACTTGCACGCGACCGGTGCACATGCCGTAATCGCATTAAGTTTTTGGCTCCGTTCCCCGGCAACGGCGCCAAAAACTTGATGTGATTATGGCAAGTGCACCGGCCACGTGCAAGTAATAGTTGGGAGGCAACTCCCCAGATATCGATCTCTCTGGGAATGCAGGTTGTGGTGACAAGAAAATAGAGTGAGGTGATTGTTATGATGAGTAAAAGAAAGAAAAAACAAGGGCATTGTGATTAGTGTCCTAAGCTATTGCAGAAATAAGAGAAATGCGGGTCGAAAGCACCGCTTCGCAAAGTGGGGATGGATGCAACGGCCGCGATGTCGTGCTTCGGTGAGCGGGTGAACGAGAAGGCTAGCGGATGAGGGTCGTAGGCACCTCGTCGTGGAACATGCAACTAGCAATTGCTAGTGTGGAGCACTACAAAGTGGTGGAATGGATGGGGAACTACGGCGCTCCTCAAATCTCATAAACCACACAAGATCTCACAAAAATGAAATCGTATTAACTAAAACGCAGAGTTTATGAACATCATCCATAATAACAAACACATACAAGGAAAACTCTGAAGCAAAGCGAAGGGGGAAAGTGGAAACCGAAGCTCGAAGACTATGCTGAAGATTCTCGGCCGGAATCGTAGGGTTGTCAAGCCTCGTCCGTGCTCGGTCTTCAGTTGCGTCCGGAGTCCGGAGGAGCTATCACCTTCCTCTACTATTACCTGTCTTCTTCGTGGTCTAGCTCGAGGTAACTCTTGTTCGACACCTTGAATGCAGCGAAGACTTTCCGTTTATGGCGTTCTTGAGCTCAAAGATGATGGAGGAGACCAAGGAGGGAGCTTCGGCGGAAGATTTACAAGACTATGGTTGCCGGAGCTCCTCCTAGGTTAAACGGCAGTGGAGAGGCGAACTGGGCGAAAATGGCGGGCTTCTGGAGATTTTCCCTCAGGGGGTTCCGATTACAGCAGATTTCCTGCCTTAAATACTAAAAGGTCCGAAATTTAGTCACGCACGGGCGAATGCACGACCGTGCGTTGCCCGTGCGTTATTCAATGAATAAATTGGCTTGAGGAAGAAGCAGCAGCGCCCGTGCGTTTTACTTACGCACGGGCGAATCCGCCCGTGCGTAAAAACACATGAACAGATTCAGATTGGCTAAAATTCAGTCGATACAGGCGATCGTGCGTTTCCTTCGCGCACGGGCAACTGCCCGTGCGTAAAAACGCACGAACAAAGTCGGATCACCGGTTTTCTACCCAGATGAAGGCGCACGACCGCAGTCGTTCGTGCGTCAAGAAAATGCACGACTGTGCGTTATACACAATCATGATTTCTGGGCAAAATGGGATGATTCAACCACCTGTAAGAACAGCAATCCAGCTGGGCATACACCTCCAGCACCAATCAGACAGGAAAAAAGGATTGGGGAGCACCATGTGGTTACCCCCAATAACATGGAGCGCAAACGCACACCAAAACGGGCTTAAAAGGAGCACAAAGCATGCAAGTGCGCATGAATGAGCATAAGAGAAATAGATGCAATAATAGCTCGAAAATGACGCACATGAGAGTGAAAACTAGCCCGGATGAGTCCATCAAAGTGTATATAAATGGGACTCATCACACCCCCAGACTTATCCGTTTGCACGTCTCGGGAAAACTACTCAACTCTCCCGTCTAAACAATTGGGTGTTAGACTGAGTTTAAGCGGTAGAGACCCATGCGAAGTCACATGCTCACGTGCGGAGAAATACGTTAAAATAGAATTTAACTCTAGTTTATATTTAACTATTTCTAGAACAGTAATTTGAAATCTAGTTTACTCGGATGGTGAATCCCGGTGAATCTTTCGGTCGTGCACAAGGGACAATAGCATGACTAATGAGTAGAGTATTACTCGAATCAAAACTTGTGACAATCTCCTAAGAAATCCATCAAGTTGGTGTCCATAGGCTTGCACGTTCGCACTCTCTCCACTGCATGAGATGACTCATATCTAAAATCAATAGGACTTAAAAGTTAAGATTTGGCTTAGGTTGAGTTTAGGTTAGATAAGTAGAAGAACGATGGGCATCGCACTCAACAAAACCTGAGTACTCAAGAGTATAAAATCACCAATACAACAATTTCAAGAACCACACAACACCCCCAGACTTCAACTGGACACTAGGTGTGTGCTAAGCCGACCATATATTGTTTTATCGAGAGAATGTATCTGAAAAATTTTTTTGCACAATTATTTTTATTATATCTTTTGTAAGAACTTTATAAACTTCTCCTTTAGCTTTCTCAAAGCTACCATACATATCAGAGATAACACCAAACGTGATAGATATATAAATTTCTTTCAAACTCAATTGTTGGTGCGAATATAGGTTTGGCCGTATGGCTTTGGTGAAATTTAAGTGGAGCTAAACAAGAAGGATAGGTAGGCTCAAGTGGGCTTGCAAGGGTGATTACATTGGTTAGGATTTCAAAAGCACAAACGGATCAAGAAACGGCCTACATCACGCTTTGTAACGAGTTATTCAATGCAATCATTTCAAGAGTCGCCTAGTGCAAGTTCTAGCCACCGAGAAAGGTTATCCTTCCTTTCGACCCTAGTAATAAGCTACTACTAATCCTGCTACACTCGACCCTATGCTACCGTGGGATTCACCGGATTCACCACTAGAGTAAAATAAATTGCAACTACTATAATAGAAATAATTAAATTATAACATTGAATTTTATTCTACTCTAATTGAATTTCTAGGCGTGACGGGAGCACTCACTAGAGCACTACTCGAGTCAACATTTTTCTCTACCCCTCACTCCTACACTAACAATCCAATTCTTACGAGCGGGGAACCTCGCAGCAATACCCAATAAGCGCGCGCGCAATCAAGTACGTGTGAACTAAGTGCAAATGTATGCAATGTGTGCAACAAAATTGAGAATCCTAACTCAGCACATTCTAACATGCTATGCAAAGTGCGTGCACATGCATAACTCGATCTCTCCCCCAGACTTGATCACAACCATATAAAATAAAGAATTCATGAATAAGTAAAATAAGGGTAGAGTGGACCTATGCTCACGAAAGAGCATGCCAAAAGTGCGGCAATTCCTTCTTTAAATTTCTCCTTCCTCATGCCCCAAGCGAGAGCTTAAACTTGCGATGTTAGCATAAAGAAAACAACAAAACATAATAAACAAAAATCTGAACAAAAGTTCGGAACCGAATGGTTCCCCCATGGGTTGTCTCCCAAGAAGCCCTTTTGTTTTATGTCCTTAAAGTGGACCAAATACCTGTATAAAGCAGTTTATAAAGTCTAGGAATAAGCAAAAGTCAATAAATCCTAATTATTATTACAAGCTCAAAACAAATCAACTATAAGCTGATTTGAAGTAGTAACAACTGATGAAAGAAAAAGGTCCGGGGACTTGGTAGTAGGGGTGGAAATTAAGTAGGATGCTCAGCCTCCAACCCCAAATCTCCTCCTTTTTTGCTCTCTTCTTCTCCTCCATTATTATGTCTTCAAAGAAAAACCGCTTGTCCCCTTGTAACCAATCCTCAAGGGGAAGCACCAACGATGATGAGGAAATAAGATGTTCCTTCACTGTACCTTCCTCATCCCGCCAGGCTTTCGACTCCTCCATGCATAAGATCTGATTAACCGGAGGAGGGGCATCCTGCATCCTTGTACATAAAGAAAGGGGGTCAAGAAATAAATTGGAAGAAAAACTAAAAGAAATTTCATCTGAGGGGATAATCCCGGCTTCATCCCTCATAGGGTGCGGAAATGACAAACTGATGATATCATCAAAGATTTCACTAGACTCAACAGCGCACGCAATGGCCTCCTCTATAACTTGCACTTCCTCGCACTGGACCGAAACGGTTTCTTCAGCACAATCGAGACTGTCCTCCTCCATGAGAATGGGCACGACACTGCGCAGGTCTGCAACATCCTGCAAATTGACCTCAATGATAACATCAGAAATAGATGTAGTTTCGTGTGTAGTGGGAGAAGACGTGCTTCTTTAGAGTTCGGGCTCACTCTCCACACAAGGGCACAAATCCACGCAAAGTGGTACATGAACTGAAGAGGTATGGGGGTCGCATCAGAAATAGAGTCATGAGGGACATTGATGCATGTTTCGATTCCAGAGCCTTCAAGAAGTGAAGGTGGAAGTGTCACGTAATCAGAGGAAGGAACTGTGCTCGCAGAATTCGATGATGGGACGATCCGGATATCCGGCTCATCGTCATCCGCCAATTAGCGAAGATAATCAGCACAGTCCTTCAAGGCATGCTCTCTACTTTTGCAAAATAACCACTGCTTTACCGGCTTCGCCGGCACCAAAGGTGCGGCAGCCGCATAAAAGTGCGACAACGGAGGCGCAGTAGAGGAGCCAAAAGATTTGTGGGCTCCGTACGGTTTCTGAACAACACCATACTCTTTGGGACACCTATCACTAGCATGGGATGTGTCCCCACACCAACGACATCGGATATTCAAATGCGCCCACATGATACAGAAGAAAAAAATTGCATGATAAAGAATAAATTAAAAAGAATAAAAGACTCAATCGAAAATAATCAATTCACAGCCAAAATCTCATCACGCTTGCACTCCCCGGCAACGGCGCCAAAAACTTGATGCGATTACGGCTAGTGCACCGGTCGCGTGCAAGTAATAGTTGGGAGGAAACTCCCCAGATATCGATCTCTCAGGGAATGCAGGTTGTGGTGACAAGAAAATAGAGTGAGGTGATTGTTACGACGAGTAAAAGAAAGTAAAAACAAGGGCGTTGTGATTGGTGTCCTAAGCTATTGCAGAAATAAGAGAAATGCGGGTCGAAAGCACCGCTTCGCAAAGTGGGGATGAATGCAACAACCGCGATGCCGTGCTTCAGTGAGCGGGTGAATGAGAAGGCTAGCGGATGAGGGTCGTAGGCACCTCGTTGCAGAACACGCAACTAGCAATTGCTAGTGCGGAGAACTACAAAGCGGTGGAGTGGATGGGGGACTACGACGGTCCTCAAATCTCATAAACCACACAAGATCTCACAAACATGAAATCATATTAACTAAAACACAGAGTTTATGAATATCATCCATAATAATAAACACATACAAGGAAAACTCTGAAGCAAAGCGTAGGGGGAAAGAGGAAACCGAAGCTCGAAGACTGTGCTGAAGATTATCGGCCGGAATCGTAGTGTTGTAAAGCCTCATCCGTGCTCGGTCTTCAGTTGCGTCCGGGGTTCGGAGGAGCTGTCACCTTCCTCTACTATTACCCGTCTTCTTTGTGGTCTAGCTCGAGGTAACTCTTGTTCGACAGCTTGAATGCAGCGGAGACTTTCCGTCTATGGTGTTCCTGAGCTCAAAGATGATGGAGGAGGCCAAGGAGAGAGCTTCGGCGGATGATTTGCAAGACTATGGTTGTCGGAGCTCCTCCTAGGTCAAACGGCGGTGGAGAGGCGAACTTGGCAAAAATGGCGGGCTTCTGGAGCTTTTCTCGCGGGGGGTTCCGATTGCAGCAGATTTTCTACCTTAAATACTAAAAGGTCAGAAATTTAGTAGCGCACGGGCCAACGCACGACCGTGCGTTGCCCGTGCATTATTTAATGAATAAACTGGCTTGACGAAGAAGCAGCAGCGCCCGTGCGTTTTACTCACGCACGGGCAAATCCGCCCGTGCGTAAAAATGCACGAACAGATTCAGATTGGCTAAAATTCAGTCGAAACAGGCGATCGTGCGTTTCCTTCGCGCACGGGCAACTGCCCGTGCGTAAAAACGCACGAACAAAGTCGGATCACCGTTTTCTACCCAGATGAAGGCGCACGACCGCAGCCGTCCGTGCGTCAAGAAAGCGCACGACCGTGCGTTATACACAATCATGATTTCTGGGCAAAAGGCGATGTTTCAACCACCTATAAGAACAACAATCCAGCTGGGCATACACCTCCAGCACCAATCAGAGAGAGAAAAAGGATTGGGGAGCACCATGTGCTTACCCCTAATAATATGGAGCGCAAACGAACACCAAAATGGGCTTAAAAGGAGCACAAAGCACGCAAGTGCGCATGAATGAGCATAAGAGAAATAGATGCAATAATAGCTCGAAAATGACGCACATGAGAGTGAAAACTAGCCCGGATGAGTCCATCAAAGTGTATATAAATGGGACTCATCATTGTTCTTATTGGGAACTGACTGCGACAGAGGCTCCTCCCTCTTCCTCTTCGAGCTCCCCTCAAACTGTTGGCGGTGCACTTCAATTGCCTCATCAGCTGCAATTTGGGCCTCGACTCGGTGAATGAGGTATGGGTAGTTGGGCACAGTTTCTCGCATTTGTGCAGAGTATAAGCCACCGGGGCAGATCCCTCCAAGATAAACCACTCGTAGAAGCTCGGGCTCCACCCCTGGAATTTATCTCGCCTTAGTAGCGAATCGGTGGAACAAATCCTTGAGGGTCTCTCCCTCACTCTAGCATATTCCTGAAAGGTGGGAGGGGTCTCAGACGATTCTACAGTTGGCGATGAATTGGTCGGTGAATCGCTGAGTTAGTTCCGCAAAATTATTGATGACTCCTTCTCTTAGAGAGTGGAACCAAGTGTGTGCTTGTCCCTGTAGTGTTGTCGGGAACACTTGGCACAAAAGTTGGACGGTGGTGCTATAAATCCTCATGATGCTGATGAAGTGGCAGATATGCTCTATAGGATCGTCTATTCCGTCGAACATCTCAATGTTGGGGAGTTTGAAGCCGTCCGTGATTGAATGTATTAAGACTTCATGTTCTAATGGTGAGTCATGGTGGAGAAGGCGGCAGGCAAGAGCGGCCCATCGCCCGACATGTCTGTATTCATCGGCGATCGCGCCGCAAATAACCTCGCGAGTGAGCCTTCCTCCTGCTTGCCCAAAGCGTGTTGCTTCCGGGCGGTGGTGGTGATGATGAGCTTCAGGTTCTCTGGCTGGATGGACTAGGCGAGCTGAGCTGGCCGCATTGGAGATCTCTCCTTCAACAATGTGGTGCTCGCGAGCAAAGTGCTCGGCCAGAGCGCGTTCCAGAGATGGAGGAGGCAGACTGCCTTGCTCTAGGGCAGGATTAGGAGCTCGTGATGCTCCCTGTCCTTAGGAGCGCGAGCATCTCAGTTTGTTATCCTTCCACCTGGCGCAAGCGTCCCTCCAATGTCGCAATGGGTGTGTTTGCATCCTCTCCCGCAAGAGGCGTGTTGATGAGCGAGTGGAGGGAGTTGGATCGATGTGCCCCAAGGGACCAATACTTCAGTAGTACAAATAGCTCTTCTTGCCATTGTTGCTTGTCATAAGTGTCATTGTGTTGTGGATACTGTCTTCAGAGTCTTTGTAGAGTTTAGGGGAACACCTTCCCATAGATGGCGCCAAACTATTGTGGGTCACTCGACGCTCTGTTAGATCGGTCGAATTGAACCAACTTAGATCAAGAGCAAGCCAAGCGCGCAAACAGTTAATGAGAGAATTAATAAATGACAAGAAGACTTTTTATCGTGGAAAACCCGAAAAGGGTTAAAAAAAACGCGATCGGAGCTATGCCGACCAAATTCCACTATCTATTGGTTTGTTACAACTAAAAGTTGAGAAATCGAGTGTGACAGGACGCTGCTCGTTACAATGCAAATAGAGAGAAAACATCGAGGGTGACTGGACACCTCTCGAGAGACTAAGTACTTTTCTGGGAATGAACGTGAGATTTTCGAGTCGCCTTTCGGTGCCCGGAGGATTCCCAACTCGCTTAAGAAGATCGTCTTCAGAAGCGAAGGAAATCTTCAAAGGCTCAAAGCAGGCCTTCGAAGGCTCGAAGGAGATCTTCGAAGGCTCAAAAAAGATCTTCGAAGATCGAAGAAGATCTTCTAGCGCAGAAGGAGAACTCGGAAGAAATCTTCGAAGGAGGTCTCTCGGGTGTAGAAGACAAGGTATCTTGTAACGAAGGCCATGGGCTCCTCTTATAGCCTTGGGTAGGGGTTGCTCGGTAATTTTGCCATTGTAACCACCGTAACCACCTGACGAGCGAATCACGCTTGTCGATTTGGAGCACACGGATCGCCACTTTTTGGATATTCCTGTCTTGCCCCCCCCCCCCCCCCCCCCCCCCCCCCCCCGCGCAGTTCGGTCAGGTTGGGTAATTTGGGCAGCTTCGTTGATTGCATTGAGCGCAGCGAACAAGACCTACAATCTAGGAAATTAGGAAAGGTTAATTGTCATGCGCATCGCAAACACGAAAGTGTTCAGAGCGCGCAATGAACACAGAAGCATTCTGAGCGGGCAAAGAATGTGGGAGTGTTCTGAGCGCACGATGAGCACGGAGGCATTCTGAGCGCGCGGTGAGCACGGAGGCATTCAGAGCACGCGGTGAGCGCAAAGGTGGTCTGAGCGTTCGGTGAGCGCGAAGGCGGTCTGAGCGCATCGTGAACTTGAAAGCGTTCAGCACGTGTCGTGAACTTGGACCCAATCAAAGTAGCCGAGCAATGATGGGGAGGTGTGGCCAAAAGAGAGAGCGTGCACCCACTAACGGGGGTGCTCCCTTGGCCGCACCCCTCAAGGGATGGGGGTGCGGCTTTGGTTGTACCCCCTAAAGTAGGCGGCTGCACCCACCAAGGGATGCATTTTGGTCGCACCCCCCCCCCCCCCCAAAGGATGGGAGGGGTGTGGTTTGGCCGCACCCCGCAAAGGGTGAATGCGGCTTGAACGCACCCCCTATGGGTGGTGCGGATTTAGATGCACCCCCCTAAAGGGGAAGGCGCCTTGGTCGCACCCCCCAAAGGTGGAATGTGGCTTGGCCGCACCCCCCCCCCCCCCCCCCCCCCAAGTGGGGGTGGCTCGGCCGCACCCCCAAGGGGGTGCATCTTGGCTGCACCCCCTATAGGGTGCCTGTAACGCCCCTAAATTTCTGATAATTTAATTAATTAATATTTCAGTGTAATAATGACGTATGAGCGTTACGTTAACGCGAAGTTAACGGTGCTTGCCAAAGTGTAGAAAATTTCAGAGATTAGAAAATTTAAAATAATTAATTTTTATAACAATTACCAAATTTATGGTCATAAATCGAGTAAATTAAATTGTAACGCTTAATCGGCTCATCGAACTCTGATTTCGACTTTGTCGTTGGTCTCGTAGGGCCGGTATTTGCCTTCGGCGCGAATTTCGTTAAAATCCTAGTTGGTCTTAGTCTAAATCGTTAATTAGAGATTTAACTCATTTATTAATCATAATAAATAAATAAATAACTTCTAAAAAATTCATATAAAAGGCCAATGTTTAGGATTAGGTCTTTTCCTTCTTCTTCTTCTCGTTTCCGTCAAACCGAAGCCGCGAGAGAGAGCAGAAGTCGCGACTTCCCTAGTGCTTCCGTCGGCCGTCGCTAGAGGTCTAGGGTGTGAAATCCTTGTCTAAGCATAGATTCAGAAAGCTCTCGCCAAAATATTCGTGTGTGCAGTGAGTCTGTTCGATTTCGTGGATTTTTGGCATCGGAGAGTTTGGCCCTAAGCCTTGTTTTCATTCTAATCTTTCAGAAATTGTTCGTAGGAGTATCCTTTTGGACGATCTTGTATGTGGAGTGTTTGAGAGGCCGGATTTCGGAAAGGTTTGAGGCAAGTGGTGGACTATCTCCCCTTGCCATGCTTTCTTCCAATTCTTTTCTTTCTTCCCTTATTTTAGACAAGAAATTTTTGGTATTGGGTTCCTTTTCTCTTCTGAATTTTTGGTGGTTATAGTAGAATTCGTCGGGTATTAAGGAAGTTCGTCTAGTGTATACGACGAATTCGTCGAGTGCCTTAGGAATTCGTCGAGTGTATTTGTGAAGTTCGTCGAGTGAAAATTTGTCGAGAGTAATCAAAATTCGCCGAGTGTTATCGACGATTTCGTCGAATGTTAGCGATTCGTTTAGTGTCCAAGTTAAGTCTGTAAACAAATTCGTCGAATGAATAGTAGATTCGTCGAGTTCTTTCGTGTAATAAGCCGAGTAACTTAGCCTAAATCCATCGGGAAATTATTAGAAATTCGTCGAGTGAGCAGTATTTTCATCGAGTGTTTAAGGATAAATTCGTCGAGTATGAGTAAGAAATTCGTCAAGACGATTTGCTGTAAGTGTTGTACTTGGAAATGTTCTGGGTTTTCTGTGGTGCCAGATGGATCAAGATGTCGTGAATTTTATCCCCAGTTGGATGTTTTTGGGCTGTTGGGTGGGTTGGACCGGCACCACCACCACAATGCCTGTTTTTCTTCCTTGGACGTGTAGACAGTTGGTTGTGTGGGCGCATCCACCTCCACAGTGATTTCGTTCCTTGGATGTTTTGGTCTGATGGTTTTTGTTGGAAAGATAGTCACGACCTCAGTACCGTTTATATGACTGGGATAAATATTTCACTTCTTGAGCTAATCTGTCACTTATCTTTATTTTGGAATGTTAAAGTTTAATCTTGAATGCACTTCGTGCAAGTCTTTCCTTATCTGGAAGCTAATGTTTTTTACTTATTTGTTGTTGTTTCGCAGCTATCCTCTTTTTTGTTTGGTTGGTAACCCTTTTTGAACTTGTTAAGTTCTTCTTTTTTATTTTTTGTTGAATTGCCCTTGTGCTGAGGCATTCTTTTCTTTTGAATGCCTCAGGTTTGAAACAGTAGTGGTTGATCAGAGCAAGTCCGGATCTCACAGCCTTTTCTAGCTGCCGTTCTTTTCTCTCTTAGTTTTGATTATTATTATGGGTTCATGTCAGTTTGTTGACATCCACAGTATGAATTTCTTTTTGTGTTAGCCTGTAATTGTCATTTATGCTACTACTGTTAATTTGATGCTAGTGCAAATGCTCTCTCGGAAGGATTTTTGCTAGGTTGCATAGTAGATACTTTAATATAAACAAAGTTGCACATTTGCTCATACATTACATCTTTTCAAAATAATATCACACTACTTTAAAACTCGTATAAGTTCGCTTTTTTACTTATACTAAATTTAGAAGTTGCATATCAGTAGAATGTTGGTTAAATTCTCATGCTCATGTAGGAGACCTTAAAGTAAAATATGTATTTTTCCGCTGCGTATATTTATACTTTCTTGGTTGTAGACAAAATGATCCACTAAACCGAGGGACATGGTGTTAAAACCTTCAAACTTAAGTTATGTTTTAAACACAAAGTTTATGGCTTTTATAAAGAAAAGTGTAAAGATAGAACCGCCTGAGCGTCTGCAGTTGTCCCCTGCCCGACGTGGCATCGTGACGCATGTTTTCTCTCAATCTGATAATATCTTTATATATAGTGAGAAAATAATGCGGGTTGTGACAGTGCGGTTTTGGCCCCAAGGGGGCTGCGGCCGGCCTTTGCCGCACCCCTCAAGGGGGGTGCGGCTGTGCGGTTTTGGTCGCACCCTGCAAGGATGGGGTGATAGCTCGGTTGGATCGCGAGCCAGTTGAGGTCGCGGCGGAAAATTATGGGTCCGACCGGATATATTTTGGGGAACCCCATCAATCTTTATGTTTCTTTGAACAAATAAGGAGGAGTGAATTTCCTTATATACTCACTAACCTTAGTCAGTGGCGGAACTAGGATTTTAATTCGACCCGGGCACCATATAAAAATAACTATTATTTGTGACTTGTAACTTATGTGAATCTCTCGTATTAGTTTTTTGACTTGATCCTACTATCAAATAAAACTTGTCCTAAAAATGAATTCACAGATAGGAATCACAAACAAGAATTTATATCAAATATGGAATCGTCCTATATTCCCATGTGAGCAAAAATAATTGAGAAACATCCTATATCAAATATGTGAACAATAATTAATATCAAATATGGAATCATCCTATATTCTTATGTGAGCAAAAATAATTGAGAAACAAGAATCACAAACAGAAATAGATATCAAATATAGAATCATCCAATTCTAAAGCATGGAATAAGCTGAGGTCTGAGAATACCTCATTACAAACATATGCTAATAACTCAACAATATAATGTTAGGATTTGGCTTAAACCTTAAAGTAAGATAATGTATTGACTTGGAAGTAAACCAAAGGAGGATTAAATATCACAGGTTCTAGATTTGGCACAAAAAGAAAGGTTTTATCATGCTCTCATATTTACGCCTTTCTCCATATGCTTACGGTAAAGAGGATGAAGCTCATCGTGCTAGAAAAATATGGAAACAGTGGTCAGCAATGAGCATAGTAGCAAACATTATCACTTACCAAGAAGAAAATCACAGCAAATATTATCAGCTAAAACATGGAATCACAAACAGGGATCACAGAATAAGAATGAAATCTTCTCAAAATTTCGGCTAAAATAGTGCATGAATTAATTTCAGAAAAATATGGCAAGGTTAGGCCACGACGATCACAGCAAAGCAGGGCACGATTATCTCAGATTCACAATTACTTACCATTACCAAGAAGAAAAGTGCTGACCAGCTCCTGTGATCCTGTGATCCTGAGACGGTGAGACCTGCAGCCTGCGACACTCGCACTCACGCAGACGCAGAGCCGGAGTTGGCGAAATAGCGTTTGAAAACAGTGGGAAATCGGAAAAGGAAAATGACCTAACGACAAGGAGAAGTAGTCGCTCAACGCCTCTACTCGCACTTGCCGTTTCTTCTTGTTCGGTCGATTGTCATCTCACTTTTGGGTTCGCAGCTGGCGAAATAGAGTTAGAAACAGAGTGGAAATGACCTAGCGGGAAGCAGCTAACCTAAAATTCGCCAAAACACACCTGGGCACGTGCCCGGGCGTGTCTAGGCATGGGTCCACCCCTGATATGAGTGAAGATAAGCATGGTGTTACTACAAGTTTCATCCATTCATGAAAAGATTTTCTTTCCAATTATTTGGATTCCCTCCATTTTTGTTTTGAATTTTTCCATCATAATGTGGAGCTCAAACATAAAGCATCATACAAAGCTCCAATAAAATAAATATTTTAACTTAAAATTTCTAACCGAAAGGCTCCCACGTTTAGGATGTGCATATGTAAAATTTGATCTACATAGATGTAGACATATGTAAAATTTGATCTGCATGCATGTAGAGCCTAAAGCAACCTGCGTATAACAATGCTCTAAATAATTATAGTGTATGAAATACAAATATGTAGAGCGTTTATTGAATGAAAAAAATCTGAAATCAATGTGGGTCACCTAGGGCAATAATAATGGAAGATGACAGTTCATGTGGGACCCTGATGCACACGGCTATATTAATGAGTATGCTGGCTCTTTTATGGTAAGACTACTGTGGGGCTCACCCCCCACGGCTTGCTGTGTCAAAAATCAGTGAAGTTGCTGTAGTTATAATGTTATATATGAGGGCAAATGAAAAGCCGAACAGCGATTTAAAGTTTTTATTTTTATTTTTCAATGTGTATAAGTGAAGAGGTGTTTTGATATAACATTCATTATCTCATTTTATTCTTATTTTTAATTTTTATATTTACAAGAAATAAAAAAAATACTGGCATAGCCTGTACGCTTGAGAAAAATACTTTTTGATGAAGCATTATCTTTTCAATTTTATCATCCTTTTATTATATTTTTTAAATGTGTTTAGTTTATGAGTTTTATTAGTTTGCTTACAAGTGCTCCCAATTTTTATTAAATTTTGTATTCCACCATTTTTTTGAGACAAGCGGAGGACGAATTGAAGCTTGAGAGAATTTCATGTATAACTCTGCTTGTTACAAATATTTTGCAAAAATAGATAGTGAATTTGGATTACTCTCTTAGAGGCAGTGAATTGTGACTGCTTATATGTTAAAAACGATAACCGAATGAGTGAGAAAGGCTCCGGTAAGGTAGTGACGTTCAAAAAAAACTTTGGCCAGAGAAAGACTTCGCTAAGGTAGTGACGTTCAAAAAAAACTTTGACCGGAGAAAGTTAATGTTTGACCCCCCTTATTAAACTTCCTGGATCCGCCCCTGATCGGAGAGCAGTCGAGCACGGGATTGCAAAGCTCGTGCACATAGTTAGTTATTTAAGAGTCTTTGATATGATATTTATTTTACCATTTTATCCATATTTTTAATTTATGCATTAAAAAAATATTCAAGAGAGCTGAACCAAAGCATCCAAGAGCAGAAATTCACATGAACACATTTTTTTATTGTAACAATAAATATTTAATGCAAATACATTTAATGATGATACGATCAAATTCGTAGTTCTTAATTATTTTTGATTTAACATTACTATATTAGGCTAAAATAAAATAAAAATAAAAACAAATTAAAATAAAAAAAAATCGCCACCACAAATTATACAATCTCTAAAATACCATAACATTTGTTAGAAATATTTCTACCATCATTTGCGCAAAGAATTTATAATGATCAATTATTATGTATGAGAGCCCCATGCTAATATTGTATACAATTAGAAATAGAGCAAGATTATATGCAGTTCGTTTTTGGCTTTATGCAGGTTGTGGATGTATGCAGGCCAATAAATCATTCATACAGGCCAAATTTCGTATATACAGACCGCGAGCGAATTCCGAAAATATCTTTCACCTGGCCTCGGCAAGCTCGGCCACTATACAAGCACCTAAGGGAGATTTGTAAGGACTAATGACAGAGAAGTTCCGGCTGGAGAATGCCGGAAAAATCTCTCACTCTACCTTGGCAAGCTCAGCCACGAAGGTATCGACAAACTTTTCCATTTTGGGTGCCGGAAAAGGACGGAGAAGGTCCCTTTGGTGAATGCTAGAAAAATCTCTCACTCGGCCTCAGCAAGCTCGGCCACAAAGGTATCGACAAATTTTTCTTTTGTGTCGGAACGAACTGTGGATGGAGGAGGTGATCGGAGATGAGCTGCTGGATCTTGAAAGATGGAGAGGTTGATGGGTCGGACGCAACCAAAGGAAGAGAGAGGAGCTCACCCGCCGGAGAATGGAAGGAGGTCAACGAAAATGTTGAGGACTGCAGCTCGCCAGAGAGGATCGCCGGCCGGAGTCGCCGGAGGAGGGAGAGAAGATCAGAGAGGATAATAAAAATGCGTACAGATAATAAATATGAGTATAAAATGGCGCAAGTTGAAAACAAATATAAGTATTGTTGCGGCTTACTTGAGGCTACTGAAACCGGTCGAGACAGGACCGTCTTAGCCCGGGAGCGGTCGAGAGCGCAATCAGTCACAGAGGAAAGAGACGGCTGGCAAAGGACCCATTTTACCGTGGAAAACCCCGGAAATGGGTGAAAATCACGTGGTCAGAGCTGTGCCGACCAAACTTCAATATTTGTTGGCGTTGTACATAGCTTTTTAAGAGAAAGCGAGGGCGACAGGCCGCTCCTCGTTACAATTATTGGGAGAGAGAGAGGTGCTCGGAGGGTGACAGGTCACCGCTCACAGAGCTAAGTCTTTTGCCTGCTGCAGAAGGGAATGTTGCGCTCTGAGCGCTCTGGAACCTTCGACTGCTGCTTGAAGGTTGGATTGATGTGGTATGCACGCCTTTGTCTCTGCGGCTTGTATCCTGCTGCGTGAGAGGAGTCTGGATTGTTGGTCTTGTTGGTGGCTGGAACGCTTGTTCTTGAGTGCGCGGAGCGCTTGTTGCTGAGTACGCTGGGGTGCGCTTGGAGAGGTCTTGAGAGTGAAGCACACTGAGGCGTACTTGGAGCGGTCTTGAGAACGAAGCGCACTGAGGCGCGCTTGGAGCGGTTTTGAGGGCAGATCACACGGAGGCGCGCTTGGAGCGGTCTTGAGAGCGGAGCGCGTGGAGGCGCACTTGGAGCGTAATTGAGAGCGGAGCGCGCGGAGGCGCGCTTGGCGCGGTCTTCAGAGCGGAGCGCGCGGAGGCGCGCTTGGAGCGGTCTTCAGAGCAGAGTGTGCAGAGGTGCGCTTGGAGCGGTCTTCAGAGCGGAGCGCGCGGAGGCGCGCTTGGAGCGGACTTGAGGGAGGAGAGCCCGGAGACACGCTTAGAGCGGTCTTAAGTGCGGAGCGCCCGGAGGCCCGCATGGAGCGGTCTTGAGCGCGGAGCGCACGGAAGCGCACTTGGAGCGGTCTTAAGCGCGGAGCGCATGGAGGCACGCTTGGAGCGGTCTTGAGAGGGGAGCACACGGAGGAGCGCTTGGAGCGGTCTTGAGAGCACAGCGCACAGAGACGCTGTTGGATCGGTCTTGAGAGCGCAGCGCATGGAGGCGCTCTTGGATCGGTCTTGTGAGCTCAGCACACGGAGGCGCTCTTGGAGCAGTCTTGAGAGCGCAACGCACTTGGAGCGGTCTTGAGAGCGGAGAGCACAATGGTGCGTTTGGAGCGGTCTTTAGAGCGCAGCGCACAGAGGGGCGTTTGGAGCGGTCTTGAGAGCACATAGCACAGAGGCACCCTTGGAGCGGTCTTGAGAGCGCGGCGCACGGAGGCACCCTTGGAGCGATCTTGAGAGCGGAGCGCGCGGAGGCGTGCTTGGAGCGGTCCCGAGGGCAGATCACACGGAGGCGCGGTTGGAGCGGTCTTGAGGGCGGAGCGCATGGAGGCGCGCTTGGAGAGTTCTTGAGCGCGGAGCGCACAGAGGCGCGCTTGGAGCGGTCTTGAGAGCAGAGTGCAGGGAGAAGCGCTTGGAGCGGTCTTGGGAGCAGAGCGCATGGAGGCGCGCTTGGAGCGGTCTTGCGAGCACAGTGCACGGAGGCGCGCTTGGAGCGGTCTGGAGAGTGCAGCGCATGGAGGCGCTCTTGGAGCGGTCTTGAGAGCGCAGCACATGGAGGTGCACTAGGACCAGTCTTGAGAGCGGAGCGCACGGAGGCGCGCTTGGAGCGGTCTTGAGAGCGTGGCGCATGGATGCGCGCTTGGAGCGGTCTTGAGAGCGCAGTGCACGAAGGCGCCCTTGGAGCGGTCTTGAGAGCGCAGCGCACGGAGGCACACTTGGAGAGATCTTGAGAGCGCAGCGCACAGAGGCGTACTTGGAGCGATCTTGAGAGCGGAGCGATCTGAGTCGCTCTTGGAGCGGTCTTGAGAGGGCAGCACACTGAGGCGCTCTTCGAGTGGTCTTGAGAGCGCAGGGCACAAAGGCGCACTTGGAGCAGTCTTTAGAGAGGAACGCACGGAGGAGCGCTTGGAGAGGTCTTGAGAGCAGAGTGAACGGAGGCGCGCTTGGAGCGGTATTGAGAGTGGAGCGCACGGAGGTGCGCTTGGAGCGGAACGCTTGTTCGAAGGAGGATGAACGCCTTCAAAGGATCTTCGAGGCGCTCGAATATCTTCGAAGGAGGCAAAGAAGATCTTCGAAGGGGTTCTCGAGGATTTCCCTTGCACGTAGGAGGAAAGGAGGGAGGAGAGAGGAGAGAAAAGATGAAAATGAAGGAGGGTCCTGGGTCCTATTTATAGGCCCCAAGGTGGTTATGGTGGTTACACGGTTATCTACAAGCCGATATAATTTTGGATATTTACATCCACCCATAATGGGTGGTTACGGTGGTTATGGTTGCTATGCGGTTATCCACACACCATAACCAATTTATGTGTTATATGCACACATGTTTGTATAGTTTTGTGGTGATACGTACTCATAGGATGGATATGGTTATGCGCACACCATAACCATATTATTTGTAATATTGATGAGTCCCGATTATATACACATATATGGACTCATCTGGGCCGTTTATCTAGTCATTCCACTGCACTTTAGCCTCATTTTAGCTTATATTTATTATCACTTGCTATGTGCACCTCTAGGCCCATTTTGGTGTGATTTCATGCTTTTCTTCTTTAGTAGTTTTCATGCTCCGTTAGGTGCCACTTTTAGTGGCTAGATTCGTGGTTGTGCTGGAATAGGAGTCGTGCAGGTGTTTCCGGTGCAATTCTGCACAGGAACATTGCGCACGATCACCGGTTCTATTGCGCACGACCACTGGTCGTGCGCCACTGATCGTGTGCACTTAACCCTTTTTTATGAGTTCTGTTTGGTGCAGTGCGCACGACCATCTACGATAGTGCGCACGACCACCGGTCGTGCGCCACTGTTCGTGCGCACTTATCATCAATTTCTTGAGTTCTGTTTCAACCAGTGCGCACGACCACCTACGATAGTGCGCACGACCACCGGTCGTGCGCCACTGGTCGTGCGAACATGTTATTTTATAATTTCTATCTTTGCAGGCTCCGTCCAGGCAGAGCGCACGATCACAGGATTCTAGTGCGCACGACCACTGGTCGTGCGCCAATGACCGTGCGCACTGTTTATTCCAGCGCCTATAAATTGTCCTGCTCGCGATTTTAGGTCGGATCCCGAATTTCAGCCGCCGTTTTCCGCCCGGTTTCGTCCAGATTCGCCCCTCCACCGTCGCCCACCATATGGAGGTGCTCCGGGCTTGCTCTTCACGCCAATCTTGAGCCGGAGTTTCCTCTCGGCCTCCTCCTTCATCCAAGAGCTCCAAAGGAAGACCTAGCCGCCATTACCATCAAGCAAGAGGAAGTTTGCAACCTCTACCGGATCGTGACGCGAAGAAGACGGGTCCATTGGAGAGTCGTGACAGCTCTCTCTACCCCGGACGTAGTTGCGGACCAAGCTTGGACGCGGATTGACAACCCGGCGATTCCAACCGTGAATCTCCAACGAGCCTTCGGATTCGGTCGATTTCTTGCCTTATTCTTCTCTTTTTGATGTATTTGTAGCTAGATCTAATCATGATGATGAAGTGGCACTTGAATTAGTTATATTTACATATATATTTCATGTCTATGTGATTGTGTAATTTATCTATTTGAGTTGCTTGAGGTGCGCCGTCGTCCATTTCCATTCCGCCGTCACGTTCGTGTGCCGCACTAGCAATTTCTAGTGGCGCGCTGGTCGAAGAGGTGCTTGCGACCCTCATTCCGCTAGCCTACTCGTCCACCCGCCTACCGAAGCGTGGCATAGCGGCCCGTGTATTCCATCCCGCCTAACGAAGCAGCGCGCTCAAGGCCTGCACAGTTCGATTCCGCTTGCCTACTCGTCCATCCGCCCTTGCGACGCAGCGCGCTCAAGGCCTGCCTAGTCTCCATCCCGCCAAGCGAAGCATTGCATAGCGGCATTGCATAGGAGTAGTTGATAGCTTTTATTTTATTTTCCAAAAGCCAACCCAACTCCCCCGCATTCCATCCGATTTAAGGACTTCAATCTCAAGTCCTTCCTCGAAACCTAACTCCACCTTACTGTGTTCCTCAAGAGACCGACACTCGGGGATTTTCCCCATTATTATTACTTGCGCGACCGGTGCACTTGCTGAATCATCGCATCAAATATGCAGACCATATTGGAGGATTTCACTATTTGCATCACACGATATGAGATTTTACTATTTGCATCTCTATGTTGGGTGGTTACGGGGCTAGTGGGGTTTACTTTGGTCAACCTCATTTCCTCCACCAAATGTGGTGTGTGCTTTGGCTATTCGCAGCCTAGATTGGGGATACCTATCATTTGCCCCCCAAATTCCTGGAGCCCGACACTCTTGCAAGAGTACGAGAATTTTTCTTCCTAGCGTGTGTGCTGAATTAGTGTGGGCAAACAAACCCATTTTAGTCATGCCAGAGGTGAATGATGTGGTGAAGGCACGATAAGAGGTGCGTAAAAGCGGTAGCGAACGACGCGTGTAAGGGAGAAGGTAGCGCAAGGAGGGAAATGTGCG
Source organism: Dactylorhiza incarnata (assembly GCA_033032865.1). Classification (NCBI taxonomy): domain Eukaryota; kingdom Viridiplantae; phylum Streptophyta; class Magnoliopsida; order Asparagales; family Orchidaceae; genus Dactylorhiza; species Dactylorhiza incarnata. The sequence goes on along the minus strand of JAWHQI010000152.1, from coordinate 659,859 downwards.
TGGAAGAAACATACGCGCAACGCACAACGCGGGGCGCATGCGCGCTGTCTCGAGTGGGAGCACCCATGCGCGGGTGCACGGGGAGCGCACCCACCCACTGGGTGTGCGGGGGGGTGTTTAGTCGCGCGCCTTACGCGCACAACGCACGCGGGGTGCACACCGGCGCGCAGGGTGCATGCCCACGCACCTTGCACGAGCGGGGGCATCCTCTTGCAGGAGCCTGCAGGGGCACCCGCGTGCAGGTGCTCACAGTGCACACACCCTCACGTGATGGGTGTGCACCCATGCGCATTGCACGCGGGGGGCGCGCACCCGTGCGCGGGGCGTTCGCGGGACGCGCGCCATCGCGTTTGGCTCTCCCGGGGTGCGTGCTCGGGCGCCTCTTGTGTTTGGTGTGCGCTCGTGCATTTTTGAGTGTGGCATATCCCCGTGCTTTGCACGCATGCAGGGAAGCTTCGCTTGTGGCGGAATACGTCAAAGGTGGGCGACACGGTGGTGGCCCGAACAGAGACGTGTGTGCGCATGATTGTGTGTGGTGTGTCACGCGTACTTGACGCTCTATTTTCGCAAAAACTCATGCGAGTTTTGTTTTTCAGATTTTGAGGCGTCGCTCGCAGGGGAGGCTGATGCGGCTGCACTCCTTGCTAAATGTGGAGCAGATCGAAGTCTGGAAAAATGGTGTAGGATACCTGCAAGATTGGAAGCAACGATTTCACATATGGTGGCGCGGACGCATTGTTATGATGTAACTGGACTTAGTATCAAAGATCTCTCCGAGGATGAGTGTTATGGCGTTGATGTTTAGGAGTAGCTCCTACATTTTGTATCCTTGTACCTTTTGGTGTGGCTTGTACTTTTGTACTTGTACCGTGCACGATATTGTTATTGCGTTTCGGATGCCTCTTATTGGTTGTTTGTGGTGTCAGCGTTGTTTCGTACGCATGACCTTGATTAGAACCAATTTACGGGGGCAGGACCCTAAAGTTTCGACGAAGGGAGAAAGCTTCGTGTCGTGGTAGTGAGGTCACAGGGGGAGGAGAGTGATCTCTCTCTCTCTCTATTCTGGGAGAGGCCGGAGTCCCCTGTTGGGAGATCCGAACACTCTGTTCTGGGAGAAGTCGAGTCCCTTGTTGGGAGATCTGAACACTTTGTTCTGGGAGAGGGTGGAGTCCCTTGTTGGGATATCCGAACACTCTATTCTGGGAGAGGGCGGAGTACCTTGTTGGGAGATCCGAATACTATGTTTTGGTAGAGGTCGGGGTCCCTTGTTGGGAGATCCGAACACTCTGTTCTGGCAGAGGCCGGAGCCTCTTGTTGGGAGATCCAAACACTCTGTTCTGGCAGAGGCTGGATTCCCTTCTTGGAAGATACGAACACTCTGTTCTGGGAGATGCCAGAGTCTCTTGTTGGGTGATCAGAATACTCTGTTCCGGAAGAGGCCGGAGTCCCATGTTGGGAGATCCGAAAACTCTATTCTAGGAGAGACCAGAGTCCCTTGTTGGGAGATCCGAACACTCTGTTTCGGGAGAGGTCAGAGTCCCTTGTTGGGATATCCGAACACTCTGTTCCGGGAGAGGCCGGAGTCCCTTGTTGGGAGATCCGAACACTCTGTTCTGGGAGAGGTCGGAGTCCCTTGTTGGGAGATCCGAATAATCTATTCTGGGAGATGCCGGAGTCCCTTGTTGGGAGATCCGAACACTCTGTTCCGGGAGAGTCCGGAGTCCCTTGTTGGGAGATCTGAACACTCTATTTTAGGGCAAACAGTAAAATTGAAAATGACATTAGTTGTTTGTATACATGTCGGATGCCACATTCCATGGGTAGAGAATAAGCTCTTCTTTGGGATGGTCGCCCTGGGAATTTCCCCCTGCTGGGTCATTCTTGACCTATTGATTCAGGGTCCTCGGGTTGGATAAATTTTCCAAGGTGTCCCAGACGAACAAATCATTCGATTTCTGCGTTCAGTCGCACACAATCTTTTATTTTATGCTCGTGACCTCGATGGTAATCAGAGTACTTGGATTGATCTCCAGAGTTTAGTGTAAGAGTCCTTGGCCTCTGAAGAGAGGGATGATCGTGGATGTCCAGTAATACTTCCGTTCGCGAGATATTGAGTGGGGTGAAGGTTTGATGCCAGTGGTGCCCCCGCCCCCCCCCCCCCCCCCCCCCCCCCCCCCCCCCCCCCCCGTCTTGACGGGAGTCATCGCGAGGCCTGTCGTTGCTCTTTGGTATCGTTGGTGGGTCTTGTTCCCTGTTTCTTTATAGACTGCCATCAAATTGTTGTCGATGAGATTATATTGCTTCGTCCGCAACTATTTGAGCTTCAATGCGGTGAATAAGGTCGGGGTCGCTGGAAGTTGTTTCCGGCATTAGTGCTGAGTAGAAGCCACCAGGGCGGAGCCCTCCTAGGAGGAAGTCACGCAGTAGCTCGGGGTTGATTCCTGGAATCTGGCGTGATTCAGATATGAAACAGTGAAAAAAGTTCTTAAGGGTTTCTCCCTTGTTCTGATGGATCCCTGACAGGTGGGAGGGGTCTTTAACTATTCGGTGGTTGATGATGAACTGATCCAGGAACTGCCGGGTTAGCTCTGTGAAATTGCTAACGACACCTTCCCGGAGAGAATAGAACCATGCCCTTGCTTGGCACTTCGCGTGGCTGGGAACACCTGACACATCAGCTGGTCAGGGGCATTGTAAACCCTCAAGATGGTGATGAAATGATCGACATGCTCTGATGGGTCATCCATTCCATCAAAGCTCTCGATGTTCGGGAGTTTGAAATCATGCGGAATTGGATGTGTCATGACCTCGGGTGTTAATGGTGTAACACCTCCCCTATAATGACCATATAATATGGGTCCGGCCAGGACCCCACAACATATAATCGTCACAGCTTTAGTATTAAAAATGATATAGAATCTACCCAACTCAAAACTCAGAAGAAACACAACGGAAACACTTAACAAAACACAGAAGTTGTCCACATCTACATAGGAGTATCCTGGCCTTATGGCCCTACAAAACCATTGTTCCAAATCATCATCCCAACAACATCAAAATATCTAAAAGCTAATAGCATTTCTATGCTACCTCGGCATGCAAGCCGGAACAACATAATGAAACATAAACATGCAGAAAATTAGTAGAAGGTACACTTCATGAGGCTTAGGCCTTTTTGGACGGCAAGCTAGCTCCAGCTTGCGATCCTTGCCCTGCATCCATTATGAAAAAAGCGGTATAACGAGGGTCAGCTTTGGCTGACCAACAATGGTGTAACAACACACCTCCTCCTGGTCATCCTAGCGGACCCCGAGAACTACATCACCCTGCAAGTCAGCACTTCGTATGCAAATGTAATTAAAGAGCAATACATAAAACAACATGTATGAATGTCACAAGCATCATCTACGTTTTTATGTTAAGCAAATAAAGTTAGGGGCCTACCAATGCAACATGCATGCAAACCTGGGTTTCACCCAAGGCACCCTAAGGCGTGTATGCTTCTAACATAACAACACACATCATAATTTCACAACACACATTGGTACTTCACATTTGCCCAAGGGCACACAAGCCACGTCTAGGCACTCTTGCTCAGATTCCACCACACATGGGAACTTCTCATTTACCCAAAGGCATACAAGCTACATCTGGGCACTCTTGCTCAGATTCCACCGCACATGGGTACTTTACATTTCCCCAAAGGCATACCAGCCACATCTGGGCACTCTTGCTCAGATTCCACCACACATGGGTACTTCTCATTTCCCCAAAGGCATACAAGCCATCGCATTCAATGCTAAGAACCCTTGGTCAGACGCCACCTGCACATGGAGTGCGACACCACCAAGCTTGTCCGCACGCATAGTCATTCTCATTAACTTCACCGCAATTAATACAGAATGGGACTTGTCTTGTCGGGACACCCTCCACACATGACTTGCAATATCACGGGCTGGCTGGCCGACCATAAAGACAATTCCACGCCTTCACATACAAACATGCATCGCAAGACATTCAACATACATAATATTCCTTCCCCAAGCCATCGTTCATTCTCAAACGAAACATAAAAGGCATCATAACGACGTTTTTGCCGTAATCAAATTTCTAGCAAAATCCTTAAAATGCACTTTAAGCAACATCATCGAATCATACCACCGGTCGTGATTTCGGCTTCACACACAATGCCTAATCCGCTAATGAAACAAATCTGTAATGCAAAAATTATGTCAGGGACAGACTCAATCAACCTGATGGTTTCTCTTAAACCAAGGCGGCCCAAACCTCTCTCATTTGAGAGATCCGGTGCCAAAATTTCAGAAATAAAGAAAGGCAAAACAAGAGATGTCATGCACGCATCCCAAAACTAGGAGGAGAGATGTCGTTACCCTTTGAACTATCTTCCTTGTCATGGATCGGTTGAAAAGCACAGATAGAAACGAACACCTTCGAACCCTCTCCGCAAAGTCGATCTTGGATCGACAAACGGAGCTCCGAAGCTCCAACAATGGCGGATCTTGCTCCCATACTTCCTCTAAGCTATCCTCTCACCTTAGCATCCAAAATCACACAAGACTTGAGAATAAGAGAAGAGAACCTCTCTGCCCTTCTTAGTGCTTTCGGACGCACTAACCTGAGCCCTTAGATCAAGATTTAAGAAGATTGGACGTCCAGAAAATGTTACTTACGGATCTGGTTTCGTAAGCTACCGCGCGGCAGTAGTGCTACCGTGTCACGCTAACTTCTTGACGATACCCTCTCGATGAATCCCTCTCGACGATATTATTTCATCGACACAGCGAATATTCCCGTCGATAAAGCGACCGCCAGTGATAATGCTAACGTGTGGCGCTAACTCTCGACGATAACTACTCGATGAACCTTCTCGACGCACCTGCTCAATGAACCTTCTCGACGCACCTGCTCGATGAACCTACTTGACACACCTGCTACAGCTAGCGGTAGCATCTACCGCTTGGAGCTAGCAACAGGGCGCCTGCTTTCAGAACATTGTGAAAATTAGGGTGTTACAAATCCACGCTCTTTAAAAGAATTTCGTTCTCGACATTTAAAATGCTAAAATCATCCTTAACACATACCTGACACAAACAGTTTTGAAAAGTCTTCCTACATTGTTTGCTCGCGCTCCCACGAGAACTCATCTCGCCCGTAATTACTCCAATGCACTTTCACTTGCTTGACCTCTATATTCTGCAAACGTCGGACTTCTGAATCCTCCATGCAAATCGGACGAACTGTCGTCCTCAGATCTTCAGCATCTGGTACTATCATAGACCCAACTAAGTCATTCGGCTCCACAAGAGCTTTCCTCGGCACCGAGACATGGAAAACATTGTTTAATCCACTTATCTCCGTGGACAATGCCAGCAGATTGTGTAACATTCCCCAAACGAATAGACCCCTAGGACGGTTTTGTCACGACTAGGTCATGACAAAACCCTAAGATGCGCAAAGAGAACATAAGAGCTTAGGCATGAGGCGAAAATCGCCATGGTCTGTGGATAGTGATTTTCAGTTACCAAGCCTAGGGTTGGGCTTAGGGCATCGTCGTGACCCATGACCCCACCATGACGTGTCTAACCCAGTAAAGGGGTCCCCTCGTAGTACCTCAATTACCCAACCGTAGAAAGAAAGGGGTATATTGAATACAGCACTAGCGCCGACGCTAGTGGCTAGCGCTGGCAGTAGTGGTGATTTAGGTGAACCGCTGAGACGTACACTGAACCGCTAAGAAGAACTAAATACCATCGAAACGCTAGCGCTGGCGCTAGTGCTAGAGCTAGCGATGGCGGTAGCGGTAGCGCCTGACGATTTCCGAACCGACATGTGTTACGCCACCGAGGGGCTAACGCTGACGCTAGCACTAGCGTCGACAGTAGCTAAATCGATGGGAGACGGTCGGGACTCATTTTGATGGCCAAATTCATGGCCAAGGGAGTCCAAAAGTCCTCCCAATTGATGGGGGTTCATTCCCCCTATCAATTAGAAGAATATTAAGAGTTTTTCCAACCTTTAAGGAGGGTGAAATGAGTGACCTTTGGAGATGGCCGAAATTTTCACCATGAATGGTGTTAATGGAGGAATCCCAAGCTTCATCTCCCCGCCCACCAGGATTTGGCTCTATAAAAGGGCTCAAGGGGCGGAGGGAATGAGTTTCCCCCAATTTCTAGAAGAATTCTCATACCTAGGCACCTACCAGCATGACACCCAAGAGCTCTCGACCAACCATGGCGGACCAGCGATCGACACAGCTACAAGCCGCAATTCAGGTCCTCCCCTCTCGTCTATTTCTTTGTGAGTAGATCATATCATTTTGCCCACTAGATTTGGGGCCAATTGGTCTTGAATTGGCATGGCAGGAAGCTTGTGATCAAGCTTTCTTCCCTCGTTAAAATTTCTGATTCCGGCCGCCTCCGGCCGGCCAACCACCGTACATCGCCGGTTACCACCTCAAAGGAAGTGGTGGAGGCATTGGCCGACCGGGAGAGCATCTAGGTGGCCGGGAAATCACCTCCCAAGTTGCTACAGGATGGTCCAACCGTGTCCGTTGGCTGATTGGAGAAGATGAAGGGATGCCCTTCGTTTGTGCTTTAAGATCTATGCAAGTTATGTAGTGATATATTTGATATTCCTATTTCTGTCCCTTTACTGTCAGTAGTTAGAAATAATTATATAAAAAAATACTTACTCTCCCCTGATGAAAAAGTGGCCAACACCAAAGTTGTAGCCCTTGGTGTGTACTTTAATGTAAAATTTGTTTCAGCCAAAAAGGAGAAATATAGCTCCCTGTAGAGCCATTTTGGTGGGGCTGGTCCGTAGGGTGGGACAGCCACTATTTCTTAAATAACTTTTGATGGGAAAATGATATTGGATTGACATTTGAAACATAGGCTGTCTATACCTACACCCTTAACATATCCAAAAATGGGAATTTTTGGAGGAAAGTTTTCTAAGGTTTTTGTAAAAATTTAATAAATCATATATTAATTAATTTTAGGGTCTAATGACATCCAATCCACTCCAAATTTTGGTGGGATGTCCTTAGGGTCATGATATGACACTGGTAAAACTTTAGCCCAATTGGGACTGATTTGGTTGGCTAATTAGTTAACCCAAGTTTGGTCAAACTAGGTCAAACCAGGTCAAAAGTGCACATGATGGAATTAGGTGGTCAAATCTCGTCAATGTGATGTGAAATTTGGGCCACTAGTTTAGGATCACATAAGACGCCCCCAGTAATAATTTGGGGTGATGTGTGGTGGATATGCCATTGGACCCTAACTTTAACCTTAGGGTTGCACTTTAAGCCTTGTGAAGGACATAGGGGCACATTTCCTTAAATGGTCATGAAACTTGATAGATAAGTTCATAGATTGTAAATATTCCCTAGGAAATTTTATGAGAATTTTAAGAACACTTATCCCATCTGATTTAGGTTATAACCTTTTTAGGGAACTTTCTTATAAGAGAAATTTACATGCTCAAGTGATCTTGGATGTTGATGAAAGTTTGGTAGATTACATATAACCATGATATAGACCTCTGATAATCTTTGTGTAATTTATGTATTGATTTAATTAGTACTTCATTCACAAGTCATTTATTTTGTCTTAAGATTATGATAAATAAATGAGGGCAAAATATTCTTTGGAAAAATATGAAACTTGATGATAGAGCATTTTAGGGCAATAGAAAGCTCTGTGAATTTTTGTATAATTATTAGAATCATTTATCAGTAGGTTACTTCACAATGATCCCTAGTTTGGATTTATTTGAAATATATATTTATGTGACTAATTAGTTCTGATAAATTCTAAAACTTAGTCAGTAAACCTTTCTGATCATTATAGGGCTTGGTAATTTTCCCAAAATTTTTGGACAAGTATTTTTGGTGGTTCCTTCTTTAACTCACAATATTGGAAAATGGTTTAATATTTTAATTAGAGGTCAAATCATTACTGTAAAATTGTGATATTCTGAATTTACTGTTATTTTGACATCATAGATATTCCATAATTTTATGGGAGCTTTATCATAAGGAGATCTTTCACTTCATGTATAATTTCATACTTGGCCAATGTTGGAGAAATTAAAATAAATGCCAACTAATTAGGGAAAATGTGATTCTCTGGATTTAGTCTTGGAATATTATGATAGACTCCCAGTAATAATCTTGAGTCAGTCGGATGAATATTTGGGTTACCTCCTCTTATGCAACTCATATAATTCATTTGGTCTACGTATAGTAAAACTGTAAAACTTGGGTAAATTGAAGACCAGTAGGGTGAAATGGAAGGTAGATGGTGTATCTAGTCTGGTTGAGAAGATATGAGGTCACAAAAAGGAGTTTATGTGATGAAAGTGTGCTTCGTGAGTTAAGGGTTAAGTTGTGCTCGGGATTGACGAAAGATCATCTTTCCCGTGGGGAGTCGGAAAACACTTAGGAGGTTAATTCAAGTGTAATGATAAGAAGGGTAATTCTAATGGGTAGTTACCAATAATATTAAGTGCCTTAGAAAGAGAGAGATTTGGGGTGTCATCCCATCATAGCTCCTTGTACCGCTGCGAGCCCCTCATTGGGTAATCCTCGAGAAGTGCAGGGTTAACCCTAAATCATAGGAATATGATGATATTCAGGATTAACTCAATAATACACACACCCACATCCCGTGTTTACGGGAGTTTAATTGGTCTAGAATCACAAGCGGTAGGCTCAGTGGTGGTTGGTACGGACAGGTTAGTTCGGCGAGCCGGTGGCTCGAAAGGTTATTGTGTCAGGCAGGTTAGTCCGAGGAGCTTAGGGCTCCGAGATAGGTGGTAACATATTGTATGTGCATAAAGGTGGTGGGTCATTAGTATTGACGGTCGACGCACCGACGTCGATACTTTGGCTCGGTAGGTGTGGTTAATACTTTACCAAAGAAAAGTCTGGTGGATTAGCCAACAAGAGTACGCAGGAGCTCCGTTGTTGTGTCCTTAGTGTTGAGGCGTATGATAGGTCTAGGTTAGGTAGTGCAGATACCAACCTAGAGGTTGGCGATGCCCAACCCACCTCTTCCGTTTTCCACTACGGATGTATCCTGGGAGTCTTGCTAGCTCCAAAAAGGGGGAACTAAAGGTCTGTGCGCATAGTGTCATAGTGTGTAAGTTGCACTTGTATGAACATAACATTAACAACATAACCTTGCATACATGGCATAAATATTGCATTTCAACCTCTACCCCTATCGTATGAATTGGTTATGGGACTTTTTATACGATAGGCCCTGCTAAATGACCCCTTGGTCTATAAGTTTGTGTGGGCATCCCTATAAAACAATGGTTACTTTTCTATTCTTACTTACTGTCCTTTACATGCTCTTTATCATGCTCTTTTTACTGCTTTGATTATATATGTACACCTGTGTAGTGGTAGTTGTTCCTGTAGCTAGGCCACGCTAGCTGCTTTGTTTTGTACCCCTTGTTGTCCTCCGCTTCGTCCTCCCGCTCGGTGCCTAGGGCCACTAGGGGATGGATGGGGGGCGGGGGCGGGGGGGAGGGGGGTGGGGACGGCGATGATTAGTCTTCTTGACTAACGGTCGGTGGACCTTATCATTTTAGGTGACCGAGGAGACGCTTCAGCACCAGAGGCCGGTGCAGATGGAGGCAGGATCCATGAGTGTTCTGTTTGTTTTAGTAGATTATGCTTCCACGAGTGACTTTTGTAGTGAGGCTATGATGTACTGAGCATGCGCCCTTCTACTGTTATATTTTATTCCGTTATTTCAAGTGGACATCTTATATTTTCAGATATTATATTCGTGTGGTGTGGACTTGATTTCAAGTTAATCAATTGTATACTTTTCTTCTATCGTGATTGATATGGCCGACAGAATCGGCGTTTTGTAGTGGCGACCTTCCCGAGTGAAGGTGTCACTGCAAAGTGCAGGTTCTGGGCATAAGACCCGAGTTTTCAAAAAAAAAGGGGGTCTTACAAACTGGTATCAGAGCAAACCTCAATCCGAAGAAAAAAAGTCTACAAACCCTGGGCCACCCCGCACGAGCTTAGTTTGAGGACAAACTAGCAGCAGAAGCAATGGTGTGCCCATATGGGGAATCACATGAAAAGAAAAAGTCCATTGTTAACTGAATTATCTTTAGCTTAATCCCATTACGAGTGTCAATTTCCTTTTGTAGCCTGCGACGAACCCTACCCCGCAGCATGGAGTGCCTCCGACTCCAAACGTCATCCCACCGCCACCGGCTCCTAATCCTTTCCAACAGACGGAGATGGGGCAGACACTAACTGACATATTGGATGCATTTAGAGCATAGCAGGCACCGGCTCCTCAGCCAAACCCTGGAGCCAATTGGCTGAGTGTCTTCCGAGGTCTCTCTCCGCCATCATACCTCGGGACAGAGACAGTTGTGCGGACGGAGGAGTGGGTAGACATCATGGAAGATATGCTGACAGTGATTCAGTGCCCAACAGAGATGGAGGTGCCACTGGTGGTCTTATGCTTGGAGTCCCATGCGAAGAGATGGTGGAAGTCGCTGCGGGACACCACTTATGCTGGATTAGAGGCTGCCGATGTTTCCTGGGATGACTTCAAGGCAGCACTGTTGGAGCATTTTGTGCCGCAGTCTGCAAGAGATGAGTTGGAGGATAGATTCCTGCAGTTGAAGCAGGGGAGCAGGACAGTTCTGGAGTACCACCGGGAGTTTACCCACCTGGCCCGGTTTGCGGACTCTTATCAGCTGGATGACGCATGATATGCAAAGATGTTCTACAAGGGCCTTCGTGACGAGCTGAGATAGGCCCTCCTCTTCGTCTCCGATGGCAGTATGACAAAGATTATGGACATGGACAAGAAGATGGAAGCAGACCAGCACACCATTCGTGGAAGGAAGAGACCGATGGAGGATCAGGGGCGGAGTGGCAGGAGAGACAAGCAGAGAGGCCGAAATGCTGGGGAAAGAAGGACGAAGAACCGACCTCGCCAAGTGGAGAGGCAGGAGCAGAGGGAGCCAGTAGTGTTGGCTCCTCAGCCTCTACAGATGCGGGAGATGCCGAGAATTGGAGGAGGTGGGCCACCTCCCCCACCAGAGTGCTACCACTTCCACCAGACTGGCCACATCTGGAGGAACTACCCTCAGAGGAATGCACCACCAGCAATACAGGCTGCACCACTGGCCCAGCATTTCGGGGGCCGAGGACGTGGTCGAGGCCTTGGATTTCAGGGCGGAGACCGAAGACAGAATAGGGACCAAATGTATGCTCTGGACCTATCACAGCCCCGGGACCCCTCAAGGGTCATTACATGTACTTTTAATGCCTTTTTGGTTTATGTTCATTAGTACCTAGCAAACCTTAGTTTTACATTAGCTTTGAACCAAACAAACAAAAACCACCCAAGTATAGTAGTTGTCTGCGGCAAGCCCGCATACAACTTATTCGATACGGGAGCCTCACACTCGTTCACCTCGGAAGATTTCGTGGATGATCTGGACCAAGTCCAGCACTTCGAGGACATCCACAGGAGGGTGCAGTTCCCAGACGGATCGGAGATAGTGACGAATACAAAGTGCAACATGAATGTAGAGATTGGAGGGAAGCTGTTCAAAGCACCGACGACGCTCTTGAAGATGAAAGACTTCAAACTAATCCTGGGCATGAGCTGGCTACACGGGAACCAGTCAAGAATTGACTACCTGATGAGAAGGATTGTTCTGAATCACGAGGACACGAAAGTGGTAGTCGAAGGTATCATACCCAACTCCCGTCTCTTATTATCATCTGTTCAGGCCGTCAAGGCCCACCTACAGGGAGATGAGGTATACCAGGTGCTGTTCGAGGCGATGGAGGCGAAGGATTTTGTGGCCAGCATCCCTGTAGTATGGGATTTTGCCGACATATTCCTGGAGAAGTTGCCAGGGCTGCCACCGCACCGCGAGAAGGATTTTCAGATCCAATTGGTGCTATGGGCTAAGACGGTATCTAGAGCTCCTTATCGGATGGCCCCGAAGGAGCTAGCAAAGTTTCGGAGCCAGCTGCAGGAGCTGGGGGAAGCTGGGTTCGTTAGACCGAGTTCCTCGCCTTGGGGAGATCCAGTGTTATTCATGAAGAAGGAGAAGGATGGGTCGCTCAGACTCTGCAATGATTATAGAGCCCTGAACAGGCTGACGGTGCGGAACACATACCCTTTGCCGAGGATAGACGGGTTATTTGACCAGCTGGAGGGAGCCCACTGCTTCTCAAAGCTGAATTTGTGGTCAGGGTATTACTAGCTGTGGATTCAAGAGTAGGACATCCCGAAGATGGCTTTCAGCAGCCGATACGGACTATACGAGTTCACTGTGATGCGGTTCGGGCTCACGAATGCACCATTAGCTTTTATGAGCCTGATGAACCAGGTGTTCAAGCCATATCTCGACATCTTTGTCATGGTGTTCATCGACGACATCCTCATCTATTCGAGGACGGAGGAGGAACATGCACGTCATTTGGCACTAACATTAGAGAAGCTTCGGGAGCACCGCCTGTATGCAAAGTTCAGCAAGTGTCAGTTTTGGCTGAAGGAGGTGGCCTTCTTAGGTTATATTATCAGTGGAGCGGGTCTAGCAGTGGATCCCGCGAAGAACCAGGCAGTACAAGATTGGCCACTGCTGAAGACGACCACCGACGTGCGGAGCTTCTTTGGGCTTGCCGGTTATTACCGGAAGTTCGTACAGGGGGTTTCCCAGATAGCCCTCCCGCTCACATCCCTGACGAAGAAGGATACTACTTTTGTTTGGATGCCGCAATGAGAGGCGCTCTTCCAGGAGCTGAAGGGTCAGCTTACGACGACCCCCATCCTTGCCCTTGCATCGGGGAAGGAAGGATTCCAGGTGTACACGGATGCGTCATACCAGGGGATGGGTGCCATTCTGATGCAGAACGAGCACGTGATAGCATACACTTCCCGCCAGTTGAAGAACCATGAGTGGAACTACCCGGTGCATGACTTGGAGATGGGAGCGGTTGTGTTCGGCCTGAAGATCTGGCAGCACTACCTCTATGGCGTCCACTGTGACATATTTTCAGATCACAAGAATCTGAAGTACATAGATACGCAGAAGGAGCTAAACATTCGACAGAGGCGTCGGGTGGAGTTCTTGTCCGACTACTAGTACACAATGCATTACCACCCAGGGAATGCAAATGTGGTAGCGGACGCACTGAGCTGGAGAGCTACCACGTTGGGAGCAGAGCCCCAGTTGATGGCCATGGAGCTAGTATAGATGTTCGAGGACTTGCAGATCTACTTAGTATCTGAGGATGATACGGAGCTTTATGAGCAGTACCCGGCGACGATGAGTACCACATATGACATCCGAGACCGCATCAGGGATGGGCAGAGGCAGGATGCCAAGCTAGAGCCGATATTCAGAGCCTTGGATGCAGGCTTAGTCGAAGACTATTCATTGAAGGACGACCTATTGAGCTTTAGAGGCCGAGTGTATATACTGGCAGGAGGCCGGATTCGAGAGGACATCATGACAGAGGCTCACTATAGTAGGTATTCGGTGCACCCGGGTATCACCAAGATGACGACGGACTTGAAGAGGACCATGTATTGGACGGGCATGAAGAGGGATATCACCTATTTCGTGACCGGCTGCGAGTCCTGCCAGCTCGTGAAGGCGGAATGCAAGAACCCAGCCGGATTATTGCAGCCACTCCCGGTGCCGGAGTGGAAGTTCGACGACAACGCGATGGACTTTATACATGGTCTTCCCCGATCACATGCGGGGAATGACTCGATATGGGTAATCATCGATAGATTGACGAAGGTGGCCAGATTCATTCCAGTCAGAAAGGACACATCGGTCGGCGATTTGGTATGAAGGTTCGTGGAGCAGTTTGTTCGGTACCATGGCATGCCTAGGAAGATTGTGTTGGATCGGGATGGACGATTTACATCGAGAGAGTGGAGAGCGGTGCAGGCTTACTTGGGCACATGACTGACATTCAGAACTGCATTCCACCCCCAAACAGACGGGCAAACGGAGCGTACCAACCGGACATTGGAGGATTTTCTACGTCTATGCATTCTGGACCGCGGGGAATCGTGGGAGAGACTGTTGCCGTTGGTCGAGTTCTCGTACAACAACAGTCACCAGGCCAGCATAGACATGACACCTTATGAGGCATTATACGGATGGAGGTGTAGGACCCCATTGTCTTGGATCCAGGATGAGGATCCTAAGGCACTCGGCTCAGAGTTCGTGGAGGACATGGAGGCTCAGGTGAGGCTGATTCGAAACAGGATGCTGGAGGCCCAGAGCAGGCAGGCCAAGTATTATGATACGTGACATTGTCTGGTAGAGTTCCAGGTGGGAGATCGGGTATTCCTAAAGATGTAACACCCCAAAAATCGTAGTTCAGCGAGTTAGGCGGAGTGTTAGTGCTGTGCTCGGGATAGGCTAAAAATTCCATAGCAGCTCTTCGCGTACGACCAGTGTTCCTCTTCGCGCACGACCAGTGATCGTGCGCCAATGATCGTGCGTTAATTCGCAAGAAATTGGAGTTCTGTTGCGGTAAGCGCGCACGATCAGGGGAAGTGCTTCGCGCACGACCACTGACCGTGCGCCGATGCTCGTGCGCCCTGTTTATTCTGCTCCGCATTTATGAGCGGAGAAGACGATCCGACCGATCGAAAAAGTTGGAATTCGATCCGATGGCTGTGATTAGTTGCTGGGGGGTCTTAGGTCTTTGGAGAGGGATTAATCCCTCGTTAATTCAAGGCCTTTCTCTCTCCAAGGCTAGAGAAAGAAGAAGGAGGCAAGGAAGAAGAAGGAGAGATCCCGCCATTGACGGAGCTCCGGAGCTCCGTTTCGTGAGCCATTTCCAGATCTGGAGAGTGCAGCCCGGTGCGATTCTTTCCCTCCGATTGAAATCTCGGATCTATGACGGGGAAGAGAGCTCCAAGGGTAACGATTCTTTCTCCCGGTCTTAGGACGTGTTCTTTGTCCTCTCTTTCTTTTTCTATGCTTGCATGAGGACTCCCTTTCACCTAATGGGTGAAGTGTAGGATTTCCTCTAGTTCTTCGGAACTCCGGGTTGATTGTGTCCGTCCCCGGCATATTGCATCTAGAAATCCGGTAGTCGTGCGGATTTAGGCATTGTGTGTGAAGCCTATTCGTGGCCGTGAGCCCGAATCGGTGATGCTTGATTTTCGACATTGCATTTAGGTTAGGCCTAGAATGCGTGCCGGAGAATGACTCCGTGAGATCATCTATAGTACTGCGGGACTTGGGATTAGGCGTCGTGTGAAGATCCTAACGAAAGCCCCTTGCTTGGAGAGTGGTGGAATGCAAACCTTAACCACGAAATTAAAGTGAGTCGTTGTCTACCTCCTTCGTTGGTTGTTCTAGTGAAGCCTAGGGCCACTTGGTTGGTTTAGGTGCGTAACTTATCGTGATTGGGAACGCCCGTCGGTGTTTCCTTGCAAACGGGCCGAGGTAAAGCTACACCCGCATTGTTGTTGTTAACGCGATGATTTGAGCAACGGGCACAAGCTTGTACCGAACGCACACCATGCTTATCGGCGAGAGGGGGAAACCTCGGGACGCCGTGTGATCATGGGATAGACCTGTTTGGGAGGGTTCCTCCAATAGGTAAATGCTCAAGCGTTCACTAAGTTCTTTAGCTTAGCTGGTTACGTGTGGTCGTGAGGACCCGCGGTTGGTTTTGGATTGATGTTATGATTAGCCTCATGCGTTGCTTAGGCGGTTGTGGGGAACCTTCGGGTGAACCCAACCAACATCATGTGCATTCCCAGGATTAACACTATTTGTTGCTACACCTAGAAGATGGATTGTGCTTGAAACCTCACCTTGTGTAGTTTGCACCTTCCTTAATACTACCTGCTGCTTGTAAAACTTGTTTGCAGGGAAGAAGCTCCGCCACCCTGGGAAAGGGGTGGGGTCGTTATAATTTGGTCAGCTGTGCTGACCGTTACCTTGTTTGCCACCTATTGGTGGAATCTTCTTATGCAGGTGCAGGTGAGCCTAGCGGGAAATAGCGGGCAGTGGCCCTTTTTGCTGCGTTGGCCCTCGAAGGCCAGCCTCTTTTCTGCTTTTCATGTATTGCCGGCCTGCGTGCCGAAGTATGTTTAGGGAGTTTTGTACATTTTGGAATGTAAGGCCTTAAGGCCGTAACTCTACACTTTGTTTTGTTTCATTCCTGTGATAGTGGACTATTCTGAAAGAAATGTTAAATCTTTATGCTTCCGCTTATGTTTAGTATACTCTGGTGTAGTTCTTTTCTGTATATCTCCTTTTAACGCCTAGATAGTGTGGTTAGTATAGCGTGGTGTCCCGACCAGATCTACTGTTATATTATTTGTGCTGGCAGGGTGTTACAAAAGATACGTCTGATGCATGGAGTCTCGCGGGTACGCGGGCGAAAGAAGCTCAGTCTGAGATATATGGGGCCCTATAGGATCCTGGAGCTGATCGGCCCCTTGGCTTAGAGACTGGAGCTACTGCCGGAGTTAGCAGGATTGCACGATGTCTTCCACGTCTCCTCACTCAGGAGGGCTCTACTATGGCCAGAGCAGCAGATATCTACTACATAGGGGAGTTAGCTACTGATCGGTCAGTTAACCTAGAGCCGGTCCGGATAGACGACACGGAGATGCGAGTCCTGCGGCGCAAGAAGGTTCCATTGGTCAAAGTCCGATGGCGGAACCATGGACAAGAGGAGCACACCTGGGAGCCGCTGGTCTTGATGCAGCAAAAGTATCCGGAGCTCTTTACGACAGGTATAACTTAATTTATGTTTGGGATGTTACATTTAATCACTTACTATAGGAACCCCACAGGCCTAACCTGAATTTCGGGGACAAAATTTTTATTTTTATGTATTGGGATTTGTAGCATCCCCCAAACGACTAGACCCCTAGGACAATTTTGTCATGACTAGGTCATGACAAAACCCTAAGATGCACAAAGCGAACATAAGAGCTTAGGCTTGAGGCGAAAATCGTCATGGTCTGCGGATAGTGATTTTCAGTTACCAAGCCTAGGGTTGGCCTTAGGGAATCGTCGTGACCCATGACCCCACCATGACTTGTCTAACCCAGTAAAGGGGTGTTGGAGTTGCCATTGTGATCTAGAAGTGGTCAAACATGTAATCTCACTGCCAACGCGATATGAGCCTGCAGGGTCGCACATAAGAGCATGTGGAGAAGTTGGAAGATTGACTGTGTTGGTAAAGGTTACCAATCACCATATAGAATGGGGAAGTCCAGCAAATGTTGCTGTCTGAATTCGTCGGATATGATTCGTCGGAATTCGTCGGGTTTACACGGATTGGATTCGTCGGATTCGTCGGGATTCGTCGGGTCATTCCGTGGAAACTCGACGAACTGTGACAGAGATCCTTCACTCGACAAAGTGTTGTCGTCTGTCTGGATTCGTCGGATTCGTCGGGATTCGTCGGGTCATTCCGTGGAAACTCGACGAACTGTGACAGAGATCCTTCACTCGACAAAGTGTTGTCGTCTGTCTGGATTCGTCGGATTCGTCGGGATTCGTCGGGTCATTCCGTGGAAACTCGACGAACTGTGACAGAGATCCTTCACTCGACAAAGTGTTGTCGTCTGTCTGGATTCGTCGGAATTCGTCGGGATTCGTCGGGTCATTCCGTGGAATCTCGACGAATTATCACAGAGAGCCTTGACTAGGCAATTGTTGCCGTCTGTTGAGATTCGTCGGATTTCGTCGGGTTGTCCCGTGAAATCTCGACGAATGATCTTCCGTGAAATTCCGACGAATTGTAACAGAAGCCCTTATTCTGATGTGTGGTCTGCGGATAGTGATTCTTCTAGAAGCTGTTTATCCTTTGGGTATAAATAGGACTTCGTTTTAGGGTTCAAGATGACTGACAAAGAGAAAGGCCGACGGAAGTGTTCCGCTCTCGCCCGAACCCTAGACGGAAGGAGTTCCGTCGCTCGTTCGCCTCCGCCGACCTCCTCTCCGTCGATTGTCGCTGGCATTGTTCTTCCTGAAGCGGATCTAGCAATTCGTGGAAGTGCAAGGTGCAGCCTTTCTTCCTTCCGAATTGCGTGCGACGTGACTTGGCGTTCTCCCGGCTCGTGTGGACTTCTGTAGAGACGTAGACATAATTCTACGTGAGAACTCTTCTTGCCATCGACAGGGATCAACTCTTGGAGCATCTTGGTTGGATTTGATCCAACCCCATTGAGGTAATTTTTACCTAGTATTTTATTAACTTCTTGATTCAACATTCATGGCCGATCCAAGCATTTTTGGGTTGTTTCTGTTTATTTCCGCTGCGCCTACATCTGATGTATGGTTCTAGAAAAACCCAACAGTGGTATCAGAGCTAGGTTTTGGTCTTGGATGTTGTTTCAGAAGTTTGGTTATTCCAGTACGTGCAAATCTAGGTATTTAGAAGCGTTCTAAATGTCAAGATTTCTTCCTGGAACATCAAATGTTGATGATTTTAAAAGGGGGTCTTGGAACCCCGCCAGGAACGTCTGGGATTTCGTGGTAATTTCTAATTGTTAGAAATTATTGTCTCCTTAGCAGTAACCGTCCCTCAAGTGGTTAATGAACCCTTGTTCTGTTTTGGATTTTGAATCCAACAATGAGAGACGAGCTTGTCTACTGCTTTAAGTCGAGTTGTCTTTGCCTTTGTCCAATGCATGTAAATCTGAAGATTTGGAAGAGTTCTAAATGTCCAGATTTAGCCCTTTCATCTATCAAAGGTTGATAGTCTTATGTAGTGCACATAAGGGATGCATGAGGATTTTAGAAAGTTTGTTTTTCTGTGGATGTGCACATTGATCAAATGTTGATCATGGTTAAGTGTTAACCTATCTTTAAAATTCCCTTCATCAAATATTAAGTGTTCGGATGCCTTCCGATGGATGACACTCTTCCTGCCTCGATCGATGAAGTGTGGGCTTGCCAAAGCAAGGTGCATTAATCTATCTTGGTAAGGGTGCGAGCGGATAATTGTGATATCCCACTGTCGACATCGGGTCTAACTTAACTAGGTGACCTCAAAGGTTGAGTGCCTAGAGGCATAGGGTTGGCATGCTCCATATGATGGATGCGAATAAGGAGTTATTCACCAGCCATACAAGAATTGCATGAGGATGCAATTGGCAAGCGTTGCCTACCTAAATAACCGCATTATGAGAGGAACGCCAAAGCGGACTCGTGGTGTTGGTGAAATACGGATCTTGTCCACTAAGAGAGTAGCTCGCATGGACTCTCCGAATTGATAGTGAGGGCTATCATTTTGAATAAAATAGTGGGAGTATTTAATTAAAGTCCAAATTAAAAATAAATTGTATTTTGAAATTAAGGTACTAATTAGATTCTGCATGAATTCTTGTAGAATTCCATGGCAAGTGGTTCACATTCCACCTTGTCCCTAAGAGCTATCCTTGAGAAGGACAAGCTTAGTGGGACGAACTATATGGACTGGTATAGGAACCTGAGAATTGTTCTCAGGCAAGAGCGAAAGCTCTACGTCTTGGAAGAAGAAGCCCCCGAGGTGCCGACCGGGAACTCGTCCCGTGTTGATAAGGATGCTTATAAGAAGTATACCGATGACGCCTTATACGTCGAGTGCCTTATGCTTGCCACCATGAACTCTGAGCTTCAGAAGCAACACGAGAACATGGGGTGCAAGGAGATTGACGAGCACCTAAAGAAAATGTTTCAAGGGCAAGCTCGTCAAGAGAGGTTCGATGTCACGAAGGCCTTATTTCAGTGCAAAATGGGAGCTCGAGACTCGGTTGGTACTCACGTACTCAAGATGATTGGGTATATAGAGAACCTGGAGAGACTGGGTTTTCCTCTGGGTCAAGAGTTGGCCACAGATCTTATCCTGCAATCGTTGCCGGATAGTTATGAGCAGTTCGTCTTGAACTATAACATGAATGAAATAGACAAGACACTGCCCGAGCTCCTAGGCATGTTGCGAACTGCCGAAATAAACATGAAGAAGGCCAAGCCTGCTAGTCCCATATTGATGGTACATAAAGGCAAGGGTAAGGCCAAGGGCTTCAAGAAGACGAAGGTGGGACCTAAGTCACATCTTGAGCCCAAATCTTCTGCGCTGAAAAAGAAGAGCACCGTGAAGGAAGGGAAATGCCACCACTGTGGCAATGATGGTCATTGGAGGAGGAATTGTCCTTCGTACATTGAGGGTCTGCAGAAAATGAAGGGAGGTATGACTTCCGCTTCGGATATTTACGTTATAGAGATAAACCTTTCTGCTCCTTCATCTTGGGTATTGGATACCGGATGTGGTTCTCACATTTGTACAAATGTGCAGGAACTAGGAAGGAGGAGATTGCTGAGTAAAGGAGAGGTGAACCTACGTGTCGGCAATGGAGCAAGAGTTGCTGCTGTAGCCGTAGGGGTTTACCGTCTTTCTTTGCCCAGTGGGCTTGTAATAGAACTTAATAATTGTTATTTTGTTCCGGCCATAACTAGAAACATTATATCCATTTCATGTTTGGACATGATTGGATTTTCTTTTATAATTAAGAACAATTGTTGTTCTATATTTAAGAATGATGTTTGTTATGCTGTAGCTCAATTGTTTAATGGTCTTTATGTTTTGAACCTGGACCATCCGATCTATAATGTAGATAGTAATAAAAGACTAAGAACAAATGACTCAAATCCTACATATCTCTGGCATTGTCGTTTGGGCCATATAAACGAGAAGCGCATATCCAAGCTCCATAAAGATGGACTATTTGACTCATTTGATTATGAATCATTTGAGCGATGTGAGTCTTGTTTATTAGGCAAGATGACTAAAGCCCCTTTCACTGGTTATACTGAGAGGGCTGAGGATCTCTTGGGTGTTGTACATAGTGATGTATGCGGACCCATGAGTTCTATGGCTAGAGGTGGGTATTTCTACTTCGTTACATTTACTGATGATTTCAGTAGATACGGATACGTGTATCTTATGAAGTGCAAATCCGAAACCTTTGAAAAGTTCAAAGAGTTTAAGAATGAAGTGGAGAACCAATTGGGTAAAAAGGTTAAAGCACTCCGATCTGATCGAGGTGGCGAATACCTGAGTCATGAGTTCCGTGATCATCTGAAAGAGTGTGGTATTGTATCACAGCTCACTCCACCTAGGACACCGCAGCATAATGGTGTGTCTGAGAGGAGAAATCGTACTCTGTTAGACATGGTACGGTCGATGATGAGTCATGCAGACTTGCCTGTTTCCTTTTGGGGTTTTGCTTTAGAGACTGCTGCAATGTCACTGAATCGCGCTCCGACGAAAACGGTTCTAAAGACACCATATGAGATATGGACTGGGAAGCGTCCTAGTATGTCGTTCATTAAAATTTGGGGCTGTGAGGCATACGTACGACGTCAAATGCCTGACAAGCTGGAACCCAAATCAGATAAGTGTTATCTGGTGGGATATCCTAAGGAAACGAAGGGATATTACTTTTACCTACCGTCTGAGGGCAAAGTGTTTGTCGCAAGGACGGGTGTCTTCTTGGAGAAAGAGTTCTTATCAAGAAAGACGCAAAAGGTAGAACTTGAAGAAGTTCAAGAACCACAAATAGTGAATGAACCAGAGTTGGATTCTGAGCCAGGACTACAAGATGTTGTAGCTAGAGAACCTGCTCACGAAACACAAGTCCTACGTAGATCTGGTAGACCAAGATTTGAGCCTGAGAGATATGGATTTCTCATGTCTCAAATAGGTAATGTGTTGCTTATGGATCATGATGATGAACCAGCAACCTACCAAGAGGCTATGAATGGACCGGACTCCGACAAATGGCTTGAGGCTATGAAATCCGAAATGGACTCCATGTATATAAACCAAGTTTGGAACTTGGTGGAACCACCTGAAGGGGTACGACCCATAGGGTGCAAGTGGGTCTTCAAGAAGAAGACCGACATGGATGAGAATGTACAGACATTCAAAGGGCGACTGGTGGCTAAGGGTTTCAAGCAAATTCATGGTATTGACTATGATGAGACCTTTTCCCCTGTTGCCATGGTAAAGTCCATTAGGATATTGCTTGCTATTGCTGCGTATTATGACTACGAGATCTGGCAGATGGATGTCAAAACGGCTTTCCTAAATGGAAACCTCCTTGAGGAAGTGTACATGACACAACCCGAGGGTTTTGTATCCCCAAATGAAGCCACTAAAATATGCAAGCTGAATAAGTCCATCTATGGATTGAAACAAGCCTCTAGAAGTTGGAATCTTCGTTTTGATGAGAAGATCAAAGAGTTTGGTTTTGTCAAGAACGAGGATGAACCGTGTGTTTACAAGCGAATCAGTGGGAGCATTGTTGTCTTCCTGATATTGTATGTAGATGACATACTGCTGATCGGGAATGACAAACCTACCCTGAAAGTTGTTAAGAACAACCTAGGGAACTGCTTTTCTATGAAGGACTTGGGTGAAGCGACTTACATACTCGGTATTAAGATCTATAGAGATAGATCGAAGAAGTTGCTGGGTTTGACCCAGAGTACGTACATTGACAAGGTGTTGAAGCGGTTCAACATGCTTGAGTCCAAGAAAGGATTTTTGCCCATGTCTCATGGTGTGAATCTCTCTAAGGACCAGTGTCCAAAATCTTGTGAAGATAAGGACCGCATGAAGTTGATTCCATATGCTTCGGCAATTGGGTCAATCATGTATGCAATGTTATGTACTCGACCCGATGTCTCTTTTGCTTTGAGCATGACTAGCAGGTATCAGTCTGATCCCGGTGAATGTCACTGGATAGCCGTAAAGAATATCCTGAAGTACTTGAGAAGGACTAAGGATGTATTCTTGGTGTATGGTGGAAAGGAAGAGCTCGTTGTAAGTGGTTACACGGATGCTAGCTTCCAAACTGATAGGGATGATTCAAAGTCTCAGTCAGGGTTTGTGTTTTGCCTGAATGGAGGAGCTGTGAGCTGGAAGAGTTCCAAGCAAGAGACAGTTGCTGATTCTACAACTGAGGCCGAGTATATCGCTACAGCTAATGCAGCGAAGGAGGCTGTATGGATTAGGAAATTCATCGGCGAGCTAGATGTAGTTCCTAGCATTGTTGGTCCCGTAGTTCTCTACTGTGATAACAATGGTGCAATTGCACAATCTAAGGAACCTAGATCCCATCAGCGCTCCAAGCACATACTTCGGCGGTTCCATCTTATTCGTGAGATTGTCGAACGAGGAGATGTGAGCATTTGCAGAGTGCCGACTGAGGAGAATATTGCAGATCCACTGACAAAGCCTCTCGCGCAGAGAAAGCATGATGGTCATACTAGATCAATGGGTATACGATACCTGAATGATCAACTCTAGTGGGAGTCTTGTGGGTTGCATGTAAAATAAATATTCTGTTGGCTGTTCAAAATTTATTCATATGATGAATTGTGTACCAATTATTTCTTTTTACGATTAATGGCAAGTTCTTTTATTACGATATACTGTTTCTATATGATAGAATAAAATTCGTGATAAATACCCTTAGAATGTTCGCTTCCATAGGACATCAAGTACGAGACTTGAATGTGAGAGCCTATGATTTCGAAGCTTCATTCTTAAAAGGTCCCTGGTCGAGGTATCATCGTAGAAGCTAAGGGTGATGATGATACATTAAGACTAGCATGTGTGTTGACTGATGACCGGTTCTCACAGGTCATGATATTGTGATATCAAGTCATCACATGGGTACTTGTTAGTGAACAAGTTGTACTGGACAGACCCAACCTGAGACTACTTTGTGGATTGTTACTTAAAAGTGTCACAAGTAGGTCTCATTTGACAATGGTGTTGTGGTCCTTTGACCTGAAGTCACAGCATTCACCGAGTGAGGAAGAGCGTGCTTTGATGTCATCTAAAGTCTTCCTTGAAGAAGGTTGATGATAAGGGTGGTCGTTGGGTACGTTACGAATCATTTGGGTGTTTGGGTGTGAGAAGATATGGGATTTGTCCTCCTATATAACAGGAGTTGCATCCATGGGCCCCTTGATGGAATTGGACTGAGAAATGCATGGCCATGCTTGGTAGAGTCAATATGTGATATTGAGCTCACCATTCTCTGGAAGTCCGTTCTAGATCAAGAAACTTGGATTGAGCTATTATGAGGGTGACACGGTCCATACCTCTAGTTCTTTCCGGATGTAAGGGACAAAGGGACAAAGACAACGCTGGAACATTGGTCATAAAGGCTTATGAGTTATGAACTCTTATTGCTTGGGGAGCAATGATGCATTGCTAGATGCCGCTCATTGTTTGTGAGGTTTTTGGTTTGATACTTTCAAGATCAAGTGGGAGACTGTTGGAGTTGCCATTGTGATCTAGAAGTGGTCAAACATGTAATCTCACTGCCAACGCGATATGAGCCTGCAGGGTCGCACATAAGAGCATGTGGAGAAGTTGGAAGATTGACTGTGTTGGTAAAGGTTACCAATCACCATATAGAATGGGGAAGTCCAGCAAATGTTGCTGTCTGAATTCGTCGGATATGATTCGTCGGAATTCGTCGGGTTTACACGGATTGGATTCGTCGGATTCGTCGGGATTCGTCGGGTCATTCCGTGGAAACTCGACGAACTGTGACAGAGATCCTTCACTCGACAAAGTGTTGTCGTCTGTCTGGATTCGTCGGATTCGTCGGGATTCGTCGGGTCATTCCGTGGAAACTCGACGAACTGTGACAGAGATCCTTCACTCGACAAAGTGTTGTCGTCTGTCTGGATTCGTCGGATTCGTCGGGATTCGTCGGGTCATTCCGTGGAAACTCGACGAACTGTGACAGAGATCCTTCACTCGACAAAGTGTTGTCGTCTGTCTGGATTCGTCGGAATTCGTCGGGATTCGTCGGGTCATTCCGTGGAATCTCGACGAATTATCACAGAGAGCCTTGACTAGGCAATTGTTGCCATCTGTTGTGATTCGTCGGATTTCGTCGGGTTGTCCCGTGAAATCTCGACGAATGATCTTCCGTGAAATTCCGACGAATTGTAACAGAAGCCCTTATTCTGATGTGTGGTCTGCGGATAGCGATTCTTCTAGAAGCTGTTTATCCTTTGGGTATAAATAGGACTTCGTTTTAGGGTTCAAGATGACTGACAAAGAGAAAGGCCGACGGAAGTGTTCCGCTCTCGCCCGAACCCTAGACGGAAGGAGTTCCGTCGCTCGTTCGCCTCCGCCGACCTCCTCTCCGTCGATTGTCGCCGGCATTGTTCTTCCTGAAGCGGATCTAGCAATTCGTGGAAGTGCAAGGTGCAGCCTTTCTTCCTTCCGAGTTGCGTGCGACGTGACTTGGCGTTCTCCCGGCTCGTGTGGACTTCTGTAGAGACGTAGACATAATTCTACGTGAGAACTCTTCTTGCCATCGACAGGGATCAACTCTTGGAGCATCTTGGTTGGATTTGATCCAACCCCATTGAGGTAATTTTTACCTAGTATTTTATTAACTTCTTGATTCAACATTCATGGCCGATCCAAGCATTTTTGGGTTGTTTCTGTTTATTTCCGCTGCGCCTACATCTGATGTATGGTTCTAGAAAAACCCAACAAGGGGTCCCCTCATAGTACCTCAATTACCCAACCGTAGAAAGAAAGGGGTATATTGAATACGACGCTAGCGTCGGCGCTAGTGGCTAGCGTTGGCGGTTTAGGTGAACCGTTGAGACGAACACTGAACTGCTGAGAAGAACCAAATACCGTCGAAATGTTGGCGCAGGCACTAGTGCTAGCGCAGGCGCTAGCACTAGCGCTGATGGTAGTGGTAGCGCCTGACGGTTGCCGAACCGGCAAGCGTTACGCCGCCAAGGGGCTAACGCTGGCGCTAACACTAGCGCCGGGGGTAGCTAAATCGACGGGAGATGGTCGGGACTCGTTTTGATGGCCAAATTCATGGCCAAGGGAGTCCAAAAGTCCTCCCAATTGATGGGGGTTCATTCCCCCTATAAATTAGAAGAATATTAAGAGTTTTTCCAACCTTTAAGGAGGGTGAAATGAGTGACCTTTGGAGATGGCCGAAATTTTCACTATGAATGGTGTTAATGGAGGAATCCCAAGCTTGGGGTGGAGGGAATGAGTTTCCCCCATTTTCTAGAAGAATTCTCATACCTAGGCACCTATCGGCATGGCACCCAAGAACTCTCGACCTACCATGGCGGACCGGCGATCGACACGGCTATAAGACGCAATTCAGGTCCTCCCCTCTCGTCTATTTCTTAGTGGGTAGATCTTATCATTTTGGCCACTAGATTTTGGGGCAATTGGTCTTGAATCGGTATGGCCAGAAGCTTGTGATCAAGCTTTCTTCCCTCATTAAAATTTCTGATTCCGGCCGCCTCTGGCCGCTCAACCACCGTACATTGCTTACCGCCACCTCAACGGAGGTGGTGGAGGCATTAGCCGATCGGGAGAGCATCTATGTGGTCGGGAAATCACCACCCAAGTTACTACAGGACGGGACAACCTTGGTCATTGGCTGATTGCACAAGATGAAGGGATGCCCTTCGTTTGTGCTTTAAGATCTATGCAAGTCATGTAGTGATATATTTGATATTCCTATTTCTGTCTCTTTACTGGCAGTAGTTAAAATTAATTATAGAAAATACTTTCTCTCCCCAGATAAAAATGTGGCCAACATCAAAGTTGTATCCCTTGGTGTGTACTTTAATTTAAAATTTGTTTCAGCCCAAAAGGAGCAATGTAGCTCCCTGTAGAGCCAGTTTGGTGGGGCTGGTCCGTAGGGTGGGACAACCACTATTTCTTAAATAACTTTTGATGGGATAATGACATTGGCTTGAAATTTGAAACATAGGCTGTCTATACCTACACCCTTAACATATCCAAAAATGGGAATTTTTGGAGGACATTTTTCTAAGGTTTTTGGAAAAATTTAAAAAATCATATATTAATTAATTTTAGGGTCTAATTACATCTAATCCCCTCCCAATTTTGGTGGGAGGTCCTTAGGGTCATGATATGACACTGGTAAAAATTTCAGCTCAATCGGGACTGATTTGGTTAGCTAATTAGTTAACCAAATTTTGGTCAAACTAGGTCAAAAGTGCACATGATGGAATTAGGTGGTTAAATCTCGTCAATGTGATGTGAAACTTGGACCACTTGTTTAGGATCACATAAGACACCCCCAGGAGTAATTTGGGGTGATGTGGGATGGATATGCCATAGGAACCTAGATCTAACCTTAGGGTTGTACTTTAAGCCTTGTGAAGGACATAAGGGCATATTTCCTTGAATGGTCATGAAACTTGGTAGATAAGTTCATAGGCTGTAAATATGCCCTAGGAAATTTTATGAGAATTTTTAGAACACATTTATCCTCTCTGATTTAGGGTATAACCTTTTTAAGGAACTTTCTTATAAGAGAAATTTAAATGCTCAATTGATCTTAGACGTTGATGAAAGTTTGGTAGATTACATAAAACCATGATATATACCCCTGGTAATTTTTGTGTAATTTATGTATTGATTTAATTAGTACTTCATTCACAAGTCATTTATTTTGTCTTAAGATTATGATAAATAAATGAAGGCCAAATATTCTCTAGAAAATTATGAAACTTGATGATAGGGCATTTTAGGGCAATAGAAAGCTCTGTGAATTTTTTGTATAATTATTAGGATCATTTATGAGTAGTTTACTTCACAATGATCCATAGTTTGGATTCACTTGAAATGTATTTTTATGTGACTAATTAGTTCTGATAAATTCTGAAACTTAGTCAGTAAACCTTTCTGATCATTATAGAGGTCTGGTAATTTTCCCAAAATTGTTGGACAAGTATTTTTGGTGGTTCCTTCTTTAAATCGCAATATTGAAAAAATAGTTTTATATTTTAATTAGAGGTCAAATCATTACTGTAAAATTGTGATATTCTGAATTTACTGTTATTTTGACATCATAGATTTTCCATAATTTTATGGGAGCATTATCATAAGGAAGTCTTTCACTTCATGTACAATTTCATACTTGGCCAATGTTGGAGAATTTAAAATAAATGCCAACTAATTAGGAAAAAATGTGATTCTCTAGATTTAGTCTTGGAATATCATGATAGACTCCCAGTAATAATCTTTAGTCAGTCGGATGAATATTTGGGGTACCTCCTCTTATGCAACTCATATAACTCATTTGTTATGCGTATAGTAAAACTGTAAAACTTGGGTAAATTGAAGAACAATAGGGTAAAATGGAAGGTAGATGGTGTACCTAGTCTGGTTGAGAAGATGTGAGGTTGCCAAAAGGAGTTTTTGTGATGAGAGTGTGCTTCGTGAGTTAAGGGTTAAGTTGTGCTCGAGATTGACGAAAGATTGACTTTCCCGTGGGGAGTTGAAAAACACTTAGGAAGTTGATTCAAGTGTAATGATAAGAAGGGTAATTCTAATGGGTAGTAACCAATAATAATAAGTTCCTTCGAAAGAGGGAGCTTTGGGGTGTCATCCCATCATAGCTCCTGGTACCGTTGCGAGCCCCTCACAGGGTAATCCTCGGGAAGTCCATGGTTAACCCTAAATTATAGGAATAAGATGATATTCAGGATTAACTCAATAGTACACACAGCCACACCTCGTGTTTACAGGAAATTAGTTGGTCTAGAATCACGATCGGTAGGCTCGGTGGTGGTTGGTATGGACGGGTTAGTCCGGCGAGCTGGTGGCTCGGAAGGTTATTGTGTCGGACAGGTTAGTCCAAGGAGCTTAGGGCTCGGAGATAGGTGGTAACATATTGCATGTGCATAAAGGTGGTGGGTCATTAGTATTGACGGTCATCGCACCGACGTCGATACTTTGGCTCGATAGGTGTGGTTAATACTTTACCAAAGAAAAGTCTGGTGGATTAGCCAGCAAGAGTACGTAGGAGCTCCGCTGTTGTGTCCTTAGCGTTAAGGCGTACGATAGGTCTAGGTTAGGTAGTGCAGATGCCAACCTAGAGGTGGACGAGGCCCAACCCACTGCTTCTGTTTGCCAATACGGAAGTATCCTGGGAGTTTCTAGCTCCAAAAAGGGGGAACTAAAGGTCTGTGCGCATAGAGTCGTAGTGTGTGAGTTGCACTTGTATGAACATAACATTAAACTGCATAACCTTGCATGACATGGTATAAACATTGCATTTCAACCTCTACCCCTATCGTATAAATTGGTTATGAGACTTTTTATACGATAGGCCCTGCTAAACGACCCCTTGGTCTATAGGTTTGTGTGGGCATCCCTATAAACTAATGGTTACTTTTCTATTCTTACTTATTGTCCTTTACATGCTCTTTATCATGCTCTATTTATTGCTTTGATTATATATGTACACCTGTGTACTAGTAGTTGTTCATGTAGCTAGGCCACGCCATCTGCTTTGTTTTGTACCCCTTGCCGTCCTCCGCTTTGTCCTCCCGCTCGGTGCCTAGGGCCAATGGGGAATGGATGGGGGGGGGGGGGGAACGAGGCTTAGTCTTTTTGACTAACGGTCGGTGGACCTTATCATTTTAGGGGACTGGGGAGATGTTGCAGTACTAGAGGCCGGTGCAGATGGAGGCTGGATAGTCTAGCACGGGAGCACCGATGACACGATTCGTGAGTGTTCTATTTGTTTTAGTAGATTATGCTTCCGCGAGTGACTTTTGTAGTGAGGCTATGATGTACTGGCATGAGCCCTTCTACTGTTATCTTTTATTCAGTTATTTCATGTGGACATCTTATATTTTCAGATATTATATTCATGTGGTGTGAACTTGATTTCTAGTTAATCAACTGTATACTTTTCTTCTGTCGTGATCGATATGGCCGGCAAAATCGGCGTTTTGTAGTGGCGACCTTCCCGAGTGAAGGTGTCACCGCAAAGCAGCGATTCTGGGAATAAGACCCGGGTTTTTGATGGGGCAAAACTATGCTTGCAAACGACAATGACAAGTGTACCATATCGAATGTAGTATAGGTTATAAAAACCAAGGTCGTATTAGACTCGGGGCGGTTGAGTACTCTTACTTCGGAAAATCTCTATTATTTTATCGAATAAAATTTGCGGTTGGTTGGTTGCGTGAAAGAGAAATAACTTATTTAAATTGATGAGTTAAAGGTTAGTACTCAACCTTGAATCACCTTGGGAAAATAAAATATAATAAGAACAACTTCTAAATCTCTTAAGAAAATACTTGACCGTGGAGGTTCCCGATTTATGAACACACCTCTCTCGAGGATACGCTCAACTGAGTTTAGTTGATCAAATGAACTTTCATTCTAGAATCAAAATCTAAAGCTCGCCTTAACGTAGTGAACCCCTCTATTGGATTTGACTCCAATCCGGGAGAATTATGTCATCCTCCCTTGAGGAGTGCATTCAACTCTCTTTATTCTTGAAATGATCGATTCGAAATCAAAACCTCTCGGTTATTAGATTGCGAAAACAAAGATGAGAATTATATATCGACAATATAATCTCAATCCAATAATAGTTCAAGAATAAATCTAAAGTATTCTAAGGAAGAGAAAGAGAAGCTAGAATTTAAATCAAGAATTATATTTCCCTTGGATCATCTCGTTCGAGTACTAATAGAATTTAGCTACTCATAGAGATGGAGGAAATAATGAAATGAAAGAAGTGCATAATGAAAGTTGAGAGAAAAAATAAGAGAAAAAGTACTATTTTATTAATTAGCAAAAGAAATTACAACTAGAAAATTGAGAGTTACAAGCTTAGGAAATAAAAGTGCAAGAAGAAAAGGACATACAAGATTAAAACTAGTGCAAGAAAATAAGCTAGAACTCCAAAACTTATTTCTCCAACATCTGGAAAAGCCCCCTTTAAATAGGCAGAATTTTGATGCTACACGCCCTCGGTCACGCCCGTGACCAAGGACGTGTAAGGGGCGTGATCGGTGCTGGCAGAGGGGGTGTGATCTGGCGTAAATGCGAGCGTTTCAGCCGTGTCACGCCCTAGGTCACGCCTGTGACCTGGGGCGTGTAATCTCTAAATCTTCAGCTGGCGGGAAACCTTGGCGGGAAAGGGCGCTGTTGAACTTTCGTCGATCTCAGCGTTTTCGTCAAACGCAGCAGCCGGGCGCAGTTCGTCGATCGCCTCAATAGTTGTCGAACGCAATAGTGGAGCAGTTCGTCGATCGCCTCAATATTTGTCAACGCAGCAGCCGGGCAGTTCGTCGATCGCCTCAATATTTGTCGAACGCAGCTCATATCCAGTGGTCACGCCGCCAGGTCACGCCCGTGACCTGGGGCGTGTAACTTTTAAAATTATGTGGTAGGCGTGCTGGCAGAGGGTGGTAGGTTTCGGCCGTGACTATGATGTCACGCCCTTGGTCACGCCCATGACCTGGGGCGTGTACTTGGCGAATTCTTCACGGAACGACTCCGGGGTGGCTGAAACCTGTCTGGAACACTTCGTAGGTTACACACCCATGGGTCACCCCCGTGACCTGGGGCGTGTAATTTTATATTTTGCTCAAAACAGCCCAGAAAATCTGAAAGCACAAAATAGACTCAAGTTAGCTTATGAAATAACAAATGGAAGGATTTATATGATATAATTCATATAAATAACATAATTTTATATTAAAAATATAATAAACCTATACTAAAAGATGAGTAAATAAATCACTCATCAAACACCCCCATACTTGCTCATTGCTCGTCCCGAGCAAACCATTCTTCATAAGGGTAGGAAAAATTAATGTTAGAAAGAAATATGAAAGCTAGAGAGTAAAATGCGAAGTTTTATGCTGACATGCGTAGAAGATTTAGTAAAAAGACGTTCTTGGCATAAATACTAATTTATGAGATATTTAGACTGCGTTTATAATTATTTATTATCAATTTTAAAATGAGTCGACGGCCAATCAAAAAGTTATGTAAAGGGAGAAAATAGCGTGATTGCTGATATTTAAATTACTAAACTTGAACGCTCGGGGTGGCCTCCAAAGAAATCCATCAATGTCGATGGCCATAGGCTTGCCCGTGTGCACCTTCTCCACTGCACTTCATACTAAATCAACTCTATGGATCTTTAGGACTTAAATAGGGAATATTTTAAGGCTTGGGTTAAGGGTGAGGTAAACAAGGATAAATGTGGAGACGCATTCCACTTAAACAAAAAGTTTTGAGCTAAAAGAAAATGATGACTACCACAAAATAATGAAGCTTTACCCCCATACTCATATTTTTCTAAGGGGAAACACTCTCATTCACTTTTATTTATGTCACGAATCTTCATAATTGGGATCATTACAAGTATGCATGTGCATACCTAGGCCGCATATCATTATGAGATTATTGCCTTTTGATATAAAACATTTCTTTTGAATTGATACCCATAATTTTTTCCTTTCATAGAATCGTACCCAAATATTTCTTTTTTTTTTCAATTTTAGCTCAAAATTTCAATTGTTCATTTGGGTTTTGGGCTTTTTAGCTTTGGTGCCGAAATGATGAGGGTGGTTCAAATAAAGGTGTAAGGCTCAAAATTGTGTGAACAATGGTAGTAAATAGAGGTTGGGTGCAAAGGCTCAAACTATCCAAAGAAAGGCCTAAATCACTTCCGTAAGGTTAATTTGTCTAAAGTGCACATGTTTTGAAAATAGCTTGGGGGCAAGTTCTAGACATCGAGAAAGGACACCCTTCTGTTTAAATTGAGTAATTGCTTTCTAACAATCTTCTACACACTCACCTAAACTACTTTTAGATAAGACCGGATTCGATTTAAAAATGAAATAAATTATTACTACGCAATTAAATAAAACATAATTTTAGATCTATGCCAAGAATTTAATTTTACAACGACCCAACTCAAATACATGCATAAGACTAGGAGCACTACATGAGTCAACAATTTTACTCAAAAGTTTCAAAAAACTATTCTTGCACAAAAAATTCTTAGTCCAAATGAAAAAATAAGTCTACTTTAGAACTTACAATTTAGCAAGTTGGGATGTTTTGATGAATAAAAAAGAACATTTCCTAATAGATTTTTTTTTAGTTCTTGGACTTCCCAAGGTCAACCCGGTGAAGGGCTCGCAAGGTACTAGAGGCTATGATGGGAATTCAAGCCCAAAGCGTCCTTTCCAAGAAATTTAATTTCATTTTTTTAATTTTTTTGGTTTTTTTTGTTTTCGAGTAAAACTACAAAGAAATCTATGCTACACCCCCATACTTAAAATTAAACATTGTCCCCAATGTTTAAAACTAAGTATGAAAGATAAAACAAGAAAAAATGACGATAAAGAAAAATCAAGATAAATTACTAAAGTGTAAAGAGGGCTTCCCTGGATGGTAGTCGGGGTTGCCGGTCAAACACATGCAGAGTTAAATTAGAAAAAAAAACAAGAAAAGAAAGAGAAAAATAAAGAGGTTAACATTGGGTTGCCTCCCAAGAGCGTTTTGTTTACCGTCACGTAGCTTGACTAAGTGGCGTTTTCTTAAATATTCGTTAAGTGCATTGTTTCGATATTTCCGGTTGCTGGGTCACCGGGGTGGTATAATTTCAAACGTTGTCCGTTAACCTTAAAAGATCCTTTTTCCGGGTGCTCTATAAGCACGGTCCCGTATGGCCAAACTTCTTTAACTCTGAAGGTACCGGACCATCGGTTTTTTAATTTCCCCGGAAAAAGCCTAAGTCTAGAATTAAAAAGTAGGACAAAATCTCCCGGCGAAAAAGTTTTTGGATGTTTAATTTTTTTATCATGATAGAATTTAGTTCGCTCCTTATAAAATTTATTATTTTCATAGGCGTTCGCGTGCCATTCATCTAGTTCATTAAGTTGTACTTTTCTTTGTTCGGAGGCTAAATCTAAATTCAAATTTAAAAATTTTAGCGCCCAAAAAGCTCGATGTTCTGATTCTACCGGCATATGACAAGCTTTACCATAGACTAACCGGTACGGGGTACATCCAATGGCAGTTTTGTATGCTGTTCGATAGGCCCAGAGCGCGTCGTTTAATTTTGAAGCTCAATCCTTTCTATTAACGGACACGGTTTTTTCTAAAATTCTTTTAATTTCACGATTCACCACCTCCACTTGGTCATTTGCTTGTGGGTGGTAGGCGGTAGATAGCTTGTGTGTAACTCCATATTTTGCTAGAATTTTAGCAAGTTGGTTGTTACAGAAATGTGTGCCCCGATCACTAATTAGTGCTCGGGGTTTGCCAAATCGTGAAAATATTTTTTAAAAAAAATTGTACGATGACTCTCGCGTCGTTGGTGGGAAAAGCTTGTGCTTCCGCCCACCTAGACACGTAATCGACCGCAACAAGAATATATTTATTATTACAGGAAGAGGGTAAGGGACCTACGAAATCGATTCCCCACAAATCAAAAATTTCGCATTCTAAAAAAATATTTTGTGGCATTTCATCCCGGTTAGAAATGTTACCTGACCGTTGGCACCGATCGCAATTTCTCACAAAATTGTGAGCGTCTTTGAATAAGGAGGGCCAATAGAAGCCCGCCTCTAGCACCTTCCTTGCGGTCCGGTTCGCTTGATAGTGACCACCGGTTGGTCCTTCGTGGCAGTGACACAAAATTTTGACGCCTTCCTCGCTCGCAATACACCTTCTTACCACTTGGTCTGCGCAGACACGAAATAAAAAGGGGTCCTCCCAAAAATAATTATTCAAGTCCGAAAAGAATTTCTTCTTTTGCTGACTTGAAAAATCTTTTGGTAGGACCCGGGCCACCAAATAGTTGGCCAAATCCGCGTACCAAGGGGTGGAAGAAGTCGTTACCTTTACGATGGTGAGGAGGCGCTCTTTAGAGAATTTGTCGTCAATTTCGGCCTCCACTAGCGCACCTGCCGCCGGATTCTCCAACCGTGAGAGGTGGTCGGCCGCAACATTCTCTGCTCCCCTTTTGTCTTGGATCTCCAAATCAAATTCTTGTAGTAGGAGTATTCACCTTAGCATTCGAGGCTTTGCATCTCCTTTTTGTAGTAAATACCGGAGAGCGGAGTGATCTGTAAAAACAATAACTTTTGAAAGCGTTAAATATGATCGAAATTTATCAAATGCAAAAATTATTGCCAAAAATTCTTTTTCTGTTGTTGTATAATTTGCTTGTGCGGCTGTTAACGTTTTGCTTGCGTAATAAATTGGGTGAAAATGTTTATTCACCCGTTGGCCTAAAACTGCTCCTACAGCAAAATCGCTCGCATCACACATGATTTCAAACGGAAAAGACCAATTTGGCGCGATTAAAATAGGGGAATTGATAAGTTCGTTTTTAATTTTATTAAACGCTTTTAAACATTCATCATCAAAATGAAATGCGGATTCTTTTTCTAAAAGATGAGTTAGCGGTTTTGTAATTTTTGAAAAATCTTTAATAAATCGCCTATAAAAGCCCGCATGTCCTAGAAAACTTCTAATAGATTTTATATTAGTAGGAGGGGGAAGTTTTTCTATGACCTCGATCTTGGCCCTATCGACCTCGATCCCCTTATTTGAGATTTTATGCCCAAGGACAAATCCCTCTTGGACCATAAAGTGGCACTTCTCCCAGTTGAGTGCCAAATTCGTGTCTTCGTAGCGTTGAAGAACACGATCAAGATTATTTAAACAATTTTTAAATGAATTGCCAAAAACAGAAAAATCATCCATGAAAATTTCCATGACGTCTTCTACAAGTTCATTAAAAATTGCCAACATACATCGTTGAAATGTAGCCGACCGTTGCAAAGACCAAACGACATTCTTTGATATGCGAAGGTGCCGAACGAACAGGTGAATGTGGTTTTCTCTTGGTCTTCGGGCGCAATTGGGATTTGAAAATATCCCGAAAGACCATCGAGAAAACAGTAGTGTGAGTGACTGGATAAGCGTTCTAAGATTTGGTCAATAAAGGGTAACGGAAAGAGATCCTTGCGGGTAGCATCATTTAATTTTCTGTAATCGATGCATACTCGCCAACCCGTAACAGTACGGGTCGGGATCAACTCATTATTTTCATTTGTGATTACCGTTATTCCAAACTCGGTGGCTCCTCGTAAGATGTTTTTATTTTAGAAATATTTAATTTTACTTCTTCAAATTTTAGCGGCCGAGTTATTTCTTTTAGACAAAATAAATTTTCAATTTCCGGATTTTCAAATAAAGGTGAAATTAATTCAGAAAATGACGTTATTTCCTCTTCAAAATTTGTTTCTAAGGTGAAACAAGAGTCGGCGTTTGGGTACGCATTTCTCATTGATTGATTTATGTTAAAGGTAACTTCTTCCTCCCCAACTCGTAGGAGAAGGTTTCCGTTTCTTATGTCAATTATAGCCTGAGCGGTGGCTAGGAAGGGCCGGCCGAGTATGAGTGGTACTTCGGCGTCCTCTTCGATATCGAGGATGACAAAGTCTACTGGAAAGATAAACTTGTCAACCTTCACTAGCACATCCTCAATGATCCAGATTGGATACTTTACGGACCGATCCGCTAGTTGGATGCTTATATTAGTTGGGCTTGGGGTGCCCAAACCAAGCTTCTTAAATAAGGAGAACGACATAAGATTTATGCTCGCCCCTAGATCGGCCAAGGCGTTTTTAATTAATAAATTCCTGAACAAACACGAGATGGAAAACCGTCCCGGATCATTTAATTTTTTCGGCAATTTATTTAGAACAACCGCCGAACATTCTGCGTTAAGAGAAACACGCGAAATATCTTCAAGTTTCTTTTTATTTGATAATAAATCCTTGAGATATTTCGCGTATTTAGGCATTTGAGAGAGTGCCTCGCAAAATGGTACATTGATTTGTATCTGTTTTAAAATATTTATAAATTTTTTATACTGCTCCTCGTTGCGCTCATTTTGTAATTTAGAAGGATACGGAACAGAAGGCGTTTGAATAATGCGCGGAGCTAAATCAGAAGAATTTAAATGTGGAGTTGGAGTTGAAACGTTTACCTCAGGCTCGGCCAAATTTGAACTTTTTACCTCCTTTCCGTTGCGGAGGGTTATAGCGTTGGCACTCTCCCGTGGATTGGGCTCAGTATTGCCCGGTAGAGCTCCCTGCTGTCGTTCGGAGAACATCTTGGCGAGTTGTCCAATCTGATTTTCTAGGCTTTTAATAGATCCGGAAAGGTTCCGGATATTGGAGTCAGTAGCGGCGACGTATTTGGTGAAGACCTCTTCAAGTGAAGGGGCCTTTGGTGGTTGTGGTGGAGCGAATCCGGGAGGATTCGTTTATGGGGGGCGTTGAGCATTATTGGGGTTGCTCCATGAAAAATTCGGGTGGTTCCTTAAACCTGGATTATAACTATTAGGAAGATTGTTATTTGGGTTATAAGGAGGAGGGTAGGAGTTCCCCATATAATCTACTTGTTCTTGATTATAATTATTATTATTATAATTATTATTATTATAATTATTATTATTATAATTATAATTATTAGCCCCGTTAATGGCGGAGGAAGCAGACATCTCCGCCATTTGCTTAGTAAGCCATTCTACTTGATGTGCTAAATTCGGGGTGGCCTCGACTTCAAAGAGTCCGGTCAGTTTGTTAGGACGCGACCGTGGCGCATTCCACTGATAAGCATTCATGGCCATCTCCTCAAAAAGCTCTTGAGCGGCATCTGGGGTTTTGTTATTTAGAGTTCCCCCAGCTGCTGCATCAATCATTTGCCTCGTTTGGAGATTCAAACCATTGTAGAATGTTTGAACTTGTTGCCATAAAGGAAGGGCGTGGTGAGGACATCGCCGCAATAATTCCTTGTAGCGCTCCCATGTGTCATAGAGAGACTCCGAGTCTATTTGCGTAAATGTGAGAATGTCCGTACGTAATTTAGCGGACTTCGCCGGAGGAAAATATTTTGTTAAAAATTTCTCCGTCATCTCGGCCCACGTAGTGATGGAACCTCTAGGAAGAGATCTCAACCACTGCTTGGCCTTAGTCCGCAAAGAGAATGGAAATAAACGCAAACGAAATGCGTCATCAGTGACGCCATTGATTTTAAACGTATCGCAAATTTCCAAAAAATTTAATAAATGTAAATTTGGATCTTCATCTGGTAAGCCGTCAAAGATGACGGTTTGCTGTACCATTTGAATGATACTCGTTTTAATTTCAAAATTATTATTCGCCACCGCCGGACTAATAATGCTAGATTGTGTTCCCTCCCAATTTGGCCTTGCATAATAGGACATAGTCCGTAGCGGGGCCTCATTATGGTCGGGGTTATCCATTAAGCCTTCGTTAGTTTCTCCGATTGACTCTTCTTGAATTATTGGTAGATCACTAAATCGGAGACGACGACGCAAGGTGCGCTCGATTTCTGGATCAAAACAGAATTCTAGATTGACTGAAGAGTCTCCTCGGGTCATAAACCAAAAATAAAAGTGGAAAAGATGCGAAAAAGATAAATAAAATAAAATAAAATTTTAGATAAATACTTTAATTATATATACATATATTTTAATATATAATTTTTTTCTTGCAGATTTTTTTTATTTTTTTTATTTTTAATTTGCTGAATTAAAATTAGTCCTGGACTTCCCAAGGTCAACCCGGTGAAGGGCTCGCAAGGTACTACAGGCATTGATGGGAATTCAAGCCCAAAGTGTCCTTTCCAGGAATTTAGTTGCACCTTATTAAATAAGAAAAGAAAAAAATAAAATTAATAGATATTTCGTTTTTCAAAATATCAACCGAACTCCCCGGCAACGGCGCCAAAAACTTGATGGGGCAAAACTATGCTTGCAAACGACAACGACAAGTGTACCGTATCGAATGTAGTATATGTTATAAAAACCAAGGTCGTATTAGACTCGGGGCGGTTGAGTACTCTTACTTCGGAAAATCTCTATTATTTTATCGAATAAAACTTGCGGTTGGTTGGTTGCGAGAAAGAGAAATAGCTTATTTAAATTAATGAGTTAAAGGTTAGTACTCAACCTTGAATCACCTTGGAAAAATAAAATATAAAAAGAACAACTTCTAAATATCTTAAGAAAATACTTGACCGTGGAGGTTCCCGATTTATGAACACACCTCTCTCGAGGATACGCTCAACTGAGTTTAGTTGATCAAACAAACTTTCGTTCTAGAATCAAAATCTAAAGCTCGCCTTATCGTAGTGAACCCCTCTATTAGATTTGACTCCAATCCGGGAGAATTATGTCATCCTCGCTTGAGGAGTGCATTCAACTCTCTTTATTTTTGAAATGATCGATTCGAAATCAAAACCTCTCGGTTATTAGGTTGCGAAAACAAAGATGAGAATTATATATCGACAATATAATCTCAATCCAATAATAGTTCAAGAATAAATCTAAAGTATTCTAAGGAAGAGAAAGAGAAGCTAGAATTTAAATCAAGAATTATATTTCCCTTGGATCATCTCGGTCGAGTACTAATAGAATTTAGCTACTCATAGAGATGGAGGAAACAATGAAATGAAAGAAGTGCATAATGAAAGTTGAGAGAAAAAATAAGAGAAAAAGTACTATTTTATTAATTAGCAAAAGAAATTACAACTAGAAAATTGAGAGTTACAAGCTTAGGAAATAAAAGTGCAAGAAGAAAAGGACATACAAGATTAAAACTAGTGCAAGAAACTAAGCTAGAACTCCAAAACTTATTTCTCCAACATCTGGAAAAGCCCCTTTAAATAGGCAGAATTTTAATGTTACACGCCCTCGGTCACACCAGTGACCAAGGGCGTGTAAGGGGCGTGATCGGTGCTGGCGGAGGTGGCGCGATCTGGCGTAAATGCGAGCGTTTCAGCCGTGTCACGCCCTAGGTCACGCCCGTGACCTGGGGCGTGTAATCTCTAAATCTTCAACTGACGGGAAACCTTGGCGGGAAAGGGCGCTGTTGAACTTTCGTCGATCTCAGCATTTTCGTCGAACGCAGTAGCCGGACGCAATTCGTCGATTGCCTCAATATTTGTCGAACGCACCAGTGGAGCAGTTCGTCGATCGCCTCAATATTTGTCGAACGCAGCAGCCGGGCAGTTCGTCGATCGCCTCAATATTTGTCGAACGCAGCTCATATCCAGTGGTCACGTCCCTAGGTCACGCCCGTGACCTGGGGCGTGTAACTTTTAAAATTATGTGGCAGGCGTGCTGGCAGAGGGTGGTAGGTTCCGGCCGTGACTATGATGTCACGCCCTTGGTCACGCCCGTGACCTGGGGCATGTACTTGGCGAATTCTTCACGGAACGAATCCGGGGCGGCTGCAACCTGTCTGGAACACTTCGTAGGTTACACGCCCATGGGTCATGCCCGTGACCTGGGGCATGTAATTTTATATTTTGCTCAAAACAACCCAGAAAATCTACAAGCACAATATAGACTCAAGTTAGCTTATGAAATAACAAATGGAAGGATTTATATGATATAATTCATATAAATAACATAATTTTATATTAAAAATATAATAAACCTATACTAAAAGATGAGTAAATAAATCACTCATCAGTTTTCAAAAGAAAAAAGGGGTCTTACAGATAGGCTGCTTCACCAATACACTCTGTAACCTCAAACAGACCCAAACACCTTGAACTAAACTTCTTGAGTCGTTGAACTCGTGAATCGCCTTTGATCGACTTGATCTTCAAGAAGACCATGTCTCCCATTGCAAATTCCACATTTCTATGGTGCGCGTTAAAATACTTTACCAGTCGATCCTGAGCAACCTTCATGCGCACCTAAATCATTCGTACCAACTCATAAGCGTCTGCCACCACTTCCTTTCCTGAAAGATGAGTGTATCCCTCCTCTATCCAAGACATCGGCGTTCGACACCGCCTTCAATACAATGACTCATATGGCACCATCTTGATACTCGCCCAAAAGCTATTGTTAAAGGCAAACTCCACCATGAAGAGCTGGTCTTCCTAACTCCTTCCAAAGTCGAGAGCACACATCCTCAACATATCCTCCAAAGTACGATTCGTTCACTTAGTTTAACCATCGTTCTGCAGATGGAATGTGGTACTAAACTTGAGCTTTCTGCTCAGACTTCTCTGCACTAACCTCCAGTCATTGGATGTGAACCGTCCATCGCAATCACTAACAATGCTTTTTGGAATCCCATGCAACCGCACAATAATTTGAATATAAAGCTCCACGAGCTTCTCCACGCTATCCTCCTTCCGATTTGGAATGAAGTGAGCTACCTTCGCCAGGCGATCCACAATCACCCAAATAACATCGTTACCTTGTTGGGATCGAGGTAACCATGCACAAAATCCATGGAGATATCGTCGAATTTCCACTCGGGGATAGAAAGAGGTTTCAAGAACCTACCCGGCCTTCGACATTCATCCTTCACTAAGGCACACGTCTGACATCGGCTTACATACAAAGCTAATTCCCGCTTCATCCCAGGCCACTAAAAGGATTTCTTCAAATCCAAATACATCTTTGTACTTCCTGGATGAACGGAGTACTTAGTGAAGTGAGCCTCAAACATCAACTCCTCACGATGCTCGCCAAAGTGCAGAACACACACTCTTCCATTCCTATTTAAGAGTCCTCCGTCCATCTTCAGAGCGCTACCTTCGCTTTGCTGAGCTTCTAACACCAACTGCTGACACTCTTCATCTTCACTGGTCGCCTCTCAGAGTCGATCTGCTAAGTCACACTGCATCTCAATCCAGTTCAACTGAGCTGCGCCAGACTCACCTCTATCCATGCAAGCAATGTCAAGAGGCTCAAAATCTCGCACCAAATGCTCGTCATGCGCTTCAATCCAATTACTTTGCCTGGAATATATTTTACTCAAGGCATCAGCCACCACGTTGCCCTTGTCTGGCGTATACTGAATTGCTACATCATAGTCCCCAAGGAACTCGTCCCACCTATGTTGCCTCAATTTAAGATCTTTCTGATCCAAGAGATACATCAGGCTTTTGTGGTCTGTGAAGATTTCCATCTTCGCACCATACACGTAGTGCCACCACAATTTCAACGCAAAGATCACATCCTCCAACTCCAAGTCATGGACATGGTAATTTCTCTCATGAGGCATTAGTTGCGTCGACCCATAAGCTATCACGTTTCCATGCTGCACCAGCACGCAATCCAGCCCGCAACTTGACGCGTCGTTGAAAATCTAAAACCCTCCAGTCCCATTAGGAAGTCTTAAGATTGGAGCGGACATCAATCTTTCCTTCAAGTTCTCAAACGCACGTGCATACTCTGGCATCCACACAAACTTATGGTCCCTGCGAGTAAGAGAGGTGAGGGGCAAAGCCATATGTGAAAAGTTCTCAATGAACCTTCTGAGTAACCAGCTAGTCCAAAGAAACTCTGGGCTTCCACCACGGTCCTTAGTATTGGCCAATATCTAATGGCTTCAATCTTTGCAGGATCCACTGCCACCCCATCTCCACTGATCACGTGACCCAAAAATGCCACTTTCCAAATCCAGAACTCGCACTTCGAGAACATAGCATAAAGCCGGTTCACCATTAGAGTCTGCAACACCAATCTCAAATGAGACTCATATTCTGCCTTTGACTTCGAGTACACTAGGATGTCATCACTGAACACCACCACGAACGAATCCAAGTATTTCTGAAACACTATGTTCATTAAATCCATGAACACTGACAGTGTGTTCGTCAAACCAAATGACATCACTGAGAACTCGAAATGATCATACCTCATCCCAAATGCTGTCTTGGGAATATCCTCTTCTCGAATCCTCAACTAATAGTAATCCGACTTCAAGTCCAAGTTGGAGTACACCGTTGACCCTACCAGTTGACCGAACAAATCATCGATTCGTGTAATCGGGTACTTATTCTTAATGGTCAACTTATCAACTCACGGTAGTCTATGCATAACCGCATACTACCATCTTTTTTCTTCACGAACAACACCGACACACTCCATGACGAAGAACTGGGCCTAATGAACCCTTGCTCTTGCAACTGCACCTTTAGCTCGGCCAGTTCCTTCGGTTCCATCCTAAATGGAGGACGCGACACCGACCTCGCACTCGGTACCAACTCTATCGAAAAGTCAATTTCATGCTGAGGAGGTGCTCCTGAAAGCTCCTCGGGGAAGATAACCTCGAACTCTTCCATTACTGGCCCTTCTCTGATTGCCATCTTTGCGGAGTGAGTCTCCAACAAATTTATAAATGCCTAACCCCTTGGTTTATCGCACGCATCATTTGTACAGCGGAAATCAGGGAGCAAGACACTCCGCCTAGGCCCACAAACTTGACCTTCGCTCTACCCTCACTCCTTATGACTCAACATCAATTCTCTGGATAAAGCCATCCGTGAGAAAAGAGCATGACGCTCCTGCACCAAGTAATACTCGGGAAGGACTATCGAACACTAGTACGAAGACTAAGCATGCACGCAACAGACCTAGATGGTCTCAAACGGCAACCGGAAGAAAGAACGTTAAACTATCATGCCAAACTTAAACTGGCATACTGATAGTACATTATTTATAGTTATTTTTATATAATATTTTAGTAATAATTAATTTTTTTTATTTAGTTTTAGTTTAATATATGTCTAATTTTCTTTGTTTTGTATTTTCAAGTAATCTGGGGCTGTTAATAGCAAATTCAAGCCCACAACCGTGTTTAGGGGAAAAATGGAACAAATCTGCAAAAATCCCTAGTACACGCCCTAGGTCACGAGCGTGGCCTAGGGCGTGACTAGTGTCATAGACGTGCCCCACTTTCAGCACCCAGAAGACTGTTTCCATGTCAGATAAAAATCACGCGCCCCCTGTCACGGGCGTGACCTTCAGGTCACAGGCGTGACTCGCCCGACAAGCCTTCCGTGCAAGCAGTTTCCAGAGCGTGTCATTTCCAACTTACACACCCTCGGTCACGGGCATGACCGAGACCGTGACCCTTCCCGTATCTGCCAGAATAACTCCAGATTGCGCTGTTTCCCACCGTTTCCAGACTCGGTCTAGACAAGCCCTAGGTCACGGGCGTGACCTAGGCTGTAACCCGCCAATTAATTGATTTTTGACAGTTTTCTCCTCAACGTTCCCGGGCTTTCAAGATAGCAGTTACGCACCTTACACGTCC
The DNA here is from genome assembly GCA_033032865.1 of Dactylorhiza incarnata. Taxonomy (NCBI): domain Eukaryota; kingdom Viridiplantae; phylum Streptophyta; class Magnoliopsida; order Asparagales; family Orchidaceae; genus Dactylorhiza; species Dactylorhiza incarnata. The sequence continues at coordinate 615,801 of JAWHQI010000152.1, read as the reverse complement.
ATGGTCACGGGCGTGACCAAGGGCATGACTCTCCAATTTTCTGCTTATAAAAGTCAAATGCTGCCAAAGTGATCCTCATCTAGTCCCTGCTTTAGATTGGATGATTTTCTATCATTTTTATTGTATTTCCTTTCATGTAATTTACTTTATGTCTTGAACCTTTACTTTCTAACTTAGAATTTACCTTTCTTGTACTTGTAATTTCATTTCTTATTTTATAAAAATGTTCTTTCTCTTTAAAAATGTTCTTTCTCTTTAATCTCATTTTCATAGCTTTAGTTTAGAATTATCACGATTTACCTTTGATTTTTATCGTATTGATTTCATATTGTCGACATATGCTTTTCAATTAATGATCCATATTTTAGTTGATCGAGAGATCCGTGAATATGAGAAGATTGCTTAAGGGTGCAAGGAGTTGCATGCACTCCTCGAGAGGGGACAACATAAATCTTCCGGATTGGAGTCAAATCCAATAGTGGGGTTCACCACGTAAAGCAAGCTTAGGGGTTTCGACAGGCCGATGGGTCTTAATCGATCAACCTAAGGTTAGTTGGTTGCTTATTCTCGAGAGAGACGCTTTCATAATTTGTGAACCTCCACGATCGAATTATTCTATCATATTTGTTACGAATTTTAGAGTTACAATTTATTCAACTTAAGAAGGATTTCCGATCGAATGCTTTCTTATTCCTTTTCTCTTTTATTTTTCTAATTATTTTCTTATATTTAGATAAAATAATATTAATTTGAGTGAGTGGAAGTAATCAACAGACCCGTGGAACACGACACCTGATATTTATTTTTAAATATCTTATACTATGAATGATAGGTGCTCTTGCCTATAGTTTGTAGAATTTGGAGAAAATAATTATATCGTAAATTTTACTTATCAAGTTTTTGGCGTTGTTGCCAGAGAATATTTTTGTTGATATTTTGAAAGTGGAAATTTTATTAATTTGGTTATTCTTCTTTCCAAACCTCAAAATTCTCTTTTTCATTTTTTTAAAATTTCATTCCTTTAAGTGAAGGTTGTTTTATTTTACAAAAATGTTATCTCATTTAGCAGCTAAAGTTGCCGAGCTTACTAACAAAATTAATATTTTGGAAGTCGCAACAAAACGTACAATTTTTTGTACTTTTTGTGGAGAAAATTATTATAGTAAGGAATGTTATTATTTTTACTCTCAAAAATTTTATATCAAAATACTCTTTCATTAGATCATGACTTGTGTGAATCTCCTTCTTGCTCTACTATTAACTATTCATGGTGGCAAGATCACCCGGATAGTTTTCGGTGCGATGAAGAAAATACATTCAATCAAGATTTTCAATCCTCCTCCTTTACCCCACAAAATTCTTCTTCTTCTAATCTTAGGAATTTTTTGGATTTTCATTATCCAAATTTAAATAATTATTCTCAAGATCAAGCAGAAATTTTATACCAAGAATTTAAAAGAGTCATGGAGACACTGGATGCGATAGAAGTTGAACATGTTTCCTCTTCATCTTCACCTTATTCCACTCCTATTTTTCATAAATTTTCACATAATTATTTTGAAAATGAAATCCATAAAAAATATCTTGTCCCATGAATTTATTCCACTTGGTATTCCGCTAGAATTTTCAGATAATATTTCTTCTTTTGCAAATGCACAACCCGCGCTTAATATTTTATTTTCACAAGAAACTCCTCTTGTGAAAAATTTTCTGATTCGCTTATTTTTTATTCTTTTGTAACTAATGATTTTTATGTAGAGGATGAGCCGTTGCAACCGAACATCTTCACCGATCTATTTTATGCTCATCTCCATCAATCCAACTTACCTAAGGTATGTATAGGTAATTTTGATTCACAATTTCAAGTTAACGGACAACAAAAGAATCAAGACTATTGCGGAGGAGTCGCCGGGCAACAGATTTCGGCACATTTACCTAAGCGTGAATTAAGGGAGTTGTCTGTGCATTTCTCTTTTAAATATCCGTTTAGCTAATAATAACTGTCTTGCTTAAAGACGGGAAAAGAAAACGCTTTTGGGAGGCACCCCTTAGTTATCTTATTTTTCTTGCAATTTAATTTTTTTAGCATTTTATTTAATTGTTTTCCCCTCCTACTTGGCTTATAAACATTGGGGACAATATTTATTTTTAAGTATGGGGTGGATACTCTTTATTTTATTTTTAAAAAACCAAAAACAACTAGAAATACTTTTCAAAATAAAAAAAATGTTTTTCTTTTAATTTTAGTTTTCTTTGTCTTATTTTTCTTTTTATAATATTAAAATACAAAAAATTATAAAAATATACAAAAAATTATAAAATTTAAAAAATTTAATTTCCTGTGAAAGGGCCGTGTTGGGCTTTCATCCCACAAAACTGCCTAGTACCTTGCGAGCGCGTCATTGGGTAGCCATTGGGATGTCCAAGAATAAAAAAATATTTATGTTTTAATTTAAAAAGTTCTAATAAAATAAATTTTGTAATATTAAATTTTTCCAAACTTCAATTAGACTAAATTGATTTTAATTATGAGTTTTCTTTATATGCTTTTTAAGGAGTTTTCTTTTCATGTATTCCTTTATTTTATGTCTCGTCAAAAATTGTTTGATCTAATTTTTAGATACATTTGGTTGAATGAATTTTTCATTGTCTTGGTTTGTTTAGAATATTTTTTAGTTTTACTTTCTCTTTTTAAAATATCATAATTCAAATTTGTAGAAATTGTGCTTAATATATTTAGATTTTACTTATATTAATTTTAGCTCGTGGATGCTTAAGATTGCTAAAAAATTATTTTCTACGCTCTCAAAATATTTTTCTTTGGAACTTTATAGCCTTTAAACCATAGCTCTTCCCCTACCATTTGTTTAACCTTTTGATTGGCAATAAAAAAAGTACACAAGATCATATGTCATAAAATGAGAGGATAAAATTCATCATTCCTAAATAAATGCTCTTAAATTTGTAAAAAATAATATGACATGGAGTTGAGAGGATAAAATTTATCACTCCTAAACATATACATTTGGGATATTTCAAAAGAAGAAGAAAATTTAATAAAAGATGGAAATGAGAGAATAAAATTCATCATTTTCCAAATAAAAAATTTCGTCTGTGCCAATTTTCACGCTACTTTTTCAATTTCAATTGCTAATCCAAGATTAATATGAGAGAACTTAGATGATATTTTGAAGTTTTCTAAAAAGTTTCTTATGAAGTTTAAAAATTCTATAATTTTAATCTTAGATTATTTTGCTTAATTCTATACAATTTTGACTATGAAAATTTAGTTAGAGAATTTTGAAACAAATATTTATTCTACTCAATTCAATTTATTGAATTATTAGTCTTTCTTATGAGTCTAAATTTTATTTTTGACCTGTTTTGATGTTGATCATATAATATTTAGAGTGCATGATTAAGAGAAATTCTTCTTGAAATGACTTATAGATCCTTCTCATATTTATAAATTGGTTTTGCTCTGGAATAGCAAAAGATTAAGTATGGGGGTAATTGATAGAACAATATTTATAGTTATTTTTATATAATATTTTAGTAATAATTAATTTATTTTTATTTAGTTTTCGTTTAATTTATGTCTAATTTTCTTTGTTTAGTATTTTTCAGGTAATCTGAGGCTGTTAATAGCAAATTTAGGCCCACAACCGTGTTCAGGGGAAAATGGAACAAATTTGCAAAAATCCCTAGTACACGCCCTAGGTCACGGGCGTGAACTAGAGCGTGACCAGTGTCACGGTGGTGACCCATTTTCAGCTACCGGAAGACTGATGCCACATAAGATTAAAATTACACGCCCATGTCACGGGCGTGACATAGGGCATGACATTCAGGTCACAGGCATGACTCGCCCGACAAGCCTTCAATGCAAGCAGTTTCCAGAGCGCATTGTTTCCAGCTTACACGCCCTCGGTCACGGGCGTGACCGAGGCCGAGACCCTTCCCGCAACTGCCAGAATAACTCGAAATTGCGCCATTTCTTGCCTTTTCCAAACTAGGTCAAGACACACCCTAGGTCACGGGCGTGACCTAGGCTGTGACCCGCGAAGTAATTGATTTTTGGCTCCTCAATGTTCCCAGGCTTCAAGATAGCAGTTATACCTTACACGCCCTTGGTCACGGGCGTGACCAAGGGTGTGACTCTCTAATTTTCATCCTATAAAAGCCAATTGTTGCCAAAGTGATCCCCATCCAGTCCCTGCTTTAGATTGGATGATTTTCTATCATTTTATTATATTTTCTTTCATGTAATTTAGTTTATGTCTTGCACCTTTAATTCCTAACTTAGAATTTACCTTTCTTGTAATTGTAATTTCATCTCTTATTTTATAAAAATGTTCTTTGCCTTTAATTATGAGTAGCTAGTTATATAGTTTTCGATTGGAAGAAGTCTTGAGTCTCTTATTTCGTAATCTCATTTTCATAGCTTTAGTTTAGAATTATTATGATTTACCTTTGATTTTTATCATTTTGATTTCATATTGTCGACATATGCTTTTCAATCAATGATCCGTATTTTAATTCATCGAGAGATCTGTGAATACGAGAAGTTCGCTCAAGGGTGAAAGGAGTTCATGCACTCCTCAAGAGGGGATGACATAAATCATCCGGATTTGAGTCAAATCCAATAGTGGGGTTCACCTCGTAAAGCAAGCTTAGGGGTTTCGACTGGCCGAGGGGTCTTAATCGGCCAACCTAAGGTTAGTTGGTTTCGTATTCTCGAGAGAGGCACTTTCATAATTTGGGAACCTCCACGGTCGAAGTATTCTATCCTATTTGTTATGAATCTTAGAGTTACGATTTATTCAACTTAAGAAGGATTTCCGATCGAATGCTCTCTTCTTTCTTTTCTCTTTTATTATTATGATTATCTTCTTATATCTAGATAAAATAATATTAATTTGCTTGAGTAGAAGTAATTAACAGGCCCATGGAATATGACACCTGATATTTATTTTTAAATATCCTATACTATGAACGATAGGTGCTCTGCCCATAGTTCATAGAATTTGGAGAAAGTAATTATATCATAAATTTTACGTATCACATACCTGTCACCGCATCGGGTTGACTAATCGCCTCTTGCTACACCAGAGGAAAGCGTGAAGCGCTCAACTCCACTGCTTTCCCTTTCCCGCATAACTGGGGACTGAACGCACTGACTGCTTGCCATTGCTCTAGCTCAGCTCAACCCTCGGTACAGAACCGAACTATGTGGCCCACATTGCCACACTTAAAGCATGTTACAGGTCCCTTGGAAAGGAACTCCCCAGAAGCTGCACCACTTCTCTCACTAGGCTTAAATGAACAGAATCTTTTTCTTCCTCGGCTTCCCTCCTATTTCCACTTCGATTTAGAAAATTTCCCTTCACCTCTCCCTGCTACAAAGTCCTTTTGACTCTGGGTTCGGTTGGAATATCTCTCCAACGCTCTCTGAATTGCAAACTCTCGAGTTCCATCTGGTGTGACAGGCGCCATAACAGACGACACTCTCACCGCTAGGGCTGTCATCAATGCTTCTGCTAGCATATGGTAGAAATTAGTCGGGTACACATTCGTAATCAGAAGGCCTGGGATAGTACTACTACTTGCTGAATGGCCCTCTCGCAGCCTTGACGTCCCAGCTTTGTCACCTTCATCCTAGCATAAGCAAGGAAATAAGCGAATCAAAATCTACTCGTAAGACTCGAACACAGGGACACTCATGGCCCCGCACAATACTCCTATGCGGATAACTTCTTTACGTGATCCGATTACGCTAAACCTCAACAAGATTGCTAACCTAGCTCTGATACCAAATTGTAACACCTCCCCTATAATGACCATATAATATGGGTCCGGCCGGGACCCCACAACATATAATCGCCACATCTTTAGTATTAAAAATGATATAGAATCTACCCAACTCAAAACTCAAAACAAACACAATGGAAACACTTAACAAAATACAAAAATTATCCACATCTACATAGGAGTATCCTGGCCGTATGGCCTTACAAAACCAATGTTCCAAATCATTATCCAAACAACATCAAAATATTTTAAAGCTAATAACATTCCTATGCTACCTCGGCGTGCATGCCAGAAAAACATAATGAAACATAAACATGAAGAAAATCAGGAGGAGGTACACTTCATGAGGCTTAGGCCTTTTTGGCTGGCAAGCTAGCTCCAGCTTGCGATTCTATCCCTGCATCCATTACACAAAAAGAGGTATAATGAGGGTCAGCTTTGGCTGACCAATAACGGTGTAACAACACCCCCTCTCCCGGTCATCCTGCGGACCCCGGGGAACTACATCACCCTGCAAGTCAGCACTTCGTATGCAAATGTAATTAAACAACAATGCATAAAACAACATGTATGAGTGTCACAAGCATCACCCATATTTCTATGTTGAGCAAATAAAGTAAGAGGCCTACCAATGCAGTATGTATGCAAACCTGGGTTTCACCTAAGGCACCTTAAGGTGTGTATGCTTCTAACATAACAACACACATCATCATTTCATAACACACATCGGTACTTTAAATTTCCTCAAGGGCATACAATCCACATCTGGGCACTCTTGCTCAGATTCCACCACACATGGGTACTTCTCATTTCCCCAAAGGCATACAAGCCACATCAGGGCACTCTTGCTCAGATTCCACCGCACATGGGTACTTCTCATTTTCCCAAAAGCATACAAGCCACATATGGGCACTCTTGCTCAGATTCCACCGCACATGGGTACATCTCATTTCCCCAAAGGCATACAAGCCATCACATTTAATGCTAAGAGCCCTTGGTCAGACGCCACCCGCACATGGAGTGTGACACCACCAAGCTTATTCACACGCACAGACATTCTCATCGACTTCACCATAATTAACACAGAAGGGGACTTGTCTTGTCGGGACACCCTCCACACATGACTTGCAATATCACGGGCTGGTCGGCCGACCATAAAGACAATTCCACACCTTCACATACAAACAGGCATCACAAGCCATTCAACATACATAATATTCCTACCCCAAGCCATCGTTCGTTATCACACGAAACATAAAATGGCATCATAATGACGTTTTCGCCGTAATCGGATTTCTAGCAAAATCCCTAAAATGCATGTTAAGCAACATCACTGAATCAAACCACCAGTCGTGATTTTGTGTTCACACATAATACCTAATCCGCTAATGGAGCGGATCTCTAATGCAAAAATCATGTCAGAGATAAACTCAATCAACCCGATGGTTTCTCTTGAACCAAGGCGACCCAAACCCCTCTCATTTGAGAGATCCGGTGCCAAAATTTCAGAAATAAAGAAAGGCAAAATAAGAGATGCCATGCACGCATCGTAAAACCGGGAGGAGAGATGTCATTACCCTTTGAAATCTCTTCCTTTCCATGGATCGGTTGAAAATCATGGATAGAAACGAGCGCCTTCAAACCCTCTCCGCAAAGTCAATCTCGGATCAACGAACAGAGCTCCGAAGCTCCAACAATGGCGGATCTTTCTCTCCCTCTTCCTCCAAGCTCTCCCTCTCACCTTAGCCCACAAAATCACAAAATTCTTGAGAATAAGAGAAGAGAACCTCTCTGCCCTTCTTAGAGCTTTTGGACGCACTATGTTGGAACAACCATATTACTGATTTGGGCTAGAATCACTATCTGTGATTAGGACTCAAGTTGACCCCATTGTATAGTCTTAGGGTCAATGTTTAAGTTTGTCTGAGCTAGCTAGAACTTAGGAAATTCTATGTTCTCTGCGTTCGACGAACTCCTTCCTGAGTTCGACGAACGTCGTTCATCAGTTCGACGAACTTGGTCCTCTGCTCGACGAAAACAGTCTTTCAAGCAGTTCTGCATATTCTTTGTTTTAGTTCAACGAACTCCAGACTGAGATCGACGAAATAAGTGTTCTGTTCGACGAATTTGTAACTGAGTGTTCAGTTTGACGAACTCATCCTTTCTGTTCGATGAAATTCCTTTTAAACTTGACAATTTCTGAAGAATCAGTTATCACTTTTCTCTAAACTCAGATCGACTATCCAGCAATGGATTTATTCATATATTTGGACTTATTCATTATCAGATAAGACAAGATTTCATATTTTCTTTTTATATATTCTTTTTATTCTCTCCTTTCGAGAAGCTAGCCGTTGACATATTTTGGAAAAGGAAACTTTCATAGAAAACGAATTAAAGTTTTATTGCAGTCCCAAGAAATATTTAATTCAGATTATTCTATTCCTTATCAGAAGATTTAAATTTTAGAATCAGAATACAAGAGATACAAAAAGAGATATACCAGTGGATACAATAGAGAATAAAGAAGATATAGAAGATACTTGAAAAATACTCAGAGATACAAAAATTTTCATTTTCTACAGCAGCATCTTCATTTTCTGAGATCATCCAAAAACTTCTCTCAGTATTCTTCTGCTGATTCTCAGTCTTCTTCATCCAAGAGAAAGCTTCACCAACTGTCAACAAATTCTATTAGACAGGGGGAGCTTTACAACAACATCAATCCACTAGTCTTCTCTCAGATCTTATTGAGAGAGAAAAATTTCATACACTTTTTATTTATTCTTTTTACCCCATCTTGTACAGGGTTCTAACTCCCTTCAAAAGTTAACCTTTGGTTGCAGGGCACAAAAACCTGTTGTTTGGTTTGAGCACCTGATCAAAAGCTCAGTGGTGTTTGGGCACCTGATCAAAAATCCCACTGGTGATAGGGCACCTGATCAAAAACTTATATAGTGGATTCCTATCAAGGGTGGTAGAAGAGTAGATGTACCCAGATTGATTGGGGAACTACTATAGATCATTGTATCTTACTGTGTTTGTGTTATTTTCTGTACTGTGCTATGTTTTTTGTTTGCTTTTTACACTCACTCAATTACACATACATATATCTTTATTTTAATTCTGCTATAAAATAAGTTAAAACTTTTAATACTATATTCACCCCCCTCGATAGTAAGTCTAAGATCTAATACTTCACTTTCAATTGGTATCAGAGGTAGGTTGATTAATTACACAGGCTAACACCTGAATCAGAAGATCAATTAGATCTTAACTTATTCTAGAGTTTTCTTTATCTAAAAACTCATGGCACAGAACAAAAAATACTCAAGCACAAGACCTCCTATGTGCAATCATAACAAGTGTGCATTATGGAAGGCAAGGATCAAATTATATATGAACTCTATTGATGAAGATATTTTTAATTCTATTTTGACAGGACCTCCTGCTCCATCAGCAACAACAAATACTGAAACAGCAACCAACACTAATATTGTTCCACCTCCTGAGTGGACAGATGCTCAGAAGAAACAAAGGAATGCTGATGCCAAAGCTATGAACATCTTGGCACAGACCATGTCTGATAACATATTCCAGAAGGTTGTGGACTGCACCTCAGCCAGGGACATCTGGATCTCTCTCAATAACATGGTTGAAGGGTCTACAGATGAGAGAAAGGACAGGAGATCTCATCTCATATCCCAATATGAGAAATTCAAGAAGGGAGATACTGAAACTGTTGTAGACATGTATAACAGACTCAGTCTCATCATCAATGAGCTGAAGTCTTTGGATAAAGTGATCACAATCACTGAAGTAAATGATAAGATCCTAATGTGCTTTCCCAACACATGGGACTCAAGGATCTGGCCAATCAAGGAAGCTAGAAGCCTAAATGAGATCTCTACTGAGACCTTATTAGGCAAACTAAAATCCTATGAGCAGCTTATCAAGTCAAGAGAAGCTGAACAATCTACCTCCTCACCAGCCTCCAAAAAGGAAAGAGGCATTGCTTTTCAGGCAACAGAAGAGTAAGAAAAAGCTCCAAGAGAAATGGAGTTTATGAGCCTCCTAGCCAAAAGATTCTACAAAATGGCTAGAAAGGACCTCAGAAAGAAGGACTTCAGATCTAAGGAAAAACCAAGATATGATAAAACACACTCTAAAGAAATTATTTGTTTCGGCTGCAGGAAGCCTGAACACATTCTACCTGAGTGTCCAGAAAATCAAAAGAAGGACAAAAGAAAAGATAAAGATGAAAAGAAACACTCCAGCAAGCCATCCTCCCACAAACATAAACACAAGGGAAGGGGCTTTGTAGCTGAGACATGGAGTGAGACTGAATCAGAGTCATCATCCATCTCCTCTGAAGATGAAGATGATTCAAATGAGAAGGACCTATGCATGATGGTTGTTTATGACTCAAGCAGTGATTCAGAACATGCATCATCATCCAGCTCAAGTGATGATGAAGATGATGTAGTGAAAGAAGATTTTCCATGATGGCTATGAATGCATCAGCAAATAATTCCGATGAATCAGAATCTGACACTGATAGTGATCAGGTAATCTCTACCTTTGATTTTACTTCAAATAATTTAAAAATGAATTTAAAACTCTTTTTTAAGATTTAATTAAATCTGAGAAGGAAATAATTTCCCTCAGAAGTAAGTTGGTTGAAATGAATCAACTGACTGAAGATAATGCCAATCTTAAGGAAGAACTGGCTGCCTCCAAAGAACATATTGTTCTCATTGAGAACAAATTATCTGAGGCCAAAAATTTGAAGAATCCCTCAATGGGAGAAGCATCAAACTGATGGACATCACAAGCATTGCAAATGCCAGACTCAATGGCAAACTGGGCTTGGGTGCATCATCAAGTCAGCCACATCTTCATAAGAAAGATACTTTATCTACTCCAGTAAAATTCATTTCTGCCAAAGGCAAAGAGGCAGTAGAAGTAAGTAAGAATATCTCAAACAAGGCTATTAAGAATAAAGAAATTCAAAAGAATTCATCGAATGGCACTCGACGAAATCACAAGAATTCGTCGAACGGTGATCGACGAACGTTGAATACAGATTTTCAGTACAGATATCCTTCGAACGACGCTCGACAAAATAACGTCAATTCGTCGAACGACGATCGACGAACTAAGCCAAGTTCGTCGAACAGAAAATGTACTGCATTTCAAAAGAATTCTCATTCTCAACATACTAAGAATCCCTTTACTGAGTGGATTATTCCTCCTAGGAGATATCATACACAAGGATATAAGGATCAGCCTGAGATTTCTTGTTAAATTTTTGAAGTGGAAGTGGATTTGAGCTGGGCGGTCTGCAGATTGGAGACCGCGCGGTCTGCGTTGGTTCTCTGGTCGGTTTTGTCTCAGCAGTTTGTTCTGAGCGGTCTGATCTGGGAGACCGCCTCTTCTGTCCGGGCAGCTTGCGTGGGTTGGTCTGGCGACTTGTCCTAAGTCGGCCAAATGTTCTTGGTGTCTTCTTTGGAAGAAGACTGGGCGGTCTGCTTATTAAGACCGCAGTGACCGGGCAGTTTGGTTGTAACTGCAAGGTTTAATAAGGGAGCTGTGTAAGACCCCATTTTTTTTCTTTGAAAAAACCCGGGTCTTATGCCCAGAACTGCCGCTTTGCGGTGACACCCTCACTCGGGAAGGTCGCCACTACAAAACGCTGATCCTGCCGGCCAGATCGATCACAAAGAAGAAAAATATATTTGAACAAATAAAGAAGCTCAAGTCCACATCACATGAAATATTAAACCATAAGGGTAAATGACCACAGATATAACTGAATAAAAGATAGGTTACAATAATAAATGGCTCATGCCCTGTACATCCATGTCCTCACTACAAGATCATTCACGGAAGCTAACTACTAATCACTCACTGATCCTGAATCTTGTGCTCCTGTACTAGACTGGCTCGCCTCGGTCTGCACTGGCCTCTTGTGTTGCTGCGTCTCCTCGATCCCCTAAAATGATATGGTCCATCGACCGTTAGTCAAAAAGACTAAGCCAATCCCCCACCCCTCCCCCGGTGACTGCTAGGCACCGAGCGGGAAGGATGAAGCGGAGGACAATAAGGGGTATAAACAAAAGCAGATGACGGCGGATCTAGTTTACAGGAAATGTTCTACACTACACATGTGATTATATATATTGAAGCAGTAAATAAAGCATAGTAAAAAGCAAGTAAAGAACAGTAAGTAAAGCAGGTACATAATAGAAAAGTAACCATTGATTTATAGGAATGCCCATACAAACCTATATACCAAGGGGTCATTTAGCAGGGCCTATCGTATAAGAAGTCCCATAACCAACTTATACGATAGGGGTAGGGGTTGAAATGCAATGTTTATGCCATGACATGCAGAGTTATGTAGTTTATGCTATGTTCATGCAAGTGCAACTCACACACCTCGACTCTATGCCCACAGACCTGTAGTTCCCCCTTTTTGGAGCTAGCAAGACTCCCAGGATACTCCCGTAGTGGCATACGGAAGCGGTGGGTTGGGCCTCACCCACCTCTAGGTTAGTATTCACACTACCTAACCTTGACCTATCATACGCCACAACGCAAAACCGCGGAGCATCTGCGTATTCTTACTGACTGGACCACCAGACTTTCATGGCTAAGTGCAAATTCCACACTTGCTGAGTCAACGTATTGACGTCGGTGTGAACGACCGTCCAATACCGAAGCCCCACCACCTTCATGCACATGCAAACATGTTCTACTATATCCCGAGCCATAAACTCCCCGGGCTAACCTGCCCATTACCATAACCTTCTGAGCCACCGGCTCGCCGGACCAACCCGTCCGTACCAACAAGCATTACTGAGTCACAAGCTCACCGAACTAACTAGTCTGCTGTTTCAACCACCGAGCCTAATGCTCATAAAACAAAACCAACTAACCTCCCATAACTAGAGGGTGGGGGTGTGCGTATTATTAAGTTAATCTTGTACAACATCTTACTCCTACAGTTTATGGTTAATCTTGGACTTCCCGAGGATTACCCTATAAGGGGCTTGCTACGGTACTAGGAACTGTAATGGGAAGACACCCCAAAGTTTCCTTTCTCAAGACACTTAGTGTTGTTGGTATCTACCCATAAGATTACCCCTTTTACCATTTCACTTGAGTTAAACCTAAGTGCTTTATGACACTTTAGCTAGGGGGAAGACGATCTTTCGTCAATCCCCACCACAACCTTACCCTTTACTCATCAAGCACTCTTAATCACATAAACTCCTTTTGGTGACCTCAATCTCTTCAACCTGACCATGTACACCAACTACATGCCACTTCCACTTGGTAGACCACTAAATATCCAGGGTTCACATTTTTACTATACGCAAACCAAACTAACTATATGAAGCTTATAAGTAGAGGTACTCCAATACTCATCCAACTGACTCAAGATTTTTACTGGAGGTCTAATATGATGTTAGAAAATTAAATCCAGAGAATCATATTTTTCCTTAATTATTTGGCATTTATTATAATTTCTCCAACATGGGCCGAGCATGAAATTGAACATGAAGTGTAATATCTTCTTATGATATGGAACCCCATAAAATTATGATAAATCTATGATGACTAAATAACAGCAAATACATCATATCATATTTTTACAGTAAGGAATTGTCCTCTATTTTTAATATTTATCATCTACCCCAACTTGTAGATTTATGAAGGAACCACCAAAAATATCTACACCAAAATTATGGGAAAAATACCAAGCTCTTGTATTCATCAGAAAAGTCTACTGAAAAAATTCCAGGATTTATGGAAATCATTTTCTCACTTAAATAAATACTTTAAGAAAACCTCAAATAAGATAAGTTGTGAAGTAGCCTACTGATTTTAAGTCTCCAAAAATTATATAAAAATTCACAGAGCTTTCTAATGCTCTGAAATGTCCTATCACCAATTTGTACAATTTGTCAGAGAGTATTGGACCCTCAATTATTTATCTTAAGCCTAAGACAAAATAAGTGCCTTGTGAATGAAGTACTGGTTAAATCATTCAATTAATTACATAACAATTACCAGAGGTCCAAAATATGATTATAAAGGCACTACCAAGGTTTCATCTCCATCCAAGACCGTTTGAGTATGTAATTACCTCTTATAAGAAATCTCCCTAAAGGGGTTATGCCCTGATTTAGGGGTAATAAATTCTCCTAAAATTCTCTCAAAATTCCCTAGGGCATAATTACACCCCATGAGCATATCCACTAAATCCCATGACCATTCAAGGACTTTTGACCACATGTCCTTCACAAAGTTCTATATGCACACCAAGGGATAAAACTAGGGTTCTAGGACTTAACCACCTCCACACCACCCCAAACCACTCATGGGGGTATTTTAGGTGATCCTAAACTAGTGGCCAAGGTTTCACCTCATGGTGAGGAGATTTAACCACAATATCCCAAGATAAACACCATGCCCTAATTTTGACCTAATAAGACCCAACTTGGGTTAACCAATTTCCAAACTAGATCAGTCCCAATTGGGATGAGATTTTTATCAGGGTCAGTTGGTAACCCTAAGAAGCACCCACCAAAATTTGGAGGGCATTGGAGGTCATTTGACCCAATAATTAATTAATAAATGATTTATGAAATTATCCCAAAAAACTTAGAAAAAGTTTCTCCTAAAAATCCCATCTTTGAGTATGTTGTGTGGGTGCATGTAACTAGCCTAGGTTTTAAATATCAAGGCCATATCATCTTCCAATAAAAAGATATGCAGGAAAGAGTGACTGCCCTACCCTAGGGACCAGTCCCACCATTTTGGCTCTACTGGGTGCTACACTGCCCCTCCTGACCTGAAACAAATTTTCAATTAACCTACACACCAAGGGCTACAATATTGGTGTTGGGCACTTTTTCATCAGAGGTGATATAGTTTTTTAGTAATTAAAATGAAACACTGCTTAATGAGTGACAGAAAACAATATAAACATTTAATTATATAAATGACTCTGCGCTCGACGAAATCAGAACTACGCTCGACGAAATATGTATTGTGCTCGACAAAATCATAAATAAAACTGCATTCGACGAAATCAAAACTGTGCTCGACGAAATATGTACTGTGCTCGATGAAATCATAATTAAAACTGCGTTCGACGAAATATGTACTGCCCTCGACGAAATCTATTCCGTTCGACGAACTCAACTACCAGATCGACGAATTTCTTCTACCCTTGATCGACGAATTAAATGAAATAACGTAAACATTAAAATCTGCGAATAGCTGATCACAGCAGATCTGATGGCTCTTAGTCATCATCCCTGAGGGATGGACGGCGCGCGACAGCCCGACCTGGGCTTCTTTGCGGGACGATTTCCCGGCCACCTGTGCCTCTTCCCGGCCAGCCAATGCCACCACCACCTCCGTTGAGGTGGTGGCCGGCGATAGGGGGTGGTTGGCCGGCCGAAGGTGGTCGGATCGGGGTATAGAGGAGGGCAAAAAGAGCTCGTATCGAGCCCTTTCGGAAGCACAATCTGAGCCCAATTGAACTCGGATCAAGCCCCAAATTATCATAAGATCTAGCACTAAGGGAGAGGAGGCGGATCGGACCTGTGTGTGTGTGTGGGGGAGGGGGGGGGGGGGGTGACCCCTTGCCAATTTCCTATTGGCCATGGCCGACCTTGAATCTTTGGCACCCTTGCAATCTCCTATCCAGATGGGCCGACTCCTTTAGTTAGGTGGGGGAAAATGCTCCCCTAAGTCTAGTGATGAATATAAGGGGTTCAATTTGGGAGGGGAGGAGGTGTAACCTCCAATTGCCATGAAGGACATTAATGGCCATTTTGGCCATGGAGAAAACCTCCCCATTCAGGCCCCAAGTGGGCTGGAAAACCTCTCAAACTTCTGGTAACAGCCAAAGGGAATGAATCCCCATTAATGGGGAGATCAATTGGCCTCCCTTGGCCATGAATGCCATTA